>VDFB02281492.1:622328493-622375447 GCA_007258455.2 Sequoia sempervirens
ATTTAACTAAAGGAAGACATAACGCGAGCGTGGTATTTGTTGCTAGTAATGCTCCCCGAAGAGGAAAAATGTCAAAAGTAAAACATAACGCGAACGCGTTATAGTAATGCTCCCCGAAGAGGAAAAATGTCAAAAGCAAAAAATAACGCGAACGCGTTATTTTTTGCATTGGAAATCCCCGAGCCTTAGCTTTGGTATTTGCCTTGGAATACCAACCCAAAGGCTTGGAGGGCATTCCCAAAGACTAGAGACGTGTTTTTTCCAACTCAACAAATTACATTAATCGAGTTCGTGGCTCACCATCAAGATCGTAACATCCTGTCTACACATCTAAAAATCGAAGACATGGGTAATGTTAGGTTCTTTATTAGCTTTCCAACCATGTAATTTTTTTCACTTTCTAACAATGTTAAGCCTTTCATCCATAATTTCTTTTGTTTGTATGTCCGTTTTTCTTCAAAAAGCAGTGTTTGGTATTTTTTTCACTATAAATTAACTGTTCATCAAAATTTGAATAAATTATACTTTGTGAAAACCAGACTCCATTCTACACTCTGGTAAAAATAAATTTTAAAAAAAAATCTATTAGTTTCAAAAAAATTTAGGGGGAGCACGGCCAAAATTCTGCTTTTTAGGAAGTGCCCACTTAGAAAATTAATAAAAAATCAAATATTCATTAAAAAATTATCAGAAAATATCCAGTCCTTACTACATACCGTTATCTAACTTCTGACCAGAGCGATTTTAAAAATACTACAAAAAAGTCCACCGTGCTCGGGTCACACAAGAGTTGCTATGTTATGTTTTTCTGACAGAAACAACAGCAATTTGTGTGTGTCCCTCTTTTGAACCCCTTAATCTCAACCATTTTCAAAATAAATTACTAGTTTAGAAAGTAGACTCATAGCACTGCGGTCCTTGTTTTTGTTCCATCAAAAAAATTTGAGTGTAGCTATCCTCAATTTCACGTCCAAGGTCAGTATTTCCTGATTTTAGAAAAAAAGTGGCCACTTAAGCCCCTTTTTTGGGAACCATCTTGGTGCACTTACCCATAATACACTTTGTGGGATAAGGGGAAAGTTGAGACATTAGACATCTAGATTCTAAATCTAACCAAGAGTGTTTTTTTGGTAAAAAGAATCCATTAAGAAAAGATTAAATCAATTGGACCCCACACATGTGCTTGGCATCTTTTGGTCATATGGTTTTCATGCAAACATTGGTCTTTTTGATTTTGAATTACTCTTAGAAAAAGGAATGTTCTTCACTATCTTGGTCTCGTAAAAAATTCCTTCTTAGGTTCATTTAGGATCAACATCAAACACTTCATCCATCCCAAACACTTATCAAAATCCATCCCACCAAACAACTTTAGAGCTTTAGAAACGTCATTCTAGACTTGGGTAAATCATCAAACCAAAAATCACCTTGTTTAGTTAGGTTTAGGGGAATGCATCCTTTGTCATACATCTAATTGAATTAGCAATCCTTTGAGAAAATTCATCCTAAGATCACATCTAAAATCTTAGGATTTTCAAGTTCACTATCCAAATCAAACAATCAAAATCAAGCCCTAAGTCTAGCATTGATCCAAAGTCCCTAAACGTTCATCACTCATATCATTTACACCTTTCATCCTTCATCTCATCATTAGTCCTAAGAACCTTAGAGGTCACTTTTTCAACAAGGTCAAAACACAAGGAGAACATGGAATACAAACTTGATCCATTCATCATGAGTAATCCAAATCTATTGAATGCCCAAAGCCTCACAATGCCTATTGATTATGAAAACTCACACTTATACAATCCATACATGGGATCATTACCTTCTACAAATTTCAATTGCACAACAAGTGTGAGTATGCCCAAATCAAAGATTGGAACACATTTCTTGATGGTAGATTTAAATCCAAACCTACAAGTCTGTCAACCAAACAATCAATGCATGAGCCTTCAAATGAACGTCATCCCACCAAATCCCTACATGCCAAATGAGAATGTACCAAGTACAAGTTTTTGAAACATGAATCTGAAAAAATTTGGGTTAAATATGTTTGCAAATCCTACAAATTTTGTTCAAAATCCAAACACGATGATAATGACTCTATGCATTAGTCCAAGTCAAGGTAACACCATGCAAGATCAGAGTTACCTAAAACAAGGCAATGCAATTCCCAACATCAACAATGTTCAATTTCAAACCATAATGCCAAATTTGAACATCATCCTAAATCATAAAATTGTCCAAAATCAAACACAAGTACACACTCCAAATCTACTTAAACAAAATCCAAATCAACTATATCAAGGGAGTCAAGATCAAAATCAAGATCAAATTTGGCGAGATCAAATTGCTACACTTACCAAAATAGTTGAGTCATTGTGCCAAGAGGCATCTCCACCACCATTACCCATATCGACATCATTCCTTGGTTTAGACCTTCCCCCTTTACCTAGCACCAATCACTCCATCCAAATCAATCCACCTAACACCAATCAAGCCATCACATCAAATCCTTTCAATATACCATAGAAATTGCACCAACAGATGGTATCTAATCAAATGACATCAATCCTAAAAAATCAAAACATGGTCTCCCAAGGACCTATCACCTCGCTCATTCCAACCATTCCTATCACCTCGATCACTCCAATCACCCCTATCACACCCATCATATCTCAATCCCTCACTACCATGATCGCTCCAAACGTATCCCAATGACTTGTCGCTACATCCAACACTATTCTGAATCTGCCACCATTACCACCAAAACCAAACGTAGCAAGACAATATGACATTGCACTAAAAGCTCACCAGGCCTACCAAAAGGCCATCCAACAATATCTAGCCATGCAACAAGCAACAAAAGCTCAACAAGTGCAACAAGCCTCTCAATCTACCCAACAAACACAAGCACAAACACAAAAAATGACAATTGTTGAGAACAAGGATCAAGATCAATCCATCACTGAGCACCTTGAAGTTGTGTCTACTTCATCCAATGATCAAATCAACATATGTCAAGAGTCACTTTTCAATCATGATCAGATTCCACCAACCAACAATGATCCAATCAAAGAAATGCCAACATCACTTGACCCTATGGTTGAAGACATTGGAAATCCCTCCACCATAATTGTTGAAAACAATGATCAAGATCTATCCATCAATAAAGATGTTTTCACCTCATCCAAAGAAGCATCAACCAATGACCATGTTGAAGATTTCTCTACATCACCTAATGAGTTAGAGGGAATATCTCAAGAATTTATTCGAAAGCATGATCAGTATCTCTCACCAAAGTCTAGCAATGGTCCTTTACAAGACATATTGACATCCTTCGACCTCATGATTGCCAATATTGAAGGAATCTTCAACTCGACACCTAATACAAGTCCACTCAAATATGAAGAAGATATTAAGCCACTTCCCATGCCTAATGAAGATATCCAAGAACCATTTGTAAGCACTCCATCCTTTGAAACTGACCCATGTCAAGAACTTGATCCAAAGCATGTCGAAAGCAACTTTGAAATCATTCAAGATCAGGAATTTGTATCTTCAAGATACTATAATAATCTAATGGACACTCTCTTATCTATGCAAGATGATCATATCCATATAACACATAATCCTCCATCTACCCATAAGATGCTTTCTATAGATGGACACGTAGATGATCTTCATCTAAAACAAAATTATGTTACACAAAAAGAGCAGATTATTAACTCCTATAGTCAAACTGAGTTATCAAAATCATGATCAGATATATCCCAAATTCAGACTGAGGACATCAGGTATGCAGATATGAAACATTATCCACTCAAGGAAATGAGTCAGACATAACAATATAATTCAGAGTTAGCAGAGCAGCAAATTGAAACGTCACCTACAGTGGTCATTTATCAGAGAATGCATTCTAAACATGACATCTCAGAATAGGCAGAATGAAAGCATGAAGGTACTACTACCACCATACTGGGGGCAACTTTGTCTCAAGTAAACGTCAACGTAGGGAGCATGAAGAATCCTTATGATGAAACCGATGCCAATACTACAACCAGTCATGTCATGAATCTTCATCTACCTGTCACCCCTTCCATGAATTGGGACCAATGTCAAAAGAAAGATTTGAATCAAAGTACGAAGAATGTTATCGAAACAAAAGAATTTAAAAAGCATAATGGACAAATCAAATATGGATGGATACCAAAGAATACAAAGAAAGATTATCCCTATCAAACTCCATTAGTCAAAGAAACTATGGGGCAAAATAAAAAAGGGAAAAGTATCCATCAAAGAGGTCCACAAAAGCAAAAGCATGCTTTTCAAGTGATGTACAAAGTGTATCAAGTAGTTGGTCCTAATTCCATGCACACTTTCGTATCCACCCATCATTGCTCATCTTCCCAAGTTTGTAGAGTCAAAGGTTCCAAACTGTCAACCAATCCATCTCTTATCCCTAAACACACTCCATCCATTCCTCCACGCATGATATCCAATTCTCATATTGATCATGTATTGACAACAACCCTTCATCATAAGGATTCAGAAGGCACTCTATCGCGATGTGCGCACAAAGACAAAGTTAACTCCGGTATCGACAAAGCATATCAGAAATCTCAAAAGTTGTATTCAAGTGCACGTATCTCAGCAAAGCAACTTATTCAAGTAGGATATCGATGGCACATTATGACAAGGACATCTACATCAGCAACACCTTGTGATTCAGCATGAGTTTAAAATCTTTCACAAAAAACCAAAAAAAAAAATTCAAAAAATATGAAAATCCAAAAAAATTAGAAAAAGGATTGAAAACAGTAAAGAGAAAAAAATTGCTCTCTAGTGAAAACCGCATGGGCGGCGCTTTGGACAGGTACCATGATGAAAACCTAGAAAATAGGTGTCATGTGTAGAATCGAGCATCTACGTGCACCAATTCAGGTGGAAGCATCTCATCCCATTCATAATAAATCAAACATTCCATTCATCCATAATAAATCCAGTTATCCATGAATCATATATCCAATCCATTTTTATCCATCAATTTCCATCATCCAAGTCATCTTGATCTTGATGAAAGTTTGGGGCACACTTTACGTCTGCTTATAGTAAAACATCTTGACATGGTCCATTTTAATTTAGTCTTATCCTATGCAACATTATCTAAGCTATGAAGCATTATCCAAATGGGCATTCATTATCCGAACACCGTATCTTATCACAAGATAATCCTTGGCATCCTTTGCGTATTTACCATATCCATCTATTGGTACACTTATCCGAGCACCCATCCATGACATTCCACACATTGCTAGACACTGGGGACAGATATTTACATCTTGCTTAGAGAATAAATCTTGATCTATACCCTCCAACTTATGTGGTGATATGAACATTGGAAAACCTAAAATCAAATTGGTCCACCACTTGTAAGCAAAAATTCCAAATCACTAGCCCATGGCATATTTTGACTAGAAGACATTCCTTATCAGTCTTCATCTTTTATCGAACATCAATCCAAACAATCAATATCAGTTGCATCTAACGCACACTTCAACATCAAATGAGACATCAAATCATTCAAACAACTTTTTTTTCCAAACCAAGGTTTAACAATCCTAATCAATCGAATCCAATCAATCCATAATCTTGGGATATCCTTCTTGATCATTGTGTTGCTTAACACTATCCTTGCATTGTTGTGCATCCTCAACAATGTTATCATCATTAATCCAGATCAATCAATCCTTGCATTGTTGTGCATCCTCAACAATGTTATCATCAATCCATCAATCTGATCAATCAACCTTAGCTTGGTCTTCAACAAAATCCCAAACAGAGCACTAATATCATCACACATATCCAAATCATCAAGATCGTACGAAAATCCAAAAACATCAGAAAATCCAAAAACATTCAAAAGATATGAAAATCCAAAAACAAGTCAAAATCAGAAAAATATCAAAAATAAAATTGGAATCCAAACTACGTCTTCTCTAAGCTTAAACGTAGGCAAGGATAATCGTTGATCAACCCCCAAGACATCAAAATCTAAAAAAAATTGAAAAATTAAAAATCAAAACATTTGAAAAAACCCAAAAATAGCCTCAAAACATTTCAAAACGTCAAAAACATCCAAATATTTGAAAAAATCCATCCATCTCATTTCTCTTTCACCTGCAATAATCAATCATCTATAATAAACTGATTGTCATCTTCATCCTTTGGCAACACAAACAGAAACAAGTGCAACAATTAGCAAAAGAAAACTTCAAATGCAAAATCAAAATCGAAGCAACAAACTGTTAAATGCAAAATAAAATTCTTGATAATTTTCAAACATGTCAGTCAACCTTATATCAATATCCTATCAATCAACTTATCAAACCATCATCATCCTATACAATGCATTACCTAGGATATATCATTCCAATAATGGGCATCATTTTGGATATCACTTGTATTCTTATCCTATCAAAACACATCTCTTTGGCTAAAGGTATGAAGAACATTGGCTTGTTTGTGTACTTGATCTTTTCTTTTGATTTATCTTATTTCACTCATTCCAAGGACATCTCGATGATATCCAAATGAAGGATTTAGAGAGATAGGAATGGGGCAACAATCATTATCTTTTGTCTGTTGTGCTTGTTGGATGTTCTTGTAAAATAACTTGGCAAATACTTGCTTTGTTAGGTACGTCCTAGCAAGGTTTCCATATGTCAAGTGTGAACAAGAATACTCCTATCTATTTTTCAAGTCAAATTCCATCGCACTAGGTACAATTCCATCCTGGTTCTTTATACCTTGATGCATCGTACCTACGTGTGTAATCAAACATAAGGTAAGTAGCCCTTTTAAAATCCCAATCCTTGATAAGAAAATCATCATCATCATCTCTAATAAAGTTTCATTAGATCATGGACTTGTTGGATCCTCTTGGCATCATCTCATTTCCGCGCTAACATAACATCACCAATGCATCCTGCATCCAAAAAAATGTTAGCATACCACATATCATTCATATCATACATAACAGGAAACATCGATCATTTCATATGCATGCATTCGCATCATTGTAATAATATAGATTTGTTAGTCTAAGCATCCCATAAATCATCCATTGCATAATCACAACATATCACATCTTCCATCTCATACATCAAATCATCATTTAAGTTGTTTAAGATAATATAGATTTGTTATTCTAAGCATCTTAAAATCATCTCATTTGCATCATCGTCCATAACCATCCATCTTGAACCTCTTTATCTTGAGATCGACCCTCAAATCGAATCTTTTCGCTCGATCTCTTGAGGGGACAATGTACTAGTGTACTTCTTTCCACTGGGGCATCCAAAAAATCATAAATTTTTTGAATTTTGATCGCGACAAGTTTATTCTTTGAACCAATGCAGCAAGTACATTGCTTCAAAGAGGGGAAAAATGTAGACACACAAAATATGCATACAGGTCAATTCAATGGTTTAATCAAATAATAACATTTCATCTCTCATAAATCATTCAACCTTTATCTTGCATCATCCATTTAATTAAATAAACCAGGACTTTATTTAATTAAGTCTCAAAATTCATATTTCTCCTTTTCTGATTTAAATAAATCAAATATCTAAGTCAAAGAGGTTAAACTCACCTAATCATCATTAAGCTAGTCTAACAATGATTAAATGCTAATCCTAATCACCTGGATTCTCTAGATTTTGCCACTTGCACAAATAAATCCATTTATTGATTTATTAAAATCAACATTTTCACTCAACATGGCATCTTCCCTCAAATTTGAATTCAAAAGCAAGTTGAAAGGTACATCCAACAAGGAATTTAATAGGTCTTACATGTCCCTTGCACAAGTCAAACTCAACATTAACTCTCATTTCAAATTTGAAATTTCCCCCTCTTGGGCACATTTCCCAAATCTTGCACATCCCTCAACCAATGGCAACTTAACAAGTGGCCTCTTCTCATTGGCTTGATCTTTGTCCCACATTCATCCATTTGGCTATTCCTTTCATCCAAATAATCTATAAATGGAAAGCTTTATTCATTATCAAATCCTCCACAATCTCTTGCAAAGTCACTCTCTTAAACTAAGAACTGATTTTGTCCATGCATCACCTTGATCATCAACATATCATTTTCATATCATGGAGCTTAATCATGGATTGGGAAAGGGATTCTTTCCATAGAAGCACCAATCCACTATAAGATGCTAGTTTTATTATTATAATGATGTTTTTCTATGTTTTGATTGCTTCTTTTGTATTATTCTTGTGATTTGATGAATCTTATAGGGAATCTTTTGTTTGCTTTGGTTTACAATGCTAAGGGCTTCTATTTTTCTTTTAACTAAATGCAAATTTAAGGTTCTACAACTTTATAATAATAAATCACTTCCTATGTTTAGCTTAAGTGTAATAAGGTAAATAGGGGCCCTAATATAATTAATTAATTATTAGTTGATTTTTCTATTTTACTATAACAAAGCAATGCTCAGATTAAGTGGTTGTTTGTTGCTTCCATATGGGATATTGCCCAATCCATGGTATTTGGGATCATGATGAGAAAGGGAACTAAGGATTATCTTGAATATCAATTAGAGATAATGAAACTATTTTTCAAACATAAAAATAACTTAAATATGTAGACATCAACAATATTTATAGTATCCTAGTATCACAACAAGCTACTAGTAGATTGCATCCCCCAAGGAATTGTAAGGTAGTTGTAGACACCTAAATTTGACCACTTATGTTTGGTAAAATTTATCTTTTTTCATCTAAATATCCTTTTATCTACATTAATTTACTAATATTTTTATTATTTAATTAATATCCCTAAAGTCCTCTAAAATTCCTAAGGTATTTAGTTAGGAAATTAAATATTTTACCACCTCCCCTTTATCTTTTTCCTCAAAGAATTCTACCTATTTATTTAATTCATCACATGTCCTATCCTCCACAATCCACTCCTAATCCTAATCCACTTGCTAGTCCCATCATTAGGTATGTGCACATTCCTAATCCATGATTAGGAGGTGTCACATCCTCCAAATTTTGCAAGTGAACTCCTAATCCCCATTAGCCACCTAACCTTCCTCTAATCTTTCATTAATTAACCTAATCAACTCCTTGGTCAACTCTTTCCATCTAAAAGGAATTTTTAATTCATTTTTGTCTTCCCAAGGTCCTTTTGAGGAATTTTTAATTCCTCTCTCATCCCCTAAGGAATATTAAATTCCTTTCCTCATTCCCATGAGGATTAAAATAGAAATTTTAATTCCCTCTTGTCACATCCTTCCTAAGGGTACTTGCAAGTACCCTCCACCTCATCCTCTCCTCTCCCCATGTGATGAAACTTGTCATCAAGTTGTGGATTGAGATGTATCAAGGCATCTCAACCCTTGACCCTCACCTCTCAATCCTAGCTCTCCATCCAAAATCATCCAATCTATTTATCCCAACACTTAGCCATTTTCACCTCTCTCGCCCATTTTTCACTAGAGTGTAGTTATGCTACCAAAATTTCAAGTGAGCACACAACCAATCACACATTGTGGGCACATCTACACAACAGGAGGCTTCATATGCAGGTTTGAGCTCCTTATCACCTAATCTTGAGTGTTTTGCTTGTTTTTAGTATTTTGTTTGATTTGTTTGCATTTTAGTAGATTAAAAATATTGCACACATTTCTGGCACGCCCAGTGGGACCCAAATCACGGGTCTACTTTCACTTTTTCTATTGTTTTAAATTTTGTAGGTTTGAATTTCAACTACAATGATAAATATACCTAGGCAGGCGAATCTACCTTGGTATAGGGACGAATCCACTCTCTAGATGGGCAATTCCAAAATCGCCTCTCATTGAATAGACTTGAATGGGTGATTTTGTTGGCTTTGGCATAGTTTTTCATTGATGTCAAAGGTTGATGGATTATGAGGTGAGTTATGGAGTTTGATTTCTTAATTGGTATCAAACATGATGTTGATGACTATCACCACTTGATGGAGTTTGATGATAAAATGATGTTGATAGTAGGTTGCTTAGTCAAAAATAGTGATATTCATAAAACACCATGAGTTGATTATTTGCACAAGCACCATGAGGTATAATGAAGTTCATATTATTGAAATGTACAAAAGTGATGGTGTTTATGTTATTAAAGCATAATATGTGGAAAGGGAACATTATAATGTTTTCATTGCTTTGGCATAATAAAGTGCTTTGGTTTCAAATGAGGTCTATTTGTTAAAGTTGACAAATGTTTTTTCATGGGCATATTATTGCATACACATTATAGTGTTTTATTTGACATTGGAAAAGACACTTGGTCGGGCATATTATTGCACATATTATAATGTTTCACTTATTATTGTAAGGAAGGTTCTCGAGGGCATATGATATTGTTGTTCATCATTGAGCATGCTAGGGCACGAGATAGTGATTAGAGTTTGAAGACTTCATGATGGTGGTGGTATTATGACTTCAGAAAATTAGTTTCAGGCAGTAAGACTGTGGTTTCAATATCTTTATTTTGGCTACATTTTTTGAAATCACAAAGGTTTCGTTTATAAATATTTTTTGTTTGCAAACCCTAGCTTGAGTATTCTCGATCGATGTTTATGTAAAGCAGTCTATCCTTCACAACTATCAAGTTTTCTTTTGTGCTTTATTGCTTTATGATAGCTGACTTCAAGCTTGGTATTTTTGACCTATGTACTATTGTATAGTTTCAAAGGTTGAATAAAAATTTGTTACAAAGGTTATAGACCATATCTCAGGTGTTTTAAACTAGCATTGTTTCAAATGTTTCATGAAATGGCTTTGGACTTCGGTGACAGGTATCTTTGTGTCAGTTATCACCATATGGTGGTTCATTCAGTTATGAGGAAATTTGTATTTTATATATTGTTCTCAGATAGTATAGTTTGGTTGGTTGATTATAATGCTAAAATCACATAGCCAGAGTATATGAATTGTATTTAGTGTTATTATCATGTTGTAAGTAATTTATGAGAAAATTTGTAATGAGAAATGAGTGAGAACTTTAAGTGCATATTGTAATTGTTTATACATTCAAATTCTTTCATCTCTAGTTAGAAATGAGACAAACAAGAAGTGATATTCAGTGAAACAGAGGTGATACTTTGTATTGTTGTTTACAATATTATTTGGTGAGAATTTTTTTTTTGTTAGTGAGGTAGTTACTACCATGAAAGCTAGTGAGGCTACCATGAATGCCAGTGAGGCTATAGTAATATGAAAAATCCAATGAGGATGTGTTTTTCTAGTGAGGCAGTTGTGTTTTCCAGTGAGGCATTTTGTGTAGCCAGTGATGCTTTTCTAGTGAGGCATTATTGTAGTCAATGAAGCTTTTCCAGTGAGGCACAAAAAGTAGCTAGTGAGGCTTTGTAATCAATGGGATTTTATTAAGCTAGTGAGGCATTTTCCCAAGTGGTTTTTTATCCCTATGAGGGTTTTCCACTCATGAAAAATATTGTGTTATGATTCTTTTGTGGTCCATGGGATTATTATGCTTCATATAATTTGGTCTTGCTACTTTTTTTATCTACTTTGCAACATTTGATTTTTCATGTTGATTAAGGATCTGATATTGGCTATCACATTTGGTTACATTTTTGAAATTGAACATTCAATGATTACAAAGAGATTGTGTGTTTTGAAAAACTATTGAGTTGTAGTTGATTATTGAAACACTGATTCAACCCCCTCTCAGTGTTTCTCGTACTCCAACAAGTGGTATCAAAGCCATACCCTTGCATAAGTCTAACCAACTTAAGGGTTCTTGGTAGTGGAGTACTCATTATGGAAAAAAGTAAAAGAAATAGAGAAAAAAGAAATAACCAATAGAATGTTGAACAACAAACACCATTTAAACCTAGTACAAAAGATGATCTTGTAGTGAAGAGTGTAGACAAAGAAGGAGATCACTTAGTGAGTGATTTTGAAAAAGAGTATGTTGAAGATGATTGTGAAATTGATTTTGAAGGTGAACTTATTTATGCCCTTAATGAGATTGAGAAACTCAAAAAGGAGAATCGGGATCTAAAGTTGCAACTGGCAGAGTCTAGAAAAGTTGAAGAAGCAACTTGCATGAAGTTGCAAACCAAAGTAGAAGATTGTCAAAACATAGAGGTTGAATTGTTGTCTCTAAGAACACAACTAGAGGAAAATTCTCTATTAAAGGAACACACTGTAAAAGATGAGTTGATTGTCAATTTGAAATTAGGGATTGATGATAGCATATATGATAAGGTTTGATTTAGAATTCAAAATAGTTAGATGCCAAAAGCTTGAAGGGGAAATAATCTCTCTAAGGAAAGATCTTGAGAATGTTAGAAAACGGTTAGAAAAGAATAAAAAATTTGATGAGAGCACCAACAAGTTGAATGAGATGTTAAGTAACCATAAACATCACAAGGATGTTACTGGTGTGGGATTTGTAGAAGGAAAGAGTTCTAGAGTAAAAAAAAAACCAAGAACGAAGATAGATTTAAATGATCACCATGTTGTCCTTAAGACTGAAGAAAAGAAGAAATCAGAAATTAAGACTGCTGATAGTAGATAGTTCAAGGATTTCAACAAAGGAAGAAGAAGCAGAGCCAACCGGTTCACAAGATCTCCACCTATTTGGCCATATCAATCAGTGAGGTATAATTATTCATTTCTTGGTTATTATTATTTATGTAATGGTTATGGGCATTAAGCAAAATATTGTAGAAGACGGTCTAATAGGAGTCAATACGCATTCTTTGAGAATATGAATGTAATATGTTGTAAATGTCATAACCATGGTCATGTTGCAAAATATTGTAGAACTAGGTTTGTGAAACCAGAGAAGAAAGTTTAGAGAAGGAAGCATCCCAAGAAGACAAGCATTCAAAAGGTTTGGAGAAGAAAGAAAAACTAGGAGAAGGATGATTCTAAGCTTGTGCATACTACACAAGAGACATCTGTAAGTACATAAAAAGGAGCATGGAGTCAAGGGGAGATGTTCAATGTTATATCTTTTACCCCTAAGTGAAAATAAAGGAGTGCTTAGTGGTTTGTGTGCATGATCTTTCTTTGCATCTTGAATATGTTGGTTCTTGAGTAATGAGACAATCTTTGAATGCATCTGCCTATAATAGTGGTTGCTTGTGTTTATTGGGTTGAGAAGATTCTTTATGCTAGGAGAGATAAGTGTATCAAAACAAGGTCTACACATTGGAGTATGAAGTGTTTTTACATGTCCATTTTGCATAATGCTCAGTGATTTTTTGCTTCAATTCTAGGTGGTGGTCTCTTTGTGGTTAATATCTCATCACTTGCTTGTGTCTATGGATATATTATTCATGTTCTTGACAATTGACAAGGACTTATTGACCAATCTTGTGCCCGCTAGCTCATTTTATCTCACAAATTCAAATTTTCTCTTTTCTATAGTAGTTACACCATTCTTTCTTGGTGCTCTGAAATTGCATTGCATGTGCTCAAGAAAACAACCACTTCTAGTGATATGGATAATGTGTTTGTTGTAACTCTTGGGAAAAAACTTCTAGAGGAGGCAAATGGATTTAACCAAAGTCCAATACACTAAGCTTTAAGTGTTTTGTTGCATGAGAGAGGAATGCTAGACCAAGATATTCTTTTGGAGTCACAATGGAATCATGAATTTTAGTTTATTGGATGTTGAAGCTATGTACATGAATATCTATGGTAGGTGGATCATCTAAGTAGGGATGTTTCAAGAGGTTGCAACCTAGAATTATCCCAATGTTAACTTTTGAACTTCACTATTAAGGGAGTTGTATAATGAATATAAAATTCAGTAACAGTGTGACAAAGAAGCCTGCGAATATTTGGCTTATTCTTTATATGAACCCAGGTGGGTTTTAGCTATTTGGAATTCACTTTCATCTAGAATACAACCACTCAATAATCTTGGTGAAAGGGGGAAATATCTTGATTTCTTGGAATCAATTGAAGATGCAGTGCTTAGACCTTATTCACATCATATGTATCATAAATGCCTAATACAAATTTGGCACAATTATATAAGTGATTTCTACCCTATATGTAGAAATAATATAACCAAATATGATTTAATCACCTATTCGACAAATAGTCAAATCAAAATAGATGGTCAGCTTATCATAAAGAAACCAAAAGTTTCTACTCTTTAAAAAAATATTGTCTAAACTTAAGGCGCATAAATTGCTTCACAAATGCATCAAAGAGATGTGATTGTATGAATTCAATGATATCAAGATTGGCACATATTAGATCTAAGTTCCTTCACTTTTCTTAGACAATGGATGGTCTTATCTTTGCATGAGTATGTAACAATTTGTTGTTCTTACAAGGTGATGGTGTGCAGATTGTGGAATGATAGTATACTATGTGTCTTAAATAGTGATTTTGTTGTAAGTAAGATATTGATAGTGCTAGTGTCAAGACAATTATGACATTAGTGGTAGTGATGTTTACACTTGAAGACAACATTCTACATTATATTTTACAGCTTTACAATGCTATGTGTAGACAAAATTATATTTGCAATGGTCTATTACTTTGACAATGATAGACTCTTGGATTTTGATGATAGATGACACTATGGTCATAGTGGAATTTGTAGCTCACATTTTTTTTTTTGACAGTGTGTTTTTGATATGCTGCTTAACAATTGATAGTTTCTTTGTCATCTAGAAACTAAATATAAGGTATTTTTGGCACAGCTGGTGCCTTGGTTTCTTAGTTCATGGTTATAGTGGTAATTGCTTTTGCACAATTGGTGAGCATTACTTTAACATATGCATCAGGTTATGCTTCTCATGGTTACTCTTGACAGGGAGTTTGGATATCCTTTGGTTACCTTGGGTAGCTATAGTGTGTTTCACATGTTTGATCTGGGCAGTAATATGCTTTGTTGCTTTCCTATTTTTATATTTTTTTCAGCGGTTACTCACAATGCTTAGTATAGTGGTTGACAGGGTTTTGATACTTTAAGGCAGTAATTGATACTGGCTTGAGACATATTTTTGGTTTGTATCTACTTTGGTACTTATGATCACTTCATTTGATGCCATGTTTTTTATTGACATTCAGATGGTTGGTGAGCATTTCATTTCCAATGCTATTGGCTCTAGTTTACATTTAGTTGATGCTCATTAAATTTAGTTGATATTCACAATTGGTTTCATTCTATTCATATTGTTTTAATTCTTTTATTCATTTGTACTAATCACTTTGTGATATATGATGTGACAGTAAGTTGGTAATGGATAATGTGAGTTGGTTATATGTTGTGATAGTGAGTTGGAAAATGAATAGTGCCTAGTAATTTGATACCATTGGTAATGCATTTGAAAAATGGTAACATTTCACCATTTACTTGGCACAGTTGGTAATTATTATACAAATGGGTACTTATGGTGAAATTGGTACTTATGATAATACACTGTTTGGCACTGTATCATGATACATTTTCAGTTGACATTTTCTTTTAAGGTTTTAATACATCTTGGTAGTGACCTAGTTCATGTTGTGTTGATTCTTTGGCTACATCCTGTGCCATAGAAAAATGGCCCTTTGAAATTTTCATGGCCTTTTAGGTCTTTCTTCACAATGCTTGGTTCATTTTTCTTTGATTTAATGTTGTAATGTGGCTTATGCATTCACATTAGGTCCTTAAAATTCAAATTATGACATCTTGTGAAGGTTTTGTGAAGTGTTGTAAAACATTTCTACACTTTTCTAGACTCTATTTATTATAATTCACCTAAAAATCACCTTTCCATCACTTATCAAGTCCTATTTTGAAGTGTAAAGTCTTGTAACAAGATTTCACACTTTTCTAGGCTTAATCTCACTATTTACACCTTTCTTATGCTTTATTTAACCCCTTTATGCACTCATAAGGCTTAATTAAGTGTGTTTTTGAATGTAAACCCGACAAACAACATTAAATGCAATATAATTCTTGGCACCCACTTTCAAGTCCAAGGTGGGACCCATTCACCATGGGTGGTGAATGAGTCCCTCTTAGCTCAAAATTTAAAATAATTCAAATTTTCTTTCAAGTTTTCATTCAAAATCACCTTATGTTGGCCTATGATGAGTATCATCGGGTTACTAAGGTAGAAGTGTGTATAAATATGTGTTTTTCTCCTCATTTTACATCTCCTAATTCATTGAAGCAATCTCTTCATTCACTAAGCATTCAATTAGCATTTGAGAACTTTGCATCATCCAATCAAGCATCAATCAAGTATCTTGGAACAACCATTGACATATCTTCAGATTTCTTCAACAAGGTTGTGGTGATTTTTGGACATTTACATGTTTATTCATCTTTCCTTGTTCATTTCATTTCATTTCTTCATTAAGGGTTTGATTACCAAAGTGGGATTTGACCAAGGAAAATCTATTTAACCTAACCCTTAACCATTTTTCCCCTTTTGCATGTGTGTTTGTAGACTTGTGTATGTAGATTTATCAAGCAATTAGGCATTGAAAAGTGGACAAGAAGTCAACCAATTGTTTCAAGTCAAATCAAACCTATTTCAAGCTTGGAGACAACCTACAGCCTGTTTCCTACAGATTTGACTCTGTCAACCCAACAAGAAGACAAGCTCAGATCTGGTGCTACAAAATTGGTCCCTGATTTCATAGAATTTTGGGACAGGACTGATTCACCATCAGTGGAAAATGAGTCCCACCTTAAGGCTAGAAAGTTAGATTTTGTCAAATTCTGGATCATGACAGTCAAAAACTAGTTTCCAGAAGTTTTTGTCAGAAGCAGGATTGATTCGCCATAAGTCGCGAATGAGTTCCACTGGCAATTTTCAGTGATTTCTGTCAGCATTCAGGACACTCCAGATTCTTCATTCTTTACCCAGGTGCACTCTGATTCAACCTTCTTCATTTATGTTTTGCATTTGTTCATGTTTAGTTTAGGCTTGCATATCACATTGTGTTTTCAAACATTGCATATATCTTAGGTTTTGTATTCATAATCAGTCAATTACATTACTTAGTTGCATTTAGATCATTGTATTTACTCATAATTCCATCATACATTCCTTAGTTTGAATGAACCACCTTGATTTTGAGTGAGGTTTATCTCTCTCCTTTTAGGTGAAACATCCTAAGAGCACAAGAGTAGCCTATAAACCTCATTCCCAAAAATCTATGGTTCACATCCATACTTCAAAATTGGTGTGCACTATTTCATTTGGTGGTTCGTTGACTCTGGTTTTACATTATGACTTGCTCAAAGGTTTTTGGCATTATTAGTTGGTCTTTTAGTTGACTCAGGGGGAGATAATAGTTTCATAATTTAATCATATGTACAGTTTGATATGCTCATTTGACCTTAGTTGATAAGTTGATGCAAGTTGATATGCAAATATGCTCATTTGTTTTGATAGTTTGTGCTTACAACATGATGGTCACAACCCTTTGTCATTGTTGTCAAAGGGGGAGAAATTGCAAGTGATGCAAGTTGAGTTGGATTTGATGGAGAGTTTGTAATCCTCGCAGGGGGAGAAGTTGACATCAATGCCAAAGGGAAAGTTTGTTGGCTTTGGCATAGTTTGGAATTGATGTCAAAATTTGATGGTTTATGAAGTAGGTTAATGGTTTATGAGGTGAGTTATGGAGTTTGATTTTTAGTTGGTATCAAACATGATGTTGATGACTATCATTGCTTGATGGAGTTTGATGATAAAATGATGTTGATAGTAGGTTTCTTAGTCAAAAATAGTGATATTCATAAAACACCATGAGTTGATTATTTGTACAATAACCATGAGGTATAATGAAGTTCATATTATTGAAATGGAAAAAAAGCAATGGTGTTTATATTACTAAAGCTTAATATGTGGAAAGGGAACATTATAATGTTTCCATTGAAAAGATAATCTCGAAGGTTCCATTGCTTTGGCATTAGCAATAATAAAGTGCTTTGGTTTTGAATGAGGTCCATTTGTTAAAGTTGACAATTTTTTTGTCACATGCATATTATTGCATACACATTATTGATCTGATTTAGGATCTAAGATGATTGCTTTAAGAATGCATATCAATTATAGTTCCAAACTCCAAATTACTAAACTAAAATTAACAACACATAATTAAATGAACAAAATCAGAATTCAGAATGAGACAAGAAAGAGAGAATGCAAACAAATTTATAACGAAGTTCATCATAAGAACTACTACATCTTTGGGCCCCTCTCCAAAGAGTAGACCGATTCGATTGAAATCTTCAAAAATTTGGCATTACAACAGTTTGCAAGCTCTTCCCTTCAAACACGACAGAATTCCAACATTCTCCCGACGTACAGGAAAAAAAAATTATCTCTCCAAAATGCTCTAAGTCTCCAACACCTGAATAATTCCCAATGAATCCTCAAGCCTCTAAACCCCCCTTTTTATATTGAAAATTTAATCAATTTGGTTACTAACCAATTGGTTTTACAAAACAACCTTATCTCTCCATTTTTACAAATACAACTTAAAAATCCCCCTTATTTACACAAAAATCTTCAAATCCCCGTTTTACATTATTTTTAAAAAACATATAAAATCTGTAAGCCCCTTAATTTTTGTCATATCCAGGATTATATTGTTTACGGGAGTTTGTTTGTTTCATCCTTTTAGAGGACTTTGTTTTAAATTTGGGCTTATTAATTATTACTTACCACCCATTAATTTAGTGGTTGAAACTATATATTTTTAAGGGGAATATTTTATTTTATTTTTTTTACTTCTTTTACCAAGTAAATCCCACCTTTTCCTCAAAATTTTCCCCAAGTAAGCATGTACGGGGGAGGTAGGTGTGGGTTTTGTTTTCCTTGTTTTAAGGCTTAGGATTAGGTGCATTTTTTTTATTCGTCCATATTTTTCCACATGTCAACATATGATTGGATGATGATGATGACTGGATGCTGACCGTACCATGCTAACTATACCATGATGATGTCAGCAAATTCAACCCAACTTTGACTACTCATATCTCGTGCAAACAGACTCTATTTTTCATGAAATGAACGTCGTCAGAAAGCTTGCGACAAGATATTTGCATTGATGCTAGTCTTGACCACTTTTGAAAATGTCAAATTTTGACCCTTTTTTTCTTTGACCTAGCTCTAGGGTTGACCAAGGTTTGACCGAGCATATCTTGGACTGCGTAGCTCCATCTGACTCTATTCGAGTTGCATTGGAGTTAGAATTTCAGCCACTTTCTGATGATGCCATTTCTGAAGATAAATGAGAAACTTCAATTTATGTTGAAGATCCTCCGGATCAGTCCTCCCCACTGGAGAGATTTTGGACCTCCGAAAACTGGTTACTCAAAAATTGAGGGTAAAGTTCCCTCACTTTACCAATCTCCATCCATTTTTCCTTGCTTGGATTCATCCCCTTCAGTCCCACTCTGAGGTATTCAACTACTCCTCTTCATGCAGTCCTGGTTTTCCTATCTAGGATGAAATCTTTAGGCAACTCTGACATGTACTCTGGTGAAAGATCATCCATTGATGGAACCTGAATATCAGTCTCCTCATCCAATATCATTGAAGGTTCATACAACTTCAAGTTCTCAACATTGACAACTGAATAGATTTGCATGTATGGAGGAAGATTAAGGGGAAGGCATAGGTTTTGATCTTTTCCAAGATCTCAAAGGGACCATACCGAATCAGCTTGAGCTTCCTTCCCTCACCTTGCATTCTTTCCTTGCTGATATGTAACCAAACACAGTCACCGACTTGAAAATGATGATTGGTGTGATGTTTATCATGTCAAGCCTTGTATTTGGCTTGGCTCTTTTCCAACTATGCTTCCACTACCTGATGAATTTCTTGGACCTTCTGGATGAACTTCAAAGCCTTCTCTGAATCATGGCATCCATCTTCAACTTCATTTTTCCCAAAAGAAAAATACATTGGGGTCTTAGGAATATAACTGAAACAAGTCTCAAAAGAAGACATTTTTGTAGAAGAGTGTGTCACATGGTTCTAAGCATGTTGCACATAATGAAGGCTCTCATCCCACAACTTGGGATGTTTGCTACAGTAGCCTCTAAGTAGATGTGCAACTATCATGTTTACTACCTCTATCTGTCCATCAATCTGTGGATGGAAGGTTGTACTCTTCTACAGTCTGGTGTCCATGAGTCCCCATAAAATTGACCAAAATTCCCTTAGGAATCGAGAATCTCGATCCGATACAATAGAAGTAGGTAACCCAAAATGAATCCATACAAATTGGAAGTACATTTGAGCTATCAATTCAACAGTGACTTGTTTTTTACGTGGAATTAAGATACACATCTTGTTGAACCAATCAAATACTACATAAAGATAGTCATGAACCTTCCTAGACATAGGTAAACCCCCAACAAAATCTGTAGACACACTTTCCCATGGATGGGATGGAACAAGTAATGGTGTGTACAACCCCAATTTTCTATTACTTGGTTTACTAGTTGCACACATAATACAACCCTTAATGTATTTGGTGACAGTTTCCTGCATTTTAGGCCAGTAACAATATTTTTGTAACTAAGTAACTATTTTACATACCGAAAAATGTCCTGCAATCAAAGAGGTGTGAGCTTCACAGATTACATGTTCTTGTTCATCTTTCAAAACACATAACTTGCCCAAATGATACACAAGTTTATCCTACACATAGTACTCTTTCTCTTCTATCTATTTTCTTGCAATTAAAGCTGAATAAATATCCTTAAAATTTTCATCATTAGTATATTGTTCCTAAAAGCTTTCATGCACCATGTAACTACCTTTAAGAATAATCAAAGCATTCATAATAGGAGGCCTAGACAACATATCTACTACTTTTTTATGGGCACCTTTTTTGTACTTAATTACCAAATGAAACTATTGAAGAAAATCCATCCACCTAAAGTGCCTACTTTGTTGCAATTTGGATTGTGAATGCAAATACTGAAGTGGCTGGTGATCAATGTGGATTACAGTTTCTTTCCCCATTAAGTAGTGTTTCCATTTTTTAACAATATGAACTAATGCATAAATTTCCTTATCATAAGTAGGATAGTTAATAACTGCACTTGAAAATTTCTCAAAATGATAGAAGATTGGTTTACCTCCTTGCATTAGCACTACTCCCATGGAAAATCCACTTGCATCTATTTTGATCTCGAATAGTTGGTGTAAATATGATAAATCCAGAACTAGTGTCGTGCTCAAATTTTCCTTCAAAGTGTTGAAGGCCTTTTGCTGTGGACCTCCCCACTGAAAAGTTGTCTTTGTACTTGTCAACACATGCAATGGTGATGCAATGTAGGAGAAGTTTGCAATGAAATTTCTCCAGTATTGGACTACACCTAAGAAACTTCTGACTTTAGTGACTATACTGGGCTTAGGCCATTTTACAATAACTTCAACCTTCGTAGGGTCTACTTTCAATTGAACATTCCCTACGACATAGCCTAAGTACACTAGAGATGTATTTGCAAATTCACACTTAGACATCTTTACATAGAGTTTTTCTTTTCTCAATACATCAAGAAATTTCTTTACATGAATTACATGATCTTCCCAAGTTCGACTGAATACAAGAATATCACCTAAATAGACTATGACAAAATCATCAATAAAAGGATGAAAGACATCATTCATGACTCTCATAAATGTAGCTGGTGCATTGCAAAGCCCAAAGGGCATGACCAACCACTCATAAAGTCCCTATTTATTCTTAAATGCAGTTTTCCAAATGTCATCTTCTACAATTATTATCTGATGATATCCGCTACACAATTCTAACTTAGTGAAATAAACTACATGTTTTAACTGATGAAGTAAATCATCAATTCAGGGAAGAGGATACATGTTCTTTACTGTTATCTTGTTCAAGGCTCGATAGTCGATGCACATTCTCCAAGATCCATATTTCTTTGGAACCAACACAATTGGAGAACCACAAGGATATGTACTAGGAAAAATGACTCCTTTTTCCACCAACTCCTGAACATGCTTTTTGATTTCTTCATTCTGCAAAATTGATAAACGATACATGCCAATGTTTGGAAGAGGAACATCCTACTGCAACCGAATTTCATGTTGTATCTCTCTCTTAGGTGGCAGCCCCTTTGGCTCCTGAAATAAGTCATCATAAGAAGAAAATATTTTGACCATCTCAATTTTACACTTAGGATCACACCCTTTAAATGCTTCATCTTTTTCATCCTCTTTGGGTTTTACAAGCATTAACACAAAGTTCTTACTAGAATTGACCAGCCTTTTCATTTGACCAACATTAATTAGTGCAAGATTAGTCTTAACTTTGTGTGCACATACAATGTATTATATCCCATCCTTAAAAAGATGATACTTATTCTCCCCCCTATAAAAGATTGCTTTTCTGTCATATAGATAAGGACTCCCTAACACAAGCCCACAAATATCCAAAGGAACAACATCTACTTCTACCTCATCAACAAAGTTTACAGTGATAGAAAATTTCAATTTATACTATTTTGTTACTTGCAATTGAGCATCATTGCAAACCCATCCAAGCAGATATGGCTTTGGATGAGGTGTTGTACCTAGATTGAGTTTATTTACCACCTCTTCAGATATTAAGTTGACTTGATAACCTGTATCAAATAATGTATCAATCTTAGTGTGCTTAGTTACAACTCAAATATGAAACAATTCATTATGGTGTTTATCAGCTTTAGGAGGATTAGATACTTTACTTGTACTTGCATTTTCATTAGAAACATTTTCATTAGAAGAGAGAATTATACCTTTCCCTTTACCTTAGACCCCAACAACAACAATTTGAGTTTCATCTCCAGAGTCAGGTCCAAGATCTTGCCGAATCACTGTAGCAGTCTTTTGCTTTCCTTTATTGCCTCCGTATCTTTTCGGCCTCAATTCAAGATGAAGCTTCCAACACTTTGAATCATCATTCCCCTCTTTCTTGCAATGGGAGCATGTGGGCTTATCACCCTCCTTCTTAACTGTAGTTGTCTTCTTCCCTTTTCCTTTATCTTTTTCTTTACCCTTAGACTTCCCCTCAGACTTAGATGGTTTCTTTGAGAAATTATCACTAAAAGTGTTCTTACCCCTTGACTCTAAAAGAGTAGCTTGGACTGACACTTCATCCAAATTATTAGGACTCAACATTATAATAGTATTCCTTAGGTAAGAATGCAAACTACCTATGTACTTGAGTAATGTATCTTAAGTATACAATGGAACATTTAAAGCAATAGCCCATTTTCTAAACTCATGAGTGTAATCTTGGATAGATTGACCCTTACCTTGCCTAAAGGTTTTCCAATTCATTGTTAATTGTTGCATATAACCTAAAGGATAAAATTATTTTTTAAGGGAAGCAATAAATTCCATCCTAGTCATATTGACCTTACCATGGCGAGCAATTTCCTCCTGAGTCCTACTCTCCCACCAGGTGAGAGTTGTACCTCCCAACCAGAGAGTGGCTAACTGAATCATAAAAGCATCTTCTATTAGGCCTTGAATCCTACAATACACTTCTACCTGCTGGATCCAATCATCTAACTTTTCGGCATTCAACTCACCATAATACCTAGGCAATTCAAATTTTACATCAAGTTTAATAATAGGCTTAGACTTTCTTTAGAAAGGATTACCAGTAGTAGAAGAGGAAGAAGAAGAAGGGGAAGATGGAGAAGAAAGGGAAGATGGAGAAGGGGAAGATGGAGGAGATGGAGCTTCTGGATCTTTTCCTCCTTTGTCCTTTCTATGTTCCTTCTTTTCTCACTTCGAAGAATCTCCCTTTTCGTGCTTCTTCTTTTCTGCATATAGCTCTTCCACCATTGCCTTCATGTCAAGAAAGGCTCACTGAAAAGTCTTATCATCAAGCTCTTGCTCGGTGCTTTTCCTAGCTTCAGTTTCATCCATTGTTGGTGAAGTCCTTCATTTTTCGTTCTCAAGATTATATTCCTCAAGTTTGCCTTCACCTCTTTGAAGCTTGGAGCACGTTAGCATTCGATTGTGCACTACTAGTAAAAACACAGCTCTGATACCAATTTGATCTGATTTAGGATCTAAGACAATTGCTTTAAGAATGGATATCAATTATAGTTCCAAACTCCAAATTACTAAACTAAAATTAACAACACATAATTAAATGAACAAAATCAAAATTTAGAATGAGACAAGAAAGAGAGAATGTAAACAACTTGATAACGAAGTTCGTCGTAAGAACGAATACGTCTCCAGGCCCCTCTCCAAAGAGTAGTCTGATCTGATTGAAATCTTCAAAAAATTGGCATTACAATAGTTTGCAAGCTCTTCCCTTCAAGCACGATGGAATTCTAGCATTCTCCTGACGTATAGGAACAAAAAATTATCTCCAAAATGCTCTAAGTCTCCAACACCTGAATAATTCCCAATGAATCCTCAATCCTCTAAACCCCCCTTTTTATATTGAAAATTTAATCAATTTGGTTACTAACCAATTGATTTTACAAAACAACCTTATCTCTCCATTTTTAAAAATACAACTTAAAAATCCCCCTTATTTACACAAAAATCTTCAAATCTCCCGTTTTACATTATTTTAAAAAAACATATAAAATCCCTAAGCCCCTTAATTTTTGCCATATCTGGGATTATATTGTTTACGAGAGTTTGTTTGTTTCATCCTTTTAGAGGACTTTGTTTTAAATTTGGGCTTATTAATTATTACTTACCACCCATTAATTTAGTGGTTGAAACTATATATATTTTAAGGGGAATATTTTTGTTTTTTTGTTTTACTTGTTTTACCAAGTAAAGCCCACCTTTTCCTCCTTTAAATTTTCCCCAAGTAAGCATGTACGTGGGAGGTAGGTGTGGGTTTTGTTTTCCTTGTTTTAAGGCTTATTTTAGCCTTGTTTTAAGGCTTAGGATTAGGTGCATTTTTTAAATTATTTTTTATTCATCCTGATTTTGCCACATGTCAACATGTGATTGGCTGATGATGATGACTGGATGCTGACCGTACCATGCTGACTGTACCATGTTGATGTTAACAAAGTCAACCCAACTTTGACTACTCATATCTCGTGCAAACAAACTCTATTTTCTGTGAAATGAACGTTGTTGGAAAGCTTGTGATGAGATCTTCACATTGATGCCAGTCTTGACCACTTTTGATGATATCAAATTTTTACCCTTTTTTTCTTTGACTTGGCTCTAGGGTTGACCAAGGTTTGACTGAGCATATCTTGGACTTCGTAGCTCTGTTTGACTCTGTTCAAGTTGCATTGGAGTTAGAATTTTGGCCACTTTTTGATGATGCCATTTATGAAGATAAATGAGAAACTTCAATTTTTGGTGAAGATTCTCAAGATCAATTATAGTGTTTGTTTGACATTGGAAAAGACACTTGGTCGAGAAGATTATTACACATATTATAATGTTTCACTTATTATTGTAAGGAAGGTTCTCAAGGGAATATGATATTGTTGTTCATCATTGAATATGCTAGGGAACGAGAAAATGATTAGGGTTTGAATACTTCATGATGGTGAAGTGACAATGCTCATGGTGGTGGTATTGTGATTGCAGAAAATTAGTTTCAGGCAATAAGACTGTGGTTTCAGTTTCTTTATTTTGGCTATATTTTTTGAAATCATAAAGGTTTTATTTATAAATATTTTGTATTTGCAAGCCCTAGCTTGAGTATTCTCAACCGATGTTTTTGTAAAGTAGTCTATCTTTCACAACTATTGAGTTTTCTTTTGTGCTTTACTGCTTTATGATAGTTGACTTCAAGATTGGTATTTTCGACTTGTGCACTATTGTATAGTTTCAAAGGTTGCATAAAAATTTGTTACAAGGGTTTTCAACCATATCTTAGGTGGCTTAAACTAGCATTGTTTCAAATGTTTCATGAAATGTCTTTGGACTTCAGTGATAGGTATCACTGTATGGTGGTTCATTTAGTTATGAGAAAAATTTGTATTTTATAAACTATTCTCAGATAGTATAGTTTGATTGGTTGATTATAATGTTGAAATCACATAGCCAAAGTATATGAATTACATTTATTGTTATTATCATGTTGTAAGTAATTAATGAGAAAATTTGTAATGAGAAATGATTGAGCACTTTAAGTGCAGATTGTAATTGTTTATACATTCAGATTCTTGTGTCTCCAGTTACAAATGAGACAAACAAGAAGTGATATTCAGTGAAACAAAGATGATACTTTGTATTTTTTTTTACAATATTATTTGATGAGAAATGTTGTTTTCTTGAGTAAGGTACTTACTACCATGAAAGCCAGTGAGGTTACCATCAAAGCTAGTGAGGTTACCATGTATGCTAGTGAGGTTGTAGTAACATGAAAAAGCTAGTGAGGCTATGTTTTTATAGTGAGGAATTTTGTGTAGCCAGTGAAGCTTTGCTATTGATGCATTTTGTGTAGCCAGTGAGGTATTTTCGTAGCCAGTGAGGTTTTTCTAGTGAGGCCCAAAAAGTAGCCAATGAGGCTCTGTAATCAGTGGGATTTTATTAAGCTAGTGAGGAATTTCCTCGAGTTTTTTTTTTACCCTATGAGGATTTTCCACTCATGAAAAATGTTGTTTTATGATTCTATTGTGGTCCATGTGATGATTATGCTTCATAAAATTTGGTCTTGTTGCTTTCTTTATCTACTTTGAAACATTTGAATTTTCATGTTGATTAAGGATCTACTATTGGCTATCACATTTGGTTACATTTTTTAAATTGAATATTCAATTATTACAAAGAGATTATCTATTTTAAAAGCTATTGACTTGTGGTTGATTATTGAAAGACTAATTCACCCCCCTCTCAGTGTTTCACGTACTCCAACATATTTTTCTTTGACTTTCCTACATCTGACACACTAAGGTGAATCAACTACCTATATAGGTGTATCTATAGACAGGCCTAACTATAGATGAGTGTATCTACGGACGGGCGTATATGTAGACGAGTGTATGTGTGGACAGGCGTATCTACAGATGGGTATATCTACGAATAGGTGAATCTATGGATGGGTGAACCTAAGACCTACAAAGGAAAATTTGAGTCTTACATAGGCAAATCTACTCTCTTGAGAGGTGGATTTGAGGTAAATTCAAGACTTGAACTTTTCTATTTAAACTTCCAGTCTATTCTAGGTTTGGGTACTAATCTGCTCACTTCTTCGTCTATGCTTGTGGAGTTTTAATAAAATTTGTGTAGCTTGTCACACACTTGACGAAGATCAGAAATCAAACTACTAACGCATCTTTTGCAAGTCGAATGATCAAAGCCCCTTAGTTAATTAGTTTATTGTTTTTCATACTAGCTAGGCATACAAATTTAATTAACAGGTCAAATAACTTTGTTTGATGTGTTTGGGGTCTCTTGTCGATGTATGCTCTCCCCTTGCATTGTTTGGTGAGCTTGGGGATCAAAAATCATAGATACACCTAATTCCAATCCAGTCTACCTAAGAGGTGTTAGTTTTGCACATATGCTCTCCCCTTACACTACGTGTGAGCCTGGGGATAAAAAATTCCTAACACTTCCTTCCATTTAGGATACTTGCCTAGGATTTCATCACCTAGGGGATGATCTCAACCATGCAAACTGACAGGGTATATATAGGGGGGAGAACTAAAATTGTACCCCAATCTAATCACATTGTATCTAGTGAAGCATCATTACTAGGGTGATTCCTAGTCAAGATGTGTGGGATTGGTCTGAGTTTCTAGTACCTCACTGGGGCTCTTGATCCATGCTTGTGATGGGTTGGTGTTCACAAACATACCTCATGCACCCTCCTGGTGTATCGAGGACTCCCCTAGCTTGTTGTTCATCCTAGTTTAAGACTCGTGTTTTATTCATGGATTGGTTTAGTGTAGGGATTGTGTATGACACCCTAAATCTTCTCACCACGTACTCCCTTAGGTTGAGATAGAAATCCTCATGGTGAACTATGATAGTTCTCGAGGAGAGAGAGAAGGTAAGCCTGTGGCATCTGTTGATGACCTTGTGCCATTGGATTTCTACCTATCCACCTTCATGAGAAAGGGTTTTCCCACACAATTATCATAGATTATTAACCCCTCAAGGTGTTGGGCCTACATTAAGTTTGTAAACCTTTACTACTAATTCTAGGGTTGTTCACATGCTTGGCATGTCTTCTTGTGTGATACTAGTGAGTGTCTTCAGTCTAGAGTCAATCTTTGCCTATTGTCTTCTTGTTTACTATTGTTTGTCCTTTTCCTTAGTCAATCTATTTCATAGGGGTGAATCCACTTCCCAAAGAGGTGAATCTGCACTATGGACAGGAAAATCTACCCTCGTAGGGGTGATTCTGCAACATTGTCTAGTCCGTCCTTTTAGTCAATCATCCTCAATAGGAAATTTTTCTCCCTTTAGGGGAAAATATTCCTTTCTCACCCATACCATCATCCCCCAAAGAGGTGATCTTGCTCCCTTTAGGGTTGAATCCACCTTTCTCATCCATATGGTCCTCCCTAGTTAGGCAAATACACTTTTCTCTTGGGCGATTCCACTTTTTTTCCATACACCCAGTCATCCCTCATAGGCATTTCCACTCAGATCATAGGTGTATATGTTTTCCATCCATACACCTTGGTCATCCTACATAGGAAAATCCATGCTCTTCTTGGGTGATCCCACTATCCATGTCAGTACACTGTCCAGGTCATTCACTCATAGGGGAATATGTTACTCTAATAGGCTTTTCTGCTACCTACAAAGGAAATTGTGCTCTATTCTTGGACGAATCTTCTTCCCATATAAAATCCAAAGAGTCAATCCATCCTATCATGATTAGTCTATATATTCTTGAACAAAATATTTTTGTGTGGGGGTCTCCCTTACACTTCTATGGTTTTGAACCTAAAAGGAGAGGGGTACAAAAATCTTAATGGCTCAGTCAAGAACAAACCCTTGAGATTCCAATGCAAAGGAGATTGAAATATGTCAAAGGGGATTGTCCTAAAGGCTGAAAAATAATGAAGGAAATTAACTACCAAATGTAAACCTAGAAAATGCAAGATGTTTGAAAACACAATGTGATATGCAAAAAGACCTAGAAATGTAAACAAACTATTATAGAAACTTATGAAATTGAAAGTGTGCATCTGGAGATTGGAAAGAGATGTAAAGTAGCTCTAGAGTATTGAAAAAATCACTATTGATCATTCCAACTGGGACTCATATGCCAAGTTGGGCGACTTAGTCCTACTTCGAGAAGACTTTGTCAAAACAGGTTTTAGACAACTAGGTGCTTAGATCTTCAAAATTCATGTTTAAGCCTAGGTAGTGGGACTCATTCACCACTAATGGTGAATTAATCCACCTCTATATTTATGGAAATTCAAAACAAAAAAATGTAGCCTTCAGTCTACTTTTCTACTCCTAGTTCAGATTCGTGTCTGAAACTGTCAAATTCAACTTGTAGGTGTTCTCCAAGATTCTCTTAGGGTTTTGACAACTTTGAATGGATTCAAAAATTTGTTGACAACATTTCCAATCTTTCTCTTTGAAAAATATGCAACCTAGACCTGCAAATCACATGCAAAGAGAGGGAAAATTTGTTGTAGGGATAATGAATAGGGGTTTGCCTTGGTCAAAACCCTTGTTGGTAATTAAACCATTGAAATGAAAATGAAATATGGAAAGAAAATGATGAATGAACATACACAATGCTACAACTCACCAAATCCTTGAAGTAGAATTCTGCAGATATGCAAGTAATAGCTCCAATGGATGTAGACTTGAAAATTCTTGAAATGCCTAGAATGCTTGAGTGATGGATTGATTAATTGGTTGGTTTTTTGGGGGTGAAATGAGTAGAAAAACCCTATATTTATACTTAATTATGCAATATTCCTGAAAATACATCACAAGCTGACCTTGGATTTTAGAAAATAAAAAACCACCATAAATTTGAATTTATTTTGAATTGTGTGCCAAAGGGGAATCATTTCCCCCTAATGGCGAATGGATCCCACCTAGGGAATTTAAAGTGGGTTTCAGAATTTAGATATTTTAAATGATGTTTATTGGGATTATTTTCAAAAATACACTTAAGGCCTGCAAATGTAAAATGGGGCCAATTAAGCATAAGAAAGGTCCAATTATTAATGACAAGCCTAAAAGCGTGAAATTTTGTTACAACACTTACAACATTTTGAAATAAGGCTTGGTAAATGATAAAAAGAGGTTATTTAGGTGAAATATATTAATAAGATCCTAGAAAAGTGTGAAGGTGTGTTACAACACTTCACAACACTTTTGCAAGGAATCATATAATTCTTATTAGTTCACAAGGGCCTAAGACCTAATGTGAATGTGTTAATCACATTACAACATTAAATCAAGGAAAAACTAAGCCAAAATCCACAAAAAAGACCCAAATGAGTGAAAATGTCCAAAGATCCATTTTTCTACGCTACATTTATCCTCCACTTTAGTGAGAGGATGAACCTGCTTCAAACTCACACTAAAGTAGCCAAAAACACACGTCAAGAGGGATATAAATGTACCGATGCTAGCAAGATGAGACAACAATCAAGAGGGGTGATCAAGATCCCATAGCAAACCAAACATAAGCACAAGGGAACACACATGAAAATGATATAAAGAGCAATGACAAGGCCAATCATACAATACCAAAGATGAAAGGGAGAAAAGGAAAGAAAGAAAAAGAAAAAGAAAAGAGAGAATTAGATCAAGCTTCAATCATTTTTCCATCTCGATGTGGATCAGATCTAGGTTGTTTGTACATAAAACACATACTCACTCTGAGGTGATCAAACTCATGGCTATTCATCGGGTGAGAAGTCCTAGAAGGTGAGAAAAATACACTCATGGCCGGTATGCACTCACACACACGTAGGTGGCTATGGGGAAATTCATGCCTCAGAATGGGCTTCCTGCTCAACCATACCAAAGTTATACCTCCTGATAACTTTAATAAGGTGCCACAAAATAAAATTAATATTTTCAAGCTTCATGAGTCAAGAAAAACTTTGTATGCTTGGAGCTCATGAACAAACATGATGGCACCACATGCATGCAAGCTGTGTTATGCAAGCTGGCCATATAACAATAAATGCAACATGCAAGATGCAAAGAATGTTCAAAGGAGTCTTGCTTAGTTCATGAGAGATCTTTAACTTAGGGAACATTGTGCCTAATGTCTCCAAGAGAGGACCAATCAAAGAATAGAAAATTCACAACTTAGGGGATGTAGTGTGTCGCATTAAACCACTAAGAGGAATGTAATATGCTAAGATAGATCATGATCATGAAGGAAAATATACCCAATGTCATCTAGAGAGTGACAAACGCATCGTATGAAGTAAGAAGGCTGCACTAAGAACCATGAAAAATGGAAAATGAAAAAGAGTAATTCCAATATATTCCCTCACTTTAAAGGAATTTCTAAATCCATACCATGAGCAATTACTTTAAAGTAGAAAATGAAAAATGCAAACAAAGAAGACATGGGAGCTAACTTAGAAAGCCCTATGCCAAGTCATATGTTTCTAAATAAAGCTATTTCATGCAAAGGAAAGGAAAAAAATAAAAGGAAGGGGTTTCCCCAAAAATGAAAGCACCAAACACATAAGGGATCTATGGATTTGGGGTCAGTATGTTCATTGCTGCAATGTTTTGTAAAGAGCTCAGAACTGTCATCATCCCCCAAATACACATAGAACTGGAAGAATGACACAAAGAGAGCAAAAACAAAGAAAAACCTTTTGGGTAAACATGGAAGAGACATAGGGTGTCTCAATGCTTTGTGTCATCCCCAAAAGGAAAACACAAGACAAATGAAAAATAAAAGGTGACAGAAAAAGGAAAAGCTTTTGGGTCAACATGAAGGAGACATGGATGTCTCAATACCTTGCATCATCCCTAAAAGGAAAACACAAGAAAAAGGAAAAAGATAAAAAGAGAAAGAGATGCACAACATAGAGAAGAATGAAGGTTCAAATAGAGGAATGTCACAAAAAGAGAGAAAATAAAAAAAAACACCACAGGGGATCACATTACGCACATGCAATCACACAAAAGAAAAAGAAAAAAGAAGAAAAAGAAAATGAAAAAGACTAGTAAGGAAAATGTGAGTCAACTTTCGAACAAGTCATTTGCCTCCCAATCATGTTTATTGGATTTCAAAGGTGAACGACTAGCTAAAGGGACAAGAGCAAGTGTTAAACTAGGAGAAGTACCAGGTTCATCAATAGGATATGTCTCAATTAAGCTCATGGAAGAGGAAAATAATGTGTTCAATTCATTATGCACCTCTTCATCAATTTTAGTTATTTCCTCATGGTCATCCAAGTTAATCACAATAGGAGGAGGAATGATAATATCTAATGAAGAGTGCAACTTGTGTTGTGAGTGTTGTATTGGATCATTTTATGGTAGGTGGGGAGAAGGATTATCATGCATTGCTTTGATGTGGATTAGGACAAGAGGGTGTGGATGGTGGATTAGGATAGGATCTATTAGTATCCCATTAGTAGGCTTGTCATAGATATAGCTGACTATGTAGAGAGGACCATCAGGCAGATGTTTAATTATATTCTTAGAGGAGAAAGCAATATCAAGAGAGCTCTTAGGTTGGCCCTTACGAGGGATAACGTCAATCACACCTACCATTTCATCCATATTGATATCATTTGAGATAGGATCATGATGTTCATCATTTGTATCAAAATTCATCACATCATTCTTTGTATTTTCACTAGCTTTAACAAATGAAACATTATGTTTGGGCATTGGATGAATGAAAATTTGCAAGTTTTGATTTGGAGGAGCAATAGACTTATTGCCTTGATTGTTAACACCCACAATAGATAAACGACTAGAATCAATGAGGTCTTGCACAAGATGTTTAAGACGCTTACAATGTTTTGTGTCATATCCATTTTTTCGATGATAGTGGCAATAAGAATTTGATTTAAAGCTCAGGAATAAAGGCTTAGTAGGATCAGGTGTTTGGATGGCAGGCAAGGTAATCATTTATTGTTGTAAAAGTTGGGACATTGTGTTATGAAGGGTGTAGGGTAAGGGTGTGAATTGTATTTTCAGATCTCCATAACTAAAGGGCATCGAGGTTTTAATAGTTGCTATTTGGTTATTCATATTGTGGATTGTAGGCTGAGGAGGATTAAATTGAAGGAACCCTTTGTTTTTCTTTCTAAATGGTTGGGAATTGTTGTGGTTAACAGGCTCAGATTTTTTAGTTCAACTAGAAGTGGACCTTGTATCTCAACTACATCAGGATGGACAAATAATTGTATCTTGATCTGATTCTCTCTTTTCTTTTTCTTTCTTTCCTTTTCTCCCTTTCATCTTTGGAAGTGTATGATTGGCCTTGTCGCTGCTCTTTATATCATTTTCATGTGTGTTCCCTTTTTCTTATGTTTTGTTTGATATGGGATCTTGATCCAGGGGGCTTGATCACCCCTCTTGATTGTTGTTGTCTCATCTTTCCAGCATGGGTACATTCAGATCCCTCTTGATGTGCATGTTTGAATACTTTAGTGTGAGTTTGAAGAAATTTCATCCTCTCACTAAAGTGGGTGCTAAATGTACCATAGAAAAATGGATCTTTGGACATTTTCATGTTCATTTGGGTCTTTTTGGTGGATGTTGGCTTATTTTTTCCTTGATTTAATGTTGTAATGTGATTAACACATTCACATTAGGTCTTGGGCCCAAGACCTAATGTGAATGTGTTAATCACATTACAACATTAACTCAAGGAAAAACTAAGCTAGCATCCACAAGAAAGACCCAAATGAGCATGAAAATGTCCAAAGAGCCATTTTTCTACGCTACACTTCTTGACTCCAAAATCATAATCTAGTCATTTTTCCTCTTCATATCTATCTCTAATGATCACCTTCATCCATCCAAAAATTATCCCATCATTTTAGTTGCATCCTTGAACTTAGGATCTCTTCATCATATCTTCCAATCATCCTAATCTAAGCTTAAATCCAATCCTAATATAAGCTTAATCTACATCCCAATTTGAGCTTTAGTCCATCCACATCCAAGACCTTCTGATATAAAAAAAAAACTCAATATCCCTTCTTCCACATCATTCTAATCCATTCCATTTATCTTTTCATCATCTCTTCTTTTCTTCTAACCATCTATTCCCATATTTTCAATCCAAATCCACTTAATCCAACATCATGAATCCTTATCCTTCATCAATGCAGCAAAAAATAGTAGTCAAAGGAGACACCAATTACATTGAAGATGATATTGAAAGTATTGTTTACCAAGATGGGTATGAAATAGATCTCCTTGATTCTATCATCACTAGTAATCATTCCTCAACCATCTTCCAAAATTTGATCACTCATCCAAGCTATCCCTATAGTGCCTTCATCAACAACCACTAGCAATCCTTATGCTACCTTTGAAAATGGATGTCCATCATCTTCCCCATCTACATATCCATCTTATCCATTGCTCACATATCCCTTTCATACAATATCCATATATGCATCTCCTACCCTCGCCATATCTCACCCTCCATCTTCACACAACATTATCACCTTCACCCCTAGTCCAAATTCTTCATCTCATTATCCTCCAATGCATGATCCTAATCCACCATCCACACCCTCCTATCCTAATCCACCATCACAATCTTCCCACCTTAACCCACCATCTCAATCTTCCTACCTTAATTCCCCATCCACTTTCTCTAAAATCAATCTACCATCCACATATTTCTATCTTAATCCACCATCCATGTCCTCCTATCTCGATCTACCATCCACATCCTCCTATGTCACTCCATCTATCACTTTGTCACATCCTAATCCTCCATCCAATCCATCATATTGTTATCCTCCATCTAATATTGACCCCCCACTAATACTAATCCTCCACTTAAGCTTAGTCCTCCATCCAATCCCATTCCTCCATCTAATCCTAATCCACCAATTCATCGTCCTAGTCCTCCACACATTCATGATCATTCATCTATTCCTACCAACAATACACAAGTATCTCATTCTAGATGTCATCCAAGGACTCATGAAAAAGAAGACATCCCCAAATCCACATCTTGAAGTTGTAGAGCCATGCCACCCCAATCTATCATGTATAGTCATTAGTGATGAGATCATTATTCATCCCAAACCTATCATTCCACTTCCCACTCCTAATAGCATCTAAATCATTGAAACCATCAAACTCACCAAATCCATTGAATTTCCACTTTCTACTCCAAGAACCACCCTACCCATCGAAGACACCAAAATCCAATCCACTTCTCCTACTCCTAGGATCACCAAAATCCACTCCCATGAACTTCATGAATCAAGATCCTACCATTACACTTAACACCTCCAATGATTTACAATCATCTCCTCCTCCAAATGAATATCCCACCATCCCATCATCTCCATCTCATGATCCATTATCACCACCTTCCCAAACTATCCCAACACAAACTCCATAGCCCCTTGGTCCTCTTACATTCATCTGTGGTGGTTTTCTTGCAGAAGAAGAACAAATCATATACACCACCCTTCCTCCTCCACTTAATCATGGACTTGCACCATGTTTCCAAAATAACAAGCATCCTACCATAATTCAAATTCTCAAGATCATGAACTATCAAGGAAAACTTGTATTCCTTTATGAGCAAGGTATATTAGAGCCCATCCATGTCAAATAAAATACACATGCACAAGGTCTTGTATATATATCTCAAGACTCATGATCCAAAAATGTTGGTACAACTTTCATACATCCTCATAAAGCCTCTTCCAAAATAAAAATTGGCTCTACCCATCACTCCACCAAACCATTTGTCACCATCTCCCCTCCTCCATCATATCACCTCAAAACAACCATCCATTTTGGGTCCTTATGTCCCTCCGTACACCATCACCCATCCTTAATCTACTATGTCTATTTTGGGTTCTTATGTCCCTCCATCCACCCTCACACACCCTCCATATACTAATTCCATTTTAGGACCTTATATCCCACAATCACCTCCTCCATCTCATCCTACATATCCCCTCATCCATCAATCACCTATCCCTATCACCCATCATAAGCATACTATTGATGGTGTTTTCTGCACAGCAACAACTCAGACAGAATGCAATATTCTATCTCTTGAAAGGTAATTTTCAACAACAGGTTACTAAAAATCACCCCAAGGTCTCTCGGGTGTCAAGTCTTGACAATGCATAAACAACTTAGATAATATGTGAAAATGCTGGTAATCACAATCGGACCTTACTACAAGCAAACTGTATCTTTCTAATTTATCAAATCCTGCAATATGATGATCTTAGATCCTAAATCTAACTAAATAATAAAGAAACAACAAAAGATGAGGGTGCAAGGGATATAATGAAATCTAAACTATTTCTAGGATGAACAATGCAAATGAAAGATATCTAGAATGGATCAATCTCAAATAACCAATTCTTGCTTAACCCAGAATGCAATAACACAAGAATGGTGCAATCTCCTAAGGAATATAGATTTTCAAATCATAGATATTCATCCACAATAGAACTAAGCACAAATAGATGTATGGTCCAGGTTGACTTCACCAGTCTACTACAATCAGATAGTTTCTGGGAGTATAGACCAGAGATTGCTACAAACATTCCAAGCATAAAACCATGAACATTATTCACCAGACTAATCCAATTCTAAATCTAACATTAATCCAATTTCTTCAAGCAATTTCAAATGATGGAACAACAAGTACAATGCAAGATAAACTAACACAAAAGAATTCACCAAAGAAACCACAATGCCTTCAATTGTATTAGATCACCAAAATATAGCAACAATTCCACTGTTTTGTTACAACACTTTCTCAAGAGAACTAACTACTATCTCTACTACAAAATGATCTAGCTCCTTCTTAATCTAGCTTGTCTCTGTTATCTCTCTAACTAACTTCTTACAAATGAGGCAGGAATGCCCTTTATAGAGAATCCTCAAACATGTCGGCCCAGCCAAACATTTACAAAATAAAATAGTCAAAACAATTTAGCCTCAGGAATTTCAAAATAAGGCACACATTAAATGCCGATACATCATCAAGGTCAGCCCAAACACTTTCCTCAATGCAGCTCAGATCAACACATGTCCTATAATAATAGGGAAGCACAAATCTCAAAATTGGCATTAACTATTGCCTCCCTTATCCTTGTTCTGATCCAGCGATTCATGAACCTTCAAAAAAACCCTATCCAACTTGGCAACAGGTGGCAAGGGTAGGATTTTGAGCCGACATTCAATGGAGCCAATTTCTTCCTTTGACTGCTTAACAATTTTATCCCACTCACCCCTATGCACTTGGTACTTGTCCATCACAGCTAAGTAAGTTGCCACATCATCCAATTGGTGCCCTGTTAAACCATTTTCAGAATCAGGGGCATAGACATCATGCCACCATTCCCTCAATTGTTCTAAGCTCAAGTACTTAGGGGCAATCTTCCTCTTGCTAGTCATTATTTCAAAGAATGCTATACATCCATCATAAACACCAGTAAGATTACCATCCAGTTGCTTCTTTTATTTACAGATCTTCTTGATGGCTTTCTATCAAATTTGCAAGGCCTCGAACCATTCCCAAGGCTCATTAACTCTAGATGAAGAAAGGATTCCCTCTACAACCAACTGATCCTTACAATACTCCATGATCACTTTAGCTTTATGCAATAAAAGGTCAATATCCTCCTTGTCCTGAGATAAAACATGCTCTAATAAATCCTTAGCTCTTATTGCATCCTTTCTAGTTGAAAGGATTTCCTTTATTGCATCATCTCCCTTGGTCTGTACCTCCTTCAACCAATCTATTGAAGCCTTGGTAGAGGCTTTCATCCTTTATATTTCAGAGATGGTCTCCTTTGGAAAGAAACTAGCATCAACAGAAGAAGATGGGTGAAAAGATTGCAAAGGCTTCATTAAATCTTCTAAACATTTCCTTAGCCTTTCATTCTCCTTCTTTAGCTCATGCTTGGACTGTCTTTCCTTCCTTAATCTTCCAATTATCACCGCACTGGACCCCTCATATTCTTCAATATCTTGCTCCATGGAGGCAGGCCCAAGATTGATGGTCTGTACATTGTAATCTTTCCCGGTGACCTTGTCTCTACCCTTATCAGCAACAGGAGTAGCAATATGAATGACCCTGTTACTATCCTCATCCATTTTGATCTTTGAAACCACCTTGGCTGCCTTCTTCTTCTTTCCCTTTCCAATCTTGGCCAACATTTCATCCCAGTTGAGAGGTGTGTCCTCAACAATGACCTGCTTCCTCCTGATTTCTTTATCTAACCAATCTGGAACAACAAGATCCACCTGGACTTCATCTTTTTGGAGCTTTTCATGTTGTTCCACTATCTCATCCTTTTCCTTTTCAAGAGGTTAATCACCTTGATTCCCCAACTTGGGTTCTTCCTCTTGCAGGGGTGATGGAGTCTTAACAAGGACATCCCCCTTCTCAGGGGATTTATTATCTTTACTTCTCATAGGAGAATCCTCATACTGAACCAACGGAGAAGGGTGCATTTCCACATCTCCTACTTCAAGCTCAGCAGCTGCACTATAAAGTTCCCCTTCCTTGAATGATTCTGCTTCCCCACTGGTCTCATGCTCTTCATGAATTATTTGCTCAGGTATACTCGATGGGGGAGAGGTAGCCTTTTGTTGTTCCACAGGGGATGCCATTAGAAGAGGATCTGTCTTTTGTATGGTCTCCTTGGGAGATGGAGTCCTTGACCTCCTAGAATAAACCCTATTTTTCTCTCCTGAGCTCTCCACATCAACCACAGGAGGGTCTGCCTTAACCTTGGACGTTCACTAATCTTTCTTCTTAGAAGCCTTGGTTATCCTTGCCCTTTTTGGCTCTGGAGGAGCATATTCTTTCTCAGTTTTCTCAAGTTCCTCCTCTTCTGCAGACTTACCTATTTTCAGCGTTTGACTCTTCTTTCCCTTGGGTTTCCTTTTCTACTCAGGTTCACTCTCCTTAGGGCCTCTGATTTTAATCTTGAAAGGTGAGCTTACCTTAGTTTTTCCTTTGGAATCATCTTCACCGGATTCCTCTGAGGTGGAAAGAGGATTCAAATCTCCCATGAAATTAAAGGTACAAGGTACCTTCTCACTTTCCAATTCCCATACTTTATGCTTTAACCAAGACTTGGTAAATTTCATAACAGGAGCCATTAATTCTTCCAGCTCAGTTACCTCATTTTCAGACCAATTTATCTCTCCAATAGACCTGTCCTTGACTTACTCATATGCATGAGCCTAAACTAAATTCTCGTCATCCTCTAACTGGTCAGGAATCAACTTGACATTGTACATTCTAATCACATCAAATAGAAGCCTAAAATATATTTTCTTTCTTGCCTCAAATTCATCTTTGATGTTCACCTAGTAATCCTCTAGGTTGTCTTTGTGGTGATATTCTTTGGTAGCCTTCTTTTGTGCTTCACCAGTAATATCAAATTTTGTCCTATTAGAATGGAAAGAGAACCCATAAGTACTCAATTCCTCCCTGGATGCATGAGCCGATTGGATTGAAGGAAAACCTCAGCTATACCAATTTTCAAAGGGAAGTCCCCACCAAACCCTGTCTTGTGCTTCTCTCTTTTGACAATAGCATCGAAGTCACATATCTGCCTAGTCACTTCCAAAAGTATGACATGGTTGGTAGGATACCTTGGCAATCTATATGGAGCAGTCGAACATCCATCAACTCTGATGTAAGAGAAGGTGGGAAATTGTATAAACCATGCTCCGTATTTTTTTATCAGCTCTTTGGCTCCATCAAAAATTCTCACATGTTTTGCATTTTGAAGCAGCCTAGTAATATGCATAGTAAATGCATCTTTTCTCTTCTATAATTTTGATTCCCTAAGTGCAATTCGGGGTATACCTCATAGATGATATCCTGTCCAAATGTTCCTTTTGGATTCAATCCCCTGTATGGGTGAAATCTAGCCAGCATATATATCACATAAGATGACATGGTAAACTTCTTTGTTTCTAACACATCTTTCAGCTGCCTATCAATCATTGCACTAATAAGCCCTATCTAGTGGTAATTAATACCTTGCTCAATCCTGTTAATAACATGCACCATCCAATTTTCCAATGCCCCAACACTCTTCAAGCCGGCCACCCTACTCAGCAGTGTGATTGCATCATATATATCTTGTTTGAACTTGATCCTGTGTAACTGCTTAGGCAACTTGGAGAAATGAGACTTCAGCTTTTCAAGCTAGGAATTAATCATCTGTTGGGCTTTAGTAGGCTCATCCTCATAGTAAATTCTAGCCAAGTCCATGTCCAAGGCACACACACATGGTAAGTCTGGCATATCAAATGCTTGGGCAATAGAAACTGGATTGAAGTTTTCCAGTACTCCTCCCTCAGTGCTAACGACCCTCTATGTATCAAATTCATATTGTCAAGCACATTCCAATATCAATTCATAGCACTGAACCGCAGGAGTGAATCCTGCTACATGGGTCATTCCAGACTTCAACATTCGCTTGGTCAGGGCCGATTGATCTTTCTAAGTTATCCTTTCCTTGAACTCTTCATATCTCCATGCTCCTACATTGGTATCGGAGACCTTAGACCAAATTGAAGCTATCTTACTATCAAGCAATTGGATTTTTACATCCAACCTCAACCTTTCTGTGTCTATAACTGAAGACCCCTCTATATCACCCTTGGCCTTTCTTGTTGCTGCTTTGTTTGATTTAGCTTGCATTCACAAAAAGGACCTCATGAAAATCCCATTATCATCTACATTTCAATCAAAGGTTAGCCTTGAAATCACATGAAATAATTAAGATCAATCATTAATCATCAATCTCAAAAATCTGGGAAAATGAAGTAATCCGGGAAAATCCAATTGGGGCAGAATTCAGAGAAATCTGACCCAGACGGAATCCTGCTGCCAAGGCATCATTCATCAAATAAATCATTAATATGGAAAAAAGAGATGCGTGATTATTATAAGATTCATTCATTTAGCAACAAGAAATCATCATTTAACATTTAATTCATTACCCCAATTTTGAAAATCAAAAAGAAGTGGAACCAAGCAGAAAACTGGAAAAATCCGGATAGGTCAGATTTCTGCAGGTAGCTCAAAATTCCGAAACTCACCATAATCTGAGGAAATGGTAGAAACCAGGAAAATCCGGGTGTGCAAAAATTCTGTGGACACCTTGGGAATCTGACGATGGTTTAACGTGCAAACCATTAATCGAATGATCATATAAACCTCCCTATTTGGATTCCAATGGACTTAAAATCAATCCCAATAAGTCAGATTTCGATTGCACATGAATTTAAATTCCCAAAAAACTCTCAAGTAACTGATCCCCATGATGAAACAATGATGCCCTTAAGTTAATTAGCTAAACATCTGCCATGAAAGCTAGGGTAGGCTTTGAAATTCAGGCACTCTCCCTCAGGACAATTAAACTAGAGCACACCAGGGTCTCAAATGCCATGAAAAAGGTTGAGCTAGACACAAGACATGAAAGTTGTGACAGCTCCACCAGTCTTAACAAAGTTAGGAAAACCTACCGAAACCCTAACTTCGTAATATAACATACTAAACGCCAAGAAGTCAAGGCCCTAACAAAAATACCTAGTCACAGGAATATACCCGACATTCAATCGGTAAGTGAAGGGATGCACAGTGTGGGTGATAAAACCTGTGAAGAGGTAGGTCAAACCCTAATTCACTAAATATATAATCATGAAACAAGCAAGGGCCAACCCAAATAACCACCATTCAATAACTTGATAGATTTAATCAAAGCATAAACAAAAAGGAAAAGTCAATAATAGCTTACCATGGATCAACTCTGAATGAAGCTCGAGCTTGAAGAAGTCGCTGCAAAATAGGGTGCCCTAGCGATGGAAATACTCACCACAAGTGCTCAAGCAATCCACACACAAGCAAACTGAATCCAACAACCAAAGCTTCAAGAAGAACAAACTCAGGTGCCAGAGCAAATAGTAAATGAATAATGAAATCAAAGAGCACCAAAAGACCTTAAATCCACCCACACTCGCACCAGAGAAGATGTACTTCAGGCATTAATGAATGATAAGATATATCAAGGACATCCAGAAACCTGAGCCCAAAATGGAATTTTAGAAAAAACCAAGCCAAACGGATAATCCGGGTGAGCACGAATTCTGCAGATAACGCATCCTTTGGGACTTTGACGAAGTTCAGGAAAATCCGCCCGAGCTGGAAAATCCCGGATCCAAGCAGAAACCCAAACTTCAGAAAATCCAACATTGACAGGTGATGAACCAGGACCTAGGAAAATTCGGGTAAACTGGAAAATCCCGGATCCAGGGCAAAACCTGGACTTCCCTTAAAAACCAAGTTTGATCAATCCAACCCTCAGGGAAAAACCAAGACCAGCAAGACCAACATCCCAAGACCTCGAAAGGACAAACCAAAGGTCAAAGAGACATTAGAAATTAAAAAAAAAGGGTCCCTACTCCGAGTGGGGCGTGTGTGCAAAATTGCACAACAAGTAGCATGGAAAAAAGACATATCGCAGCCTTCAAAGGACTTCAACAGGTTTTCACGGCTCCAATAACAAGGAAATGCAAAATGTTGTCTGCAACAAGGAAAATGATCATAGCTTCTGGCAAAAAAATGGGCCTCTCAATGCTTGGGAAATTGTGGCCTTCAATGATAGAGTAGATATACCCCTACGCACCCCCGCAAAGTATACCAAAAACAACAATTGAATTCACGAGCTTATTTGAAGACTCTAATATCCCCAGTGGAATAAAGAGTGCGCTCTCCTAGATCAGAGAAATGACATGTCCTCTAATCACAACAAAAATAGGCCTCTCCTCTAGTAGAATAGTCATGAGAAATCACACAATAGATAGAGTTTGAGCCCTCTAAAAAAATAATGACACCTCAGGAAAAAATTCCAAAGTCTAAGCAATGGACAAGGCAATCAAAATTTGTCCTCTTTGCAAAGAATTTGGGCTTCAAAGAAAACACCACCAATATTTTCCTTGTCTCCATACAGGAAAACATTGCCTTTCTCACCAATGGAAAAAAATCACACCAACAATGAGAAAATTATCAGAAATAAGGCAAAGTGAGGAAATTTTGAAATTTGAAAAAAATTCAAATGCCGAAACAAACGATCTCAAAAAATCTCTAGCGAAAACTCTTAGGAGAAGGATTGCAAAATGGGTTGCTCTGATACCATGTTGGAGGAGCCCAAGATCACCATCTACAAAAATAACCTTCACGAGATAGAGAGAAGCATAGCTATTCCACCAAATAAACAGTGAATAAATGAGATGATAAAACTACATATGATACAAGCTTTTAAATTCGTGAAATAGGTGGCAGATGAGAAACTTCCCAGCATGGGAAAAACTACCTGAAAGATTAATTAAACTTAAGTAAAGCTTAAGTGGGTAAATGGTAAAAATCATTTACTCCAACATAAAGGAGCTATTATATACAACAATGGGTCACCTCTACCATCATACATTGTATAATAAGGTGACATAAATTTATTTGATGAAGGATAAATTAAAGGATTGTGTAATATATCACCAATATAATCCTTCTTTTGCTAATTTTATAAATCACTAACAAAATTTTCTAGATATATTGTAACTTAATCATGATGACACTAAATTTATCCTAAAGACATTCTCAACATATCCAATATCCTTATATATGCATATTATGTGTAAATATGGGGGAGTATGTAAGAGATAGATCATTAGGCATTTGCACACAATCCTCACACAAGTCTACAAAAAGTGTAAGAAATTATAATGTTATTCTTTTTTAAATGTGTCTAAACTATATGCTTAATTAATATAATATACAAGGAAGACATTATGATCACTAGTGTTATCCATTTTGAAAACAACAAATATTCTAAGTGTAGACACCTAAATTTGGCAACTTACGTTTGGTCAAATTTATCCTTTTTCATCTAAATATCCTCTTATATGGATTAATTAAGTAATATTACTATTATTTAATTAATACCCCTAAAGTCCTCTAAATCCCTAAGGTATTTAGTTAAATAATTAAATACCTTACCCTTTATTCCTTTCCTCCAAGGAATTAAATAAATAACTCACTTATTTAATTCCCTTTATCTCCCATCCCCCATAATCAACACCTGATCCTAATCCACCTCCTAATCCCATCATTAGTGATGTGCACATTCCTAATCCATGATTAGGATGTGTCACATCCTCCAACTTTTGCAAGTTGGCTCCTAATCCTCATTAGCCACCTAACCTTCCTCTAATCCTTCATCAACTAGTCTAATCAACCCCTTGGTCAACTCTCCCCATCCCCTAAGGAATTTTTAATTCCTTTTTGTCTTCCCAGGGTCCTTTTAAGGAATTTTTAATTCCTCTCTCATTTCCCAAGGAATATTAAATTCCTTTTATCCTTTTCATGCACATTAAAAAAGGAATTTTTAATTCCTTTAGTCAACTCTTGATCTCAACCCTTGATCTTCCTCCCCCTTTCAATTTCCACCGTTCATTCCATCTCCCTTGGCTAAATGACTAACACTTAGCCATTTTTGAAAACCCTAACCATTCTCTCAAGCATTCACCATTCAAGCAATCAAGCCTTCAAGCATACACTCAAGCATACTCCATTGCTGCAACTTTTGAGCTCATTTTGCATTCTCATCTTGCATCTACTCACATACCTACTTACACCATTGCATTCCTCATCCACTCACAATCATTTTGCATCTGATTTTAAGCTATTTTCCATCCAAAGGAGCACACAATCAAACAAATCAATAGGTCCAACCAACCAATCAACTTGGACAAGGTAACTAACTCTCTTTTCTTTGTTTTTGTTCAAGTTCAACTAGGATTATCATTGAGGTGTTGTTTGTGTATTTCCTTGTTTGCATTTCATTTTCATTTTGCATTTTAGACTAGGAGATTAAAGCACTCCATCAGCACACCCATGACCCACAGTCCAACATTCTTTTACGCTTGTTGTTGTTTGAGTTTTGTAGGTTTAGGTTTCATACTAGGCTTAATTCATTCTAATCTGAAAATTTTGCACTTAGAAATAAAGTTAAATTGCATCCGTGAGTGGTAAAAATTTTCTATCACAAGGTGAAGTTGCATGCAATTCATCCTCATTGAACAATCCAATTTGCTTTGAGGAAAATTCACCATCCCCAATCAACAACCACAAATTTATTTTGAGACAAATTCACCCACTCCTCATGCATCAAACTAAATTCTGCTTTCATTGAATCCAATTTGCTCGTGAGGAAAATTCTCACTTCATCCTCACAGAATAGCCAAATTTTCTCTAAGGAAAATTCGCCCATCCTCATTGAACAACCAAATTTTCTCACTGAACAACGAAATTTTCTTTGAGGCAAATTCGCCCATCCCCACTGAACAACTAAATTTTCTCTGAGGAAAATTCACCCATCCTCATTGAATAGCCAAATTTTCTCATTGAACATCCAAATTTTCTCTAAGGAAAATTCGCCCATCCCCACTAAACAACCAAATTTGCTTTGAGGAAAATTCTCCCATCCTAATAGAATGGCCAAATTTGCTTACCAGGAATAGGCGAATTTGCTCATGACAGGGGTGAATTTTCTCATCCAGACAAGAAAATTTTCCTCATACACAGGCAAATCTGAGGTAAATCCAAGACCTGAATTTCCAGTTTTCAGCATCATTTCGGTTATGTTTTTAGGTACTAATTTGCTAACTCATTTGTTTGTGAGTGTCCCTAGTTTTTACTAACGATTTGTGTAGCTTGTTCTCGCCCATCCAAGACTGATGGTTACAAACTACTAACACATTTTTTGCAGAACGATTGGTCCAAGACCTTTTAGTTAGTTTGTCTGTCATTTTTCCATACTAGCTAGGCACACGTAGCTTTAATTAGAGGCTCAATTAACTTGTTTTTCACGCTTGGGAGTGACTGTTGATGTATCAAATCCCCTTGCGCCATTTGGCAATCCTAGGTGACAATAAATCACAGTTTACTCTAGTCCAATCAAGTCTACCGAGGAGGTGCTAGTGCCTCTAAGCTCTCCCCTTGCGCTACGTGTGAGCCTGGGGACCAACCAAAAACATCTAGTATCTTCTTCCCTTAGTGGGACCTACCTGGGATTTCATCACTCAAGGGATGATACCAACCACGTGTTACCGCTGGGCTATATAAAGGGGGGAGAACTAAAGCTGTACCTCAATCTAGTCACGTCGTGTTTGGTGAAGTGTCAAAGCTAAGATGATACCTAGATAAGACGTGAAGAGTTGGTCTGAGTTTATAGTACCTCATTGGGGCTCCCGACTCACGCTTGTGATGGGTTGGTGTTCACGGTTGTGCCCCACGTACCATGTGTATATTAGGGACTCACGAGATAGCCATGTTTAGCCTAGATAGAGACCTGTGTTTTAGTCACAGCTTGGTGTGGTGCAAGGGATGCACATTGTACCCCAAAGCTACTCACCATGTACTCCCTTGGGTTGAAATAGAAATCCTCGTGGTGGACTATGATATTCCTTGAGTGAGAGTGTGAAGGTGAGCCTATGGCGTCTGTTGATGACCATGTGCCACTGGAACACTAGCTATTCACCTTTGTGAGAAAGGGTGATCTAGAGAACCACCCCGATATCACAAAGTATTAACCTTGGGTTGTCTGCTCAAGGTGGTGGGCCTACATCAAGTTTGTAAACCCTTGTCACTAATTCTAGGATCGTGCTACTTGGAGTGTCTCCAGTGATACCGCTTTCATTTTCTATTGAGTCACTCTAGCCTCTTGTTTAGTATTGCTTCTGTTGTGCT
>VDFB02281492.1:622375547-622417587 GCA_007258455.2 Sequoia sempervirens
TCCCTAATCAGGATCAATAAAGGCACCCCTCCATGAATTCCATCTCACATCCTCCATCTTTCACCACCTCCAAAATCCTACCTCTATTACTCCATTCATAACATTTCCTCCACATCATCCATCTCTTCATGTCCATCCCATTGCTATTAAAAGAACTTTGGATGCCAAAGTAAAAATGCATAAATCAAAACATCCACAAGATTCTAAAGATTTCCATGTCCCCTTAAAAGGACATGTTGAAGAAAAGAAAAATCCAATCCAAAATTGTAATCAAACCCAAATGCCCACCAAACAAAAAATCAAAACCATGTGGATCCCAAAGAAAAAAGATGCAATGAATTCAAATGAAAAATCCATAAAAACATCCAAATTTTATAATCCAATAACAAATCATTCGCATCCTCCATCTCCTAAACCTATTTTGGGTCCTTATTTCCCAAAATTCACTATCCCAACTCCTCCACCATCCCATCATTCTCCATCCAATAATCCTCCTATCATTCCACATCTCCCACCATATGTGCCAATGTTGGTCCTAAAAACATTCCCTCATCACACATATACTCCATCATTCCATCCATACACTTTCCAACATCCCATCTATTATCCCACATATCTCCCCCATCAAATCCCTTTAATCCATTCCCTTGCATAATCCATCCATCCTAATCAATTTGTACCAACATCTAATAGTCACTTCATAGATAGGCTCTTATTACCTCATATGGAACTTCTTGCTTGAGTCCTTCATCCATCCCCTTATCACATGTCTTCCAAATCCATTTATCCACATCCCTATCCTCTTCCATATCCATCCACACACTTTCCAAAAAAAATTTAAAAAAAATTCAAAAAAGAAATCAAAAAATGTCAAAAAAATAGTAAAGATAAATAATTCTTCCAATAGTGAAAACTTGGCAAACAAGCACCTTGGATAAGTACCATGATGAAAACCTAGCAATAGGTGTCATGTGTAAATCATCCATCCATTTTATTTCCATAATTGGGGGAAACTTCATGCTATGCATCCCCTTCATCCATCTCCTCCATCCTACCCATCATATCCCATTTATCCCAATTCCTCCATCCTCCTTGTGATCTTGATAAAGACAGGGGCACTTATCTATACATTCTTTGAACACCTCTTGGAATACATTCCCCTCATCCATACACTATCATATTCCTTATCCTCCCCATCTACCTTTCTTATCCATGCATCCTATTCACATCCATCTACCTTCCTTGTCCACCCATCATGCTACAATCCATATCCATTCCTTAGTTTCCCATCCTTCTATCTTTCATCCCTTCTACCTCATCATACATGACATATCTATAGTGGGGAATGTTCTTATTACTTTGTGAAATAGTCCTTGGAGAAATCATTTGTCCACCCTATCATCCCTTCCATCTCCCTATCATTATCCCCAAAAATCCATTCCATCTTCCTATCCATCCATCCAAAAAATCCCTTCAATCTCCCCATCCTTATCTTCCTTTCCGTCCATCATATCACCCCTTCCATCCCCCATCCTTATCTCTCTATCCATTTATCTATATCCCCATTCCATTTTATAATCCCTTGTCATTGGTATCTAGCTATAAGTCACCCCCATGCAACCCAATGCCATTTATCTCACTGTCATCATTCCCACCTCTTTCACACATCTTCCCAATCTCCTATCACTTTTAATCACTTATCTATCCATTGTATCATCCTCCCCGTTCATATTTTGATGATTTGGATAACTATCCCATCGCTAATCTTCACGTGATCACCATCCCCCTATCCACAAGGTCAGTCTAGTGTCATCATATAGGATCTATCATTGTATCTTTTATCATTACATCCCACATTTCATCATCCATTTTCCATCGTCTATCATCAATATTTTTATTGAACTATGTTGCCTCTGTGATTTCACATAGTCAAGGCCATCATCGATGAGTCCTTGGGGCCTAGGTTCATCCTTTATGGTGTGTCTTTGTCTTCATCATGTCATTAGCAATGTCCCTATCTTGTTGGAAATAACAAAAAAAATCCATTAGCCCCTGGTGGTCCCAATTAGTTTTAGTTATCTTGAGTCGTGTTGATCCTATGATCTACTCCACCCATCTTCGATCTTAGTAGGATATATCATTCATCATAGCAAATCACATCAATCCCATCCACCTACCATCCTCGTGGCAAAGGATATTTGATATTTTTTTTATTTCTTGGTTCTTTTGCATTTTGTTTATCTTTTGAGCTTCCTACTATACCTACTCAAGATCGCCGCAATCCATCATATCATGGTGCGCTTTGATTGGTAAAACTAGGGGCATATCTTCATTTTTTATGTAATCATGTTTTCTTGGTTGTCCCACATAGTACCCACCAAGATCCTTGTGGTATTTTGTTACTCTAAGAAATCCTTTGTGTTTGTGGTTTTCCAACATTGGTCCCACCAAAGCCCTTTGTGACTTTGTGAGATGTTGTCTAAACCTTATTGTCTGTTGTGTTAGTCCTATGCATGTGATACAAAGTCACCTTGGTTCCTCATACCCTAGTGCATAGTATCTCATGCTATATAAAATTAAGTGCTCACTACATGGTAGCATAACACATAACATCAAATTTTGCAATCCCCCATCCTCTCATCTATCAAAATCCCCCATACATTCACCCTAAATCTTTCTAATCCATTCATCCTTCATCACTCTCCCTCATCTATCTATACTATCTATTTTCTTCCCTCCACTTCCTCCATCCTCATCATATCATCATCTCTTCAATCTTCTTAGGATAATATAGATTTGTTATTCTAAGCATATTTTCCTCCACCATCTTCATTCATTTCAATAGTCTCATATCTCAATCCAACCCTCATCCATTCAATCTAGCACAAATCATCTAATCGCATATTTTTTCTTTCTCCTAGCCTTGCTACAAGTCTTGATCCCATCATCATCATTGGGTTGCATCCTTCCCTATCCTTTGTGTTATTTTTGGATATATCATTCGCTCATCAACAACACTCTCATCATCATCAATGGGATGTATCCTTCCCTATCCTTGTGTTGTTCTGAAATATATCACTCCCTCATCGACAACACTCCCATTATCATCATCATTGGGATGTATCCTTCCCTATTCTTGTGTTTTTTTGGGATATATCGTTCCCTCATCAAAAACACTCCATCCATCATCAACCACTCTTGGCTTGTAGCTTGATCGGGGCAACATCGTATTTTTCCTTGAATCCATTTATGCTTGCTTTCTTCTCACTCTCCCTTATCCCTTATCTCTTCCTCTTACCATCCTCTCTTCTATCCATCATCTCCTTCTTCTTTCTCATTATCTTACATCATCTCATCCATTTTGAGAGCACACCTATGTTCTCTTGAACCGGCATGTCCTCTCAAGGGGGCATCCTAAATCCATAATATTTATCTTCACTCCCATCATCTTTCCTCCTAGTCACCCATTTGAATGACTGGGGAATCTTCCCTAATATCATCTTCTTCCTGGTGTCAATCGTTTAATCTTCTTTGAAATATTGCTACTTCATAACACCATCTCAAAGAGGGGAAAAATGTAGACAACTAAATTTGACCACTTACATTTGGTCAAATTTATCCCTTTTCATCTAAATATCCTCTTATCCACATTAATTAAATAATATTTCTATTATTTAATTAATACCCCTAAAGTCCTCTAAAATCCCTAAGGTATTTAATTAGACAATGAAATACTTTACCACCTCCCCTTTATCGTTTTCCTCAAAGAATTAAATAAATAACCTATTTATTTAATTCCTCACATGTCCCATCCTCCATAATTCACTCCTAATCCTAATCCACTTGCTAATCCCATCATTAGGGATGTGCACATTTTAATCCATGATTAGGAGGTATCACATCCTCCAAATTTTTCAAGTGTACTCCTAATCCCCATTAGACACCTAACCTTCCTCTAATCCTTCATTAATTAACCTAATCAACTCCTTGGTAAACTCTCCCCATCTCCCAAAAAATTTTTAATAAATTTATGTCTTCCCAAGGTCCTTTTGAGGAATCTTTAATTCCTCTCTCATCCCCCAAAGAATATTAAATTCCTTTTCTAATCCCCATGGGGATTAAAAGGGAATTTTTAATTCCCTCTTGTCACATCCTTCCTAAGGGTACTTGCAAGTACCCTCCACCTCATCCTCTCCTCTCCCCATGTGATAAAAATTTTCATCACATTGTGGGTTGAGATGTCTCAAGCTATCTCAACCCTTGATCCTCACCTCTCAATCCTAGCCCTCCATCCAAAATCATCCAATCTATTTATTCCAACACTTAGCCATTTTCACCTCTCTCGCCCATTTTTCATTGGAGTGCCATTATGCTACCAAAATTTTGAGTGAGAACACAACCAATCACACATCGTGGACACATCTACACAACAGGAGGCTTCATATGTGGGTTTGAGCCCCTTATCACCCAATCTTGAGTGTTTTTCTTGTTTTTAGTATTTTGCTTGATTTTCTTTCATTTTAGTAGATTAAAAACATTGTACATAGTAGCTAATAGAAAAGAGAGTGGGGGATTTTTTTTTGATAATATAAGCTACATTTACAGGGTAAAAAACCCCAACACAAAAATCCACAAGGGCTAGAGTTCACTAGACCATATTAAAGAGAAAAAAACCAGTGGTAACAACATACAACCAAGTAACAACATACCATTCATAAAAATAGAACAAAAATAGAAAAAACCAAAGACCCCTAGTGGGAGAGGACAAGCCCCAGACCACTAATTTTCAATATGATCCCATTCCTCCATGAGGATTTTGAAGAAATCCACATTCGACTGGTTGGAATTGGGATCATTTGTAGGCACCTTCTTTTGGACCTCACCCTTCATCACCGATGCAAGAGTCACTAGAGAGTGGTGGATGAATTTTTTGGTAAATCAAGTGAGCCTATTTAGTTTCTTCTCAAGGGTGTTAACATGGGTTATAAGGGTCTTATAGTATTCATTGGAGCCTTGATTGGGCTTACTAGCTTCTTCATTTCTTGCATTATGATTGGAGGAGTCTGGATTAGACTCCTCCACCAGCATCTAGTTAAGTTCAGGGAAATAGTTGGGTCCCTAAACAAAACCATCCAATTCCTCCATTGTCTCATGCTTGTTATTATCCTATTTATTAATCTATTCAGAGCTATTAGATTCAATAAGAACTTCATATTTATATTTAGCCAAATAGTTAGACCACCTGACAAGTAGCAAGTTCTACACCCACTTCGACACCTATAGCCATAGTGTTTTCCTTCTCCCTCTCATCATTGTCACTGGTAGGTTCTTAAACATAGAAGTTAATTGATTTCTTCTTGTTAGCTATCGGTTTAGGCTTGCTCATCTGTTTAACTCTTTTAGCAGGGCTATTTTTGAGCTCACACAAACCAATCGCAACATTCTTCTGGAATTGCACAGGGTTGGTTTTTTTCTTTATGCCAATCTAGTTAGGTTTATTTTCAAGGGTGGATTCAATGGTGGTCAGGGAAACTTTGCATTTGGAGCTAGGGGTAGAAATAGGGGAGGGTATTTTGGGGAGATTTTCAAGGGGCTCTAGTTCTTCAGCAACCCTAGAGCATAGATGGGTTTAGGAGGGCATTAAGCCAAGTGGAAATGATACAAATGCAAAATCAACCCTTGATGCAAGGGTAGGGGAGTTTTATCATGTTTTTTAGTAGCTAGGACCATGGTTTCCTTCACTGAGATTTCTAATGAGGAAAGGAGAAAGAAATGGAAACTAATACAATGGTTAAGTTTGAAATGGTTAAGAAATGGCATATGCTAATAATAATAGCATTTGAAATGACCTTCAAGTGTATCATAATTCATAAGGACAAGACACACCTGATCCCAAAGGGTTAAGAATTTTCTCTTGTCATAATTGATATGGAGCTTGATTGGCTACTCATTCTCTTTAAAAAACTATTGCTTATTGTCTACATCAGGAAATTTTGTGTGCTATTTTAACTTCTGCCTAGGGAAAGACAACCTCATGGCCTTAGTGATGACATCCTTGCTAACTTCAAAATGAATTCCATCGAGAGTAACCCATCTATCATTCTAACTATTTGCAAATTAGGTTGAGATACTTTCATCATGGCCTTTGAAATTCTCCATTAATGAGACCAAGCCCCATTCAACACAAATGTGCCAAACTAAAGCATCCTTCCATAACTCCTCACAAGAACCAAGTTTGGTTCTAACCCTATCGCCACTTGTTATGCACTGAATTTTACTTAGACAACAATGAGAGCAAAGAAACAATAAAGTTATGCAAAAATGTAGGATGGATATACAAAACCTTCCCAAAGATAAATGGTAGGAAAAAATATTTGTACGATTGCAATTTAAAATGATTATAACTTCCCATAGAGTAGTCTTTTCCAAAGGGTTGAACTTGGTGGCACAGGAATGGAGAGTGTTAGAGTATATCAAGGTAGAAGATTTTATAATAATGGCATCATAGGTCATTAAAATTAAGTCGTGATGAAACTTAAGGGTTAAAGGGCAGGATTTCATATCACAAATCCACTAGCTAGGATTTATTAATAAACCATTCATTTTAGGTCAAGATTTGTACCGATTGGAAAGACTCATACTGACTACAAAGGCATGTACCTTTTTCATACCATGTGTTACAAAGCCATCAAGGTATAACATACGTTTCGTGAATAGGCACCAATATCCACCTATTCTTATCTAGCTCATCATTCTTGAACTGCCACATCAGAGCAAGGATGATAAAAATAGGATACATATCAGCCCTAATGAAAGAAGAGTTATCATACATCAAATGTTAGTAATATGATTTTTTTGATCACTATGTTGGAAAAAGTGCCTCAATTAGCTTACTAACATGGAACTCCTGAAAGAGAAGAATCGGTGTGACCTTTAGAATGTCTTGCTGATAAGCAGCAGTGTTCTAAATGTTGGTGTAATTAATATTTAATTACACTTTGCATAAGTTTACTTAGGTAATTATTTAATTCCTAGGTTAATTAGTTGTCATCCTTATCTTATTGAGCTATCTTGTTGCTCAAGATAAGATTAGGGTTATTCATCTTTTCTTTTATAAAGCAAATCTTTATCATGTAATTATTGAATTCTCGAATAATATTATAACATTCTTTTGCAACCTCTATGATTTTTCTGATTTTCTCTTCTGTGGAAGGTCTTTTCGGTTTGCAAATATGATCTTGGTTTCTAACATGGTATCAAAGCCTTGATTTGCAGCCCCTTCTCAGATTTCTAGAGAGATTTGTTGCAAAATTATTCGAGATTCCTCTAGTTTTTCATACCTTGATTTTGTCTCTCTATTTGGGTGCTCTTGCATGGTTGCTTTCAATGTACGCTGGAGGAAATCTAAGCTCATATTCAAGTTTTGGGCTGTCGAAAAATTCAAGATCGACTTTTTTTTTGCTTGAATTTGACATTTTATGCCAGAGTTATGAGGGTTTGAAGATTTGCCAGATCTGGGAGTTGTGAAGCTTCTAGTACGTTTTCAGGAAGATCGGACCTCCCCATCAGATCCAGAGCATCTGAGAGATGAAAAATGACATATAATATGCCCTATTTCAGCATAATTTGTTCATGAGGCAAAAAAAATTTACTGAGCAGGCCGTACGGCCCGCCAGGTACAAAGTACAATATTTATTTTGCAGAATAAAAAAATTTCAAAAAAATTTCTGCATGACTATATAAAAAAGAATTTTGGGCTTTATAAAAAGATTTTGGGCTTTTTACATAAATGGTGGTATTTTTAATTAAATGGGGGTTGTGTTTTATTTTCGGCGGGATGTTGGTACCTTCGTACCAGGACCTATCAAATATGATAGTCCTTGCTCGACCCACCAGTCGGCATTTCCTCCATCTTCGGTGCTCGCTGCAACTACCGGCCTTTTTTTTCCCACCATCAGCCACCACTGCTTCCTCGTGTTAGCGATCCTCCTGGTCGCCAGTTCTCCTCTCGGCTCCCATTGCTTCTCCCAGCAGTCACCCTTACCTAAACTTCGGTCATATTGCCAGCCCTGGGGGGGCTCCCTAGCCGATGGCACCAGGAGCGGTGCCACCTAGTGGTGACATCACTGCCTAGCCCGCCCACCACCTGCCTAGCGGCAGGGTTTTCTTTCAAAATATTTAGCCCGTGATCATATGGTGGACCAAGAGCGTGAGGAAAAGGTGCCAAAAATTTGCCCCTATTTAGCCTGCATTTACCCTGATTTTCCCTCTTACAACCCTTTTTTCATTTCATCATAACTTTTGATCCCGGAGGCGAATTTTTTGAAACAAGATATCGCTGAAAAGCTGGTGAGCCCAATTTTCTAATGGTGTTGTTTGTTCTTAGAAATTTTGTTGTTTGATGGGATATTTTTCTAGTTGAAGTCAAATGTTTAGATTTCACTCTGGAGGGCATATCTTTTGACTTGGTGATCCTTTTTTCATCATTCTCGCAACATCAGAAAGAGGATTTTGTCCTCTACATAGATCTGACATCAATTTCTATTTTTTGTTTATTCATGTTTAGTATGCTCTCCTTTTACAATCGTTGGGTTATTGTAATAAATGAATTGAGATAAAGTTCCATCAAGGGGGTTTCTTGAATAATAAATCTGATTAGAGTGTGCATGCACTTTGATCTCCATATCCATTTTGATTTGTTGGAAGCTCGTATGGGTTTTCTGGTTTCCTAGTTTCTTTTGCCCACATTTTTTTCTATAACTTGACACATATCAGACTCATTGGTTCACACTTCAGTTGAGAGATTACGTTTCTTGATCCTAATTGGTTCAGATTCTTCTCAGTTTGAGGGCCATGTTTTTATGGTTAATGTTCCAGAGTCTTTTTTGGTACTCCTTCCCATGGAAGAGTTTCAGTCATAGTTTGGCATTGGCATCGAGATACACGGCTTCCAGATTTTGTCATCATTTCATCTACTATTGCTTCACAAATTCCAAAGTTGTTCTAGTTTGTGAGTTTTCCAATGTTTCGTGCCATCGGTTCTGCTATCACATTATTATGATTCTTGTTTTGGTTTCTTGTAGACAGAGGTATCTTTCCTTGCTTGTCGGATTGTGGTTCCAGTGCTTCTTTGCAGCAATCATCTCATTGTAGGGGGGTTTTGTCCCACTAGGTTTTCTTTCTCTACCTCATCATTGCATTTTTAAATGAGTGCCTGATCATGCCTTGTTGCCAGGACTCATATTTGCATAATAATATGCTTCTCCCTAAGTTGCACTTATGGGGGGGTGTTGGTGTAATTAATATTTAATTACACTTTTCATAAGTTTACTTACGTAATTATTTAATTCCTAGGTTAATTAGTCGTCATCCTTATCTTATTGAGCTATCTTGTTGCTCAAGATAAGATTAGGGTTATGCATCTTTTCTTTTATAAATAAAATCATTATCATGTAATTATTGAATTCTTGAATAATATTATGTTGCACATTCTTTTGCAACCTCTCTGCTTTTTCTTATTTTCTCTTTTGTAGAAGGTCTTTTCGGTTTGCAAATTTGATCTTGGTTTCTAACACTAAAGTCTTGAAGGGATCAAATCAGTGTGACCTTGGACCTATCTTGCTGACGAAATTCATCAGTATGACTTGAGTTTTTAGAGTGAGATTCCAAAGTCATTCTGATGCCATATTTCTTGCCAAAGGATATCATCAAGGAGATTCTTGTTGATGGATGTGTCGAAGTGACTTGAACTATCGGTTTGACATTTCAAACTATTGCCACCGGTGTTACTCTTGCTAATGGGTTTGGATGTCAGTGTGACTCCTGTCAATGAGGTGATCGGGGTGACTTGGTTTATCGATGAGACTCTCTAATCTATTGTCGATAGTATTACTCTTGCTGATGGATCTTCTCTTGATGAATGTCAGTGTGACTCTTGTCGATGTACGTGGTCTTGGTGTTCTTTGGACATCAGGGAGACCTGAACTATTGATATGATATCTTAGTTTGTCGCCAATAGCATTGGTCATGTCGATGGTGTTGTGGTTGGGGAAACTTCATCAATTCTGAGTGATAGACCAATAGAAGGTTGTGGAGTGTGTGATGGTCAATGGAAAATTTGGCATCGTTGAGACACATTTTGTTGTCTCACCAATAAGTGATACATTTGAGAAGTGTTTGAACACATGGCTATCCTACGTGGTCTGTCTTGAACCAATGAGAGAAGCATAATGCAAACCGATTGGAAGTTGAACTGTTGCGACCATTCTCTTTGGGGAAATGAATAGACCGCTTATGAAGGGAATGAACAATTCATTTTTTGAGTAGAGGATTGATCGATTGAGCAATTGGATTGTTCTGAGTGTGAATTTCATTGTATGCAAAAAATCATTGTAACAGTGATGTATTGTACAAGTTTTATCAAGGAAATGTTGCTGCTATAAATTTGACATCTGAAAGTGAAGTTTGATCTCTATATGTAATTTTGTTTACTATAATACCAAGAGGCTTTATCTCCCATAAGGGTTTTCCCACATAAATCTAGTGTCCAATTGTGTATGTGTATATTTCTCAATTCCATTATTCTTTTGATGTGTACCTTATTGAACTTTAATTGCAAAATTTAAAGTCATATCTACACTCTTCTTTGAGTTTTGGCATTAGGAGAGTTTTTTTTGCATCGTAGCTTTCCTTACAAGTGGTATTAGATCCTAGCCAGTTGTGCTATCCTTGTGGGTAGGTTGGGTTTTTTGTGTCAATTATGTTCAATGGAAGTCTTGTAGAATTATGGTAATTTAAATTATAGATTAAGATGGCAAGCACATCAGGAAAGATTGAAATTGAGAAATTCAATGGCAACAATTTTGAGTTGTGGAAACTCAAAATGGAAGATCTGTTGTTTTATTGTGATCTTTGGCTTGTTGTGTCTAGAAAAAAACCTACAGGCATGAATCAAGAGGATTGGGACCTCACAAATCAAAAATCAAAGGGGCTGATAAGGCTCTGTTTGGAAGACTATTCTTCTAAACATTCATGAAGAAAAGATTGCATCTTCTTTGTGGAAAAGACTGGGAGCTATTTATTAGGGAAAGTCCTTGGTGAATAAGTTGTTCTTGAGGAAGAAGTTGTACTCTTTGAAAATGCAGGAAGGAGCATCTATTGCTAATCATTTGAATGCTTTCAACATGTTGATTGCTCAGTTAACATTTGTGGGTGTGAAGATTGATGAAGAATATTTTTGTATGCTATTGTTATGTTCTTTGTCAGATTCTTGGGATCACTTGGTGATGGCTATTGGGAGTACTACATCCACTTTTAAGATGTAAGATGTTGTTGCTTCTTTTTTATCAAAAGAGATGATAATAAAATCTTCTAAGATGGAAAAGGAGGCTCTTGTTGCTCGAGGAAAATTGAAAGAAAAATGAAAGAAGAAGGACAAGAAGTCCAAATCAAAATCAAAAGGGAGATCAAAGTCAACTGGAAAGAAGTCCAAGGTGAGGTGTTGGAATTGTGGGAAGCCTAGTCATGTCTAAAAGGATTGCAAAGAGGAGAAAAAGAAGAAGAAGAAGAAGAATTCTTCCAATAATGATTCTTCTCAGAGTGATGCAGATGCCTTCATTGCAACCTTGGCAACTCAACCATCAGATGATGTCTAGATGATTGATTTTGGAGCATCTTTCCACATGACATCTCATAGAGACTGTTCATTAAGTATGAAAAATATGATGGTGGAAGGGTGTATTTGGTAAGTGATTCATCTATGGAAATAGTTGGCCATGGGAGAGTCAAAATTCAGTTCCCTAATGGAAAAATTAAGGGAATAAATGATGTAATGCATATACCAGGTCTGACTCAAAATTTACTTTATGTTAGTAAGCTAAACGATGTTGGAGTGAAAGTCACATTCTCTAGAAATGGCTGCAAAATGACTAGAGGCTCAATGGTGCTACTAGGGGTGCTCATATTGGTACTTTGTATAAGTTGGATGCACTTTATGTTCAATGCAGCAGTGTCTCTGCAAAGTCACAAAAGGCTACTCGTGGAGAGGAGGAAAAAGTTCCTAATAATACAAACTCTATGGAAGTTAAACTTCCAACAAAAAAGACTATGCTCTTGCACCATAGGCTTGGCCACACTACAGAAAAAGGTTTAAAAACTTTGAAAACTAAAAATCTGGTTGAAGGGCTTGATGACTATAACCTTGAATTCAAATTTTGTGAACATTGTATATATGGTAAACAACATTGCGTTTCACTTTACTCTAGTCCTCATAAATCTTCTAGTTTACTTGATTACATACATTCTGATGTTTTTGGTCCATTAAATGTTCCTTATTTGTCTAAATCAAGATATTATGTATCATTCATTGATGATAATTCAAGAAGCGCATTTCTTTATTTTTTGAAAAGTAAATCAAAAGTGTTCAGTCATTTTAAGGAATTTAAAAACCTTGTGGAAAATCAGACTGGAAGAAAAATAAAATGTTTAAGGACTGACAATGGTGGTGAGTTTTGTTCTGATAAGTTTGAAAGGTACTGTAAAGATCATGGAATTGAAAGACATAAAACTACACCCTACACTCCGCAACAAAATGGAGTTGTTGAAAGGTTCAACAGGATAGTGATGGAAAGATCATGAAGTATGTTGAGTAGTGTTAGCTTGGAGGAGAAGATCTAAGTTGAGGCAGTTGCAACATGTTATTTAATAAATCATTCTCCAAATTCTACTCTTGTTGAGAAAACACCTTTGGAAGCATGGTCTGGAAAGAAGCCCTCTCTGAGACACATTCGTGTCTTTTGCTATGAGGCATATGCATGTGTCAAATGAAAAAAGATCTAAATTGGAGAACAAGGTTGTTAAATGTATTTTTATTGGCTATAGTGTTGGCATAAAAGGATACAAGCTTTGGAATCCTGATACCGAAAAGGTTTTGTACAACATAAGTGTTATTTTTTGTGAGATGAAGCCTACTACTTTGGATCTATAGTCATAGAAAAAATCATAAAATCAAAAGGATGTAGTTGAAATTCCTCTAACACCAAACAAAGAGGAATTGAAAATTCAAAATGTACATGAAAATGAGGAGAGCTCAAGTAGTTCTGAGAGTGTTGAATAAGAAGAACAACCTTAGCCTCAAGCCGTGAGGAGGTCAACACGTGAAAAGAAAGCAACCTGATAGGTATGGGTTCTCTATGTTAGATTCTACTTGTGCCTATGCTTTAATCTCTAGCACTGATGAGCCTAGGACTATCAAAAAGGAAATTAGAATTCCTTATTCAAACTCTTGGTTGGAAGCCATGAATCAAGAAATGGCATCATTAGAAAAGAATGACACTTGGAGTTTGGTGCCCTTGCTTGAAGGTAGAAAAGTTGTTGGCTGCAAATGGGTATTTAAAAAGAAAATAGGTCTGGATGGTAGTGTTGAAAATTATTTAAGGCGAGATTGGTTGTGAAGGGTTATTCTGAGGTAGAGGGAATTGATTATGGGAAAATTTTTTCTCCTATAGCTAAGCTGACATCTATTAGATTTCTTGTCACTTGCAACAGTGTATGACTTAGAGATTGAACAGATGGATATGAAGACAACATTTCTTCATGGTGATCTTGAAGAAGAAATTTATATGTCTCATCGTGAGCACTTTGTGGAAAAAGGTAAAGAAAATATAGTTTGCAAGTTGAAAAAATCTATGTATGGATTAAAACAATCTCCTAGAATGTGGTACCAGAAGTTTGACATGTTTGTTTTGTCATTGGGATTTGTAAGATCAAAATCTGATCATTGTGTGTACTTCAAAGCTGAAAATGATCATGTTCTTATTATTGCTCTCTATGTTGATGATATGTTGTTCATAGGCAATAGTAAGTTAATAATTTCTGATCTAAAATCTCAATTGTCTACAAAGTTTGATATGAAAGATCTTGGTGCAGCTAGGTATATTATGGGAATGAAAATAACTAGGGATAGAAAGAGCAGAAAACTTTGGCTCAACCAGAGTAAGTATATTAATACTATTCTAGAGATATTTTGTATGACTGATTGCAAGCAGCTAGTTGTTCCAGTTTTGCAAGGTATGAAGCTATCTATTGAAGATTGTCCAAAATCTCCTACTAAGATGGAAGACATAACCAGAGTGCCTTATGCTAGTGCAGTTGGCAGTTTAATGTATGCAATGGTCTATACAAGGCTAGACATTTCCCAAGTAGTGGGAGTGCTTAGTCTTTTATGGAAAATCTTAGGACACATTGGGATGTTGTGAAAAGAGTATTTAAATATCTGAAAGGCACTTCAGAGTATGCTTTGTGTTACCATGGAAATTTGGTTAAATCATAGAGGACTCTCAACATTCATGGGTATGTGGATTCTGATTGGGCAAGGGACATTGACAATAGAAGATCCACCAGTGGATATATTTTCATGATGAATGGTGGTGCAGTTAGTTGGATGAGTAAGCAGCAGGTTGTGTTTTCTTTGTCCACTACAGAGGAAAAATACATGGCAGCTATACATGCCTATAAAGAAGCAATTTGGTTAAAATGTTTGTGTTCTAACATTGGGTTTGATGCAGGTAAAATTACAATTTACTGTGATAGTCAAAGTGCTATTTTTCTGGTGAAAAATCCTACTTTCCATGCCAGGATGAAACATATTGATGTGTAGTATCACTTTGTACGAGATATGGTGGAGGATGGAAAGGTCTCTTTAGAAAAAGTGGATACTCTGGAAAATGTTGTAGATGCATTGAAAAAATCAGTAGTCACAGACAAGTATAGGTGGTGTTCCAGTTCGATGGGCCTTGGTGCCCATGAATTTCAGTAGTTTTGTTACGCTCAAAGGTTTCAGTAAGATCTTCGTCAAGTGGGAGATTGTTGGAAAAAGTTCCTCAAGCTTACTAGCATGGAACTCGTGAAAGAGCAAAATTAGTGAGACCTCTAGAATGTCTTGGCAATAAGCATAAGTGTTCTAAAGTCTTGAAGGGATTAGATTGGTGTGACCTTGGACCTGTATTGCCGATGGAAGTCATCGATATGACTTGAGTTGTCAGAGTGAGATTCCAAATTTGTTCTGATGGCAGATGTTTTTTCGAAGGAGATCGTCAGGGAGACTCTTGCCAATGGATGTGTCAGGGTGACTTGAACTATCGGTTTGATATTTCAAATTGTTTCCAATTATGTTACTCTTGTTGATGGGTCTGGATTGCTAATGGGTCTGGATGTCGGTGTGACTCTTGTTGATGAGGCGATTAGGGTGACTTGGTTTGTCGATGAGACTCTCTAATTTGTTGTCGATAGTATTTCTCTTGCCGATGGATCTTCTCCTGATGAATGCCAGTGTGACTCTTGTCGATGTATGTGGTCTTGGTTTTCTTTGGACGTTAGGGAGACCTAAACTATCAGTATGATATCTCAATTTTTTTCTAATAGCATTGGTCATGCCGATGGTCCTGTAGTCAAGGAAACTTCATCAAGTCTGAGTGATAGACCAGTAGAAGTTTGTGGAGCATGTGATGGTCAATGGATAGTTTGGCATCAGTGAGACACATTTTTTTGTCTCACCGATAAGTGATACATTTGAGAAGCATTTGACCAAACGACTGTCCTACATGGTCTGTCTTGAACCAATGAGAGAAGCATAATGCAAACCGATTGGCAGTTGAACTGTTGCGACCATTTTCTTGTGGGAAATGAACAGATCACTTGTGAAGGGAATGAACAGTTTGGTTTTTGAGTAGAGGATTGATCGATTGAGTAGTTAGATTGTTCTGAGTGTGAATTTCATTGTGTGAAGAAGAGCATTGTAACAATCATGTATTGTACAAGGTTGATCAGGGAAATTTTGTTGTTGTAAATTTGACATTTGAAAGTGAAGTTTGATCTCTGTATGTAATTCGATTTACTGTAATACAAAGAGGCTTTACTTGGTGTGGTGGGTTTTTCTCTCATAAGGGTTTTCCCACATAAATCTAGTGTCCAATTATGTATGTGTCTATTTCTCATTTTTGTTATTCTTTTCATGTGTATCTTATTGAACTGTAATTGCAAAATTAAAGTCATATCTACGCTATTCTTTAATTTTTGGCATTAGGAGATTTTGTTCCGCACCTTAGCTTTCCTTGCACATTAAGGATAAATCCTTTCACTAAGATGGGCAAAGCATCAAAGTTCCTCTAGCACCTAGTAACTGTCCAGTGGGTCCCAACATTAGTAAGCGAATTGACAACCGCATTGCCTTCCCTATAAATATGTGAAAGCATTTTCCCCTCAAATTTAGTATGTGATTTGTGTCAACCATGAAATCCTTAAAAATCCAATCTTGAAGGCATTTTTTAGTGACAACATCAATCACTAATTTAGAATCACCCTCAATATGCAAGTTTGTAATCCTAATAGAGCTTGCAAATTTGATTCCACTCACCAAGGCCCTAGCTTCAACAATCATAAAAGAATATACCCCAATCCCACAAACATAGCCAACAATGACTTTTCCATCATGATCTCTTATGATACCCCTTATACTGGCAAGGATAGGGTTTCCTTTAGCACCCCCATCAAAGTTGAGTTTGTGCTAGCCTTGCAAAGGAGGCATCCATTTAGTATTTATTCTTGCCAATATTTTAGAATTATCATAGGATTTGAGGTTTAGGATCTATTCCAATTACTAGCTATGATGATCTCTAGGGCATTGGGTTTTTTTTGGGAGGTTTCTAGACAAAGTGAGCAATGTTCTTAGTGAGGATCTTGAAGTAAATATTGAAAAGATCCATGGGGATCTTTTCCTCGTTATGAAATATTTGGTTATTTCTTTCTTTCCATAAGTACCAGCAAATGAAAGGAGGGACTTGTTTCCAACTTTATTTTGGTAGGGGGTGAGAGTAGGAGTTTATCCAATTCTCAAAAAGTCTTTTTATATCCCCATTCATGGTCCAAGAGACACCAAGCCTTTGCAAAAATTCAGCCCAGACTTTAACAGTAAAGGGACAGTGGAGTAATAGATGAGCAGCATAATCCTCATCACTCTTGCAAAGCAAACATCTATTAGGGATTTGAAACCCCCTTTTTCTTAGGTTGTCCTAGGCGAGGATTATGTTGTGGGTCATAGTCCACTAAAAAAAATTGATTTTAGGAATAAGGTTTCTATTCCAAATTATTTTCCAAAAATTACCCTCAGTATCCTACATAGACAATAATTTGTAAGCCGATTTCATAGTAAGATTACCCTTGCTTTCCTCAGTCTAGAAAAATTCATCTTCTTGGGTCAAAATAGGAATTCTAGTCAAGGAGAGAGATTCCTAAAGAATTTTGGAAGAGTGAGAAAGATCAAGAGAAGTGTGATAATAGTTATTCAAAGCTTTCAACTTTTGAGTGTCATGTTGGCCCATGATGTAATCCAAAACCAAAGGACAAAAGTGGCCAAACACAAGTACCATCAGATATTTAAAATCAGATTGGCTGAGGGGGATCTTGAACAACCAAGGGTCATCCAAAAAATTGATATTACACCCATCACCGAGTCTCCATCTGAGGCCAAACTACAACAATTGTTTAACTTTGTTAATATTATTCCAAATCAAGGAGCCACAAGGGTGACCATTGGAAATACAATTGATGAGCAAGGTGTTATTCAGATACTTTGAATTTAGAATAGTACACCTATTTCTCAATAAATCCCAACTGACTTTAGCAAGGATGGCTTTGTTAGAAGTTTATATTTTCTTGATACCTAGACCTTTCTTGAACTTGGGAGGACAAAAAATATCCTAGCTAAGTAAGACCAACTTCTTTTTATCCTTAGTACCAAACCAAAGAAAGTTTCTTTGAATTCTCTCTAGCTTCTCAACAATGTACCTTAGGATTTTAAATAGGGATTGGAAATACACAGGGATCCCTTTAAGGGAAGCAATAAAAAGTTTCAACTTACCAACATGACTCAACATGGAACCTTTCCACCTAGCCAATTTTCTTACATTCTTTCCCATGCTGAATTCTAGAAGTTAGGGGTGACTTCCTTGCTTGTTAAGCAAAGACAAAAATAAACAAAAAGAAGAGTAGCACTCTCACAGGTTAGGATGGTTGCCACTTTATCTTGGAGGTTTTGAGAGGTATTAAAGAATTAGATCTTTCTCTTGTTATATTTTATGCATTAACTTGAAATTGAAGCGTAATTGTTGAGAAAACACTTCCATTTTCTAACTTTCATAATAGAGGTTTTTCCAAACAGAATGGTATCATCCACAAAATACTAATTAGAAGAGGGGTCCAAAGAGGTGGCTTATTTAAATCCCTTGATAGTACCATCATTGAGTATTTTGTGAACATTGCAGCTTAAAACATCATCAACCATAATGAAAAGATAAGGACAAAGAGGGTCCCCTTATCTGATCCCTTTTCTAGCCTTGAAGAAACCATGGGGCATCCCATTAACTAGATCAAATTACTCAACAGTAGAAATGCATTCATTAATAAGGATTATAATAGACTAATTAAATCCAAAAATTTTAAGCACTTTGAGAAGGAACCTCCAAATGAATTTATCATAAAATTTAGAGATATTAAGTTTAAAGGACATACTTTCATTGTTACATCTGCCCATGCAATGAATAAGTTCATGAATGGAGATGGAAACATCCAAAATTTGGTGACTGGGGACAAATCCTTTTTGACAAGGGCTGATTATTTTATCCAAAAGAGTTTTGAGTTGATTGACAAGGATTTTGGAAAAGATTTTCTAGATAGTGTTGCATAAGCTAATGGGCCTAAAATCAGCAATAGTTTGAGGGTCAGTATTTTTGGGGATGAGAACAATGAAGGTATGGTTCAATTTTTTTAGCAGCTTGCCTATTTTGAAGAAGTATTTCACAACAAGAAAAACATATTCACCAACAATCTCCCAATAATCTTGAAAGAAACCTAGTGGAAAGCCATCTAGTCTAGGGGTTTTTGAATGCCCCCATGATAAAGACTACCAAATTAACTTCCTTAGGAGTGGAAATCCTAAGAATAGCAGTATTATCAAAGTCGGTTAGAATGGAGGGGGTTTTTTCCAACAGCTAATTGTCTAAAGTAGTGGAGGGAGTGGCAACAAGCACAACAAAGGACTGTTGAATGTAGGTGGAGGCCAACAACCTAATCCGAGTAGAGATGGTGCATTCAGTCCCATTATCATCTTTCAACTTCTTTATCTGATTTATTTTCCTATGTTTAAGATCCAAAATATGAAAGAAGGAGAAGTTGTGATCTCCTTCTTTCAACCATTGTATTCTATACTTTTATTTCTAGAATAACTCTTTTTTTCTTAGAACATTAGCCAAATAAAATTAGTAGTTTTACTCACTTTGGAAAGTCTAGTCACCCACATCCCCATTAGCCATTCTAATTTGGATATCTTTGAGCTTAGCCATTAGATCTCTCTTTTGGTGGAACACATTTCCAAAGACTTGTTTATTCCAACCTTTCACCATATCTTTAAAAATTTGAGTTTTTGAGAAACCCTAAACATGGGGGAACCATGGATGGGAATATTCCACCAAGTTGAAATTTATCCTTAAATTATAGGTGGGAGATCCGCATGATCTCATACTTAAAGGGATAGGGACTAACAATAGAATTTTCATCCTAATAAAGAAGGATATGATTATGATTCGAAACAGTCTGGGGAAGAGCCTACAAGTTGGAGCTATGGAGAGAAGTGCAATTGAGGGAAAAAAAGAATTGGTCAATTCTAACTTGTATAATATTTTCCCTATAATTCTTCTATTAGTTGAGGTGAAGGGTTGGCCATGAAGGTCCAAATCAATTAGCCTTGTAGTATTTAGAAAATATGCTAGATCAACCATGTTGATAGGATAATCCATTATCCCACCACACTTCTCAAAGGGGTAGAGGGGGGAGTTGAAGTCCCCAAAAACCAACCAATAATCTTCTCTACTACCAAGAATCTTATCACAAAGCTCAAGCCAAAGGATTTTACTAGCATTTCTAACATTTGGGTCATAGACATTGATGAAAATCCAAGAAACCTAGAAGTGGAGAACTGAACTATCAGGTATTTCTTGGATTGGAAAAGTTTAGAGCCACCCAAATGGTTTAGATTCCACATAACCACTAGGCCCCTAGGGGCCCCATCAACATTAATGACCAAGAAGTGAGCATTGGTCTAGATATTCTTAGCTATCAAATCAAAATTTGTTTTTTTCATCTTAACTTGTTGTAATAAAAGAATGTCAATTTGATACCAATTATTGGGGAAAATCCAACATCCCAAAAAATCATCTAGGATCAGTATGTGCCTTTAGGAACATTCATAAATTTAGGAACCTCAAAATCATATACCACTATGCCTTAAAGCAAAAATTGACATAGTTATTTTCCCACTGTTAATTCTTAAAGGAAAGAGATTGCAATTAAGTTTCAAATCTTTTTAGATCAAGAAGTTTCATTACAATTGCAAGGCACACATAATTAAACAAGAAGAATAAGAAAGAAGAGAAAGAACACATAAAATTATGTGGGGAAAACCCTTTCAAGTAAAAAACCCCACACTCCAAAACCACATAACTAATATATTATTCGGTAACAAAGGTAGTTACAACACATTCTTCAACCTCAAGGAAATTATAGGAGATTTACTTCTTGTTCCATCTCTAACAAAATTTTGGTAGCATAACCCCTACAATACACTCTCCTCTCTCCTTAACTCCTCTAGAAAGAACACTTGTATATATAGAGTATGTAGTACACAGAATAGAAGTTTCCTCAAACCCACACCCATGCATGAACGTGAAACATGAAATGTGCCACATGTAATAGCATGCAACATGCACATGCAAAAAAGCACTAGTCAAAAATATGCACTTTAAAAGGCGTACACGTTCCAAGTTAACTCAACTAGGAATAGAAACCAAATCCATGCACAAATAGCAACTTCCAATATTGAATTTTCAAAGTGGGCTCCAACTTCCACAAAATTAGGAACATGTCATAGTTATCTCAACATGCTTTGGAAATGTCACCTTTGTGCAACTCCAAGAAGTTTTTACAAACTTCTCTCTCCAAATGAGTGCCCAAGTGACAAGTGTCACTATGGTGCACCTCCATGAAGTAGGCACAAACAACAATGTGCTCATGAAGCACCTAGGTGACAAGTGGAACTCTGTCAAGCTTTGCACCTTGCATGTAGGGTATAACTCTCCCCGACCAGTCCCACAAAGTGCTATGGCAACTATAATAGTTTACAACTTAGGATATATCAATATTTACACAAATATTTTTCCCAAAAATAATGCTAGGAATCAAAGGTTGAGACACCTTAATCCCAACATTATTTGCAATGTTTCATGGCTTTGATGACTAAATTATCATAATTCTCATTATATCTTGTTTTTCAAAAAGCTTTGATGTATCATTTTCCAATCGTCTTGTTATACATGCTTTGAACTATACTTTTTTGGAATGTTTATTATTTTTACATATCATGCTTATAAACTCCATCATCCTAAGAACATAACTCAATGATATTTTTGTATTCTTCATCATTATTTAGTCTCTCTTTCATCTCCCAATCATATCTTCTTTTTGCTTACTATTTCTACCCTTTTTTATCAATAACAACAAAATACTTGTGTAGAATATTCCTTTAGCTGATCTATCTTGAATTGTACTCTTTATGGAGCTAATATAATGCAATGGTTACCTCACCCCTAAACACATACATCTCTTTAAATATAGTGATATCTCTTGTGCATGAGGGAAAAGCATGGATTCTTCCTTCTTCTCATTATATTTCTCTTTTTTTATTCTCCATGCCTTTGTAAATTCTTCCTTTTTCATGGTTTCCACTTTCTTGTTTTGCTTAGGGTATTCTACAAAATTAATTCTACATGAATGTTCCATATTTCCATAGTTGTTGCACTTTTAGCATAAAGAATTGTAGCTTCTTCTTGAGAAATTATAAACATCTTTTCTCTGTCCATAATTTATTTCTTTTATTTTAAAACTTAAAGCGTTATGACCAAAATGGTTTCATTTATAATATATGATTTCATACTTTCTATTTTTCAACCCATAAGATCTTTTATTCTTGATCTAACCATTGTTTCTTTCCTTTTTCCAATGTTCTATTACTTTGTGACCATCGTTATTACATGAATAAAAATAGCCATAAAAGGGGTATTGAGATTTGTCCATATGTGCTTACCTTGGATGAAATTATTTTGTGATTTTCTTATGCAGGTGCATCCCTAGATGTAAATAAATCCTATATCAACCAAAAACATTTATTTTCTTGCAATTTAGATTGTAGTTGTCTCAGCAATTTCTTCTGCATCTTATAGTATTATCATTTTTTAGCTTATGGAGCAAGATATAGATTCTACACAAGGTCATCTACTACATATCTAGATTTCAGGTGGTTTGCATTCATTTGTAGAAAGTTATTGCTCTTAGAATTTCATGATCAATTCTCAAGTAGAACATTCAAGGCCTATTTGGCTCAAATTGGTTATGTGAACCTTTTCCAAAATGTGTAGAGCTTAATGGAACATCATTCAAGGCATTTTAGGTCCAAGGGAACTTTCTTAGAGATCCATATTGCTTTCCATTCACTGATAGGCTATCTTTCTTGTTCATTAGTTGACCTACATGTTTGATCTTTCATTTGGGTTTTTAAACCCTTGAGGCCAACGTAGATCATAATTAAAGCTAGAGATTTGTGTTTAAGATCATTTATGATCCATTAGAAGGAAATAAAGTAGTTAATACTTGGAGTTGGAATAATTCTAGTTGGACAATAATAAGGCCTTGTGTTAGTTGTATTATCATGTAATTCCCTTGCGGCAAGCATGTGAGCCCTAATCATTCTGCATCTAAGACTACAAGTTGTTGAATCAATGATAATATATGTTTATTGAGCATTTATTTTGTTATTTTGTTGTGTTGAAATCTAAGTTGCATGGTTGGATAGTTATTTCTAGACCCTTCATCTGTGACTGCACCAAGTGCTATTAGAGCTAGTTTGTGAGTCCTAAGAAGGAATTCCTTGTGGTGAACAAATCATTGACCTAAGGAAACTTGCAAGTGTTTTCAACCAAGCACCAAGTGTAGAGTAGTTGAGACCTTTAGCCAAATCACTGAATTGAGGCGGTTGCACTGAATTCAACGGAAGAGATGCCACCAAGGAGAGCACCTATTATGGAAAATTTTGCTGGAAAAATGGATGAAATGTTGGAAATGATGAGAGTAATGAGAGTCTAGTTGGATGTTGTAGAAGAAGATAGACAGAGAGGTCTAAACCCTATACATGCAGATGAAAGTGATGATGAATTAGATTTTGTTGCAAATAAAAATGAAGAAAACCTAGAAGACAAAGAAGATTCAAATTAGGTAAATATTGTAAAAGTTATTTCCAAGATTGGTAAGAGACCTAGAATTGAAATTCAAAATTATGCAGGAAATTTATGTTGGAAAATGTGACTCAAATTTACTGGCTTGATCAACTTCCTGTAGTAGTTATATTTTTCCCTTTATTGGGCTAATAGTTCATTATTGGAATGTTGCACGATCACAAAAGTCTAGAACTTTAGAACCGCAAGTCGGGAGTTCTAAAGTTCTTGAAACATCCGACTTACTGATCGCAAAGGAAACGAACATGGGTTGGAAACTTTGTGGAAGTCAGGAGATGAGGTGGTTAGAGAACTTGGAGAACCTACAACTTGGTTTTGAAACTCTTGAAACCCATGACATCTAAAGGTAGTCTCATCAATGGTTTGATATCACTCATTGGTGGTCATGTGTTTCATCGGTGGGACTTACTCTTATCAACAGGACTCTATCTTGAGTCTCGTTGATGACCTGATAGCTTTAGTAATTGGCCAATGGTGATGACATCGTGTCGATTTGGCAGTGGGAACCACCTAAAATTTATGTTGGAGGGACATCCTCATATCAGAGAGACTATGGGTGGACTCTCTTCAACAGGCCAATAAGGCTTCATCGATGTGACTCCCTTATATTGGTGGGAGAAAAATTGGTGTCTCCCTAATATGGTGATAATTTTGACTTGGTAACTCATGGAGAATGTCATGGTGGAACCTAACCGGTGCCAGAATGGAAAGCAATAATTGGTTGTTGACCATTGAAGGTTGTTTGGAGGATTAACTCAGCAGGGTGATTCAGACATTGGAGTGACTTGTTATCAGAGAGATGAAAAGAGTCTCTTCAATGGTCTGACATGGTTAGCATCAGTTACCTGTAGAAGTTGAACTGACAGTTGGGAATTGAATCGGTTGGTTTCCTGGTTGGCCTAGAAGGAGAATGAATGGTATGAATCATTGAACGTTCTACAATGTGATTGAGAGGGAAATAAAATAGGGGTTATGCTGTCAGATTCTCTCTGAATGGAACAAGATGTAAACTTTATAAAGGCTTAGAGCTTGAATTGTATTTGTAACTATATTCTATTGCAGAATAATACAATGGTGATCTAGGCTTTTGGAGTGTGGGGTTTTTTACCTGAAAGGGTTTTCCCCACATAAATCTGTGTGTTCATGTTTTATGTTCCATCTTTCATGTTTAATGGTTTTGCTTGACTGGATCTATTTAATGGTGATGTTTGGAACTGGTTTAATTAGCATTAACTTTTCCCTAAGGGTCAATGTGGGAAATGAACTATGTCTTATTCCACTTTGTGGCATAGCAGTTTGTGTCTTTGAGGAATTATGATGAAATAAAAGCTACCAAAGGCACTATTGATCTTGGATGTTTCTTTTTGAGATGGTTTATATTTCCCAAAAAGTGGTATCAAAGCTTTCTTCTAGGATTTTCCTTTTTACTTGCATGTGTAGGTTTGTGAGTTGCATGTACTTGCATTTGTGTTGCATGTACTTTCATGGACTCACATGTGGCTTGCATGTTCTTGCATGTTGATGCATGTAAGAATTCTTGGTGTTTTTGGTTTTGGGTATTCCTTTTGTGAAGGTTTCTTAGCCTGACAGGCTTGAGGAAATTTGAAGGAATCGTCTGTGGATTGATCCTTTGGTGAGTGGAAGTTTGTGCTCTTTTTCTATAATTTTAGGAGACAAATTGCAGCATGGAGGATGGTGAAGATAGAGAAACTAGAACTGGTCCTACTAGAATATTCTGAACTGAGGTTCCTAGTTGGCAGTGAAATAATCCTAATGCATGAGGTGGAATTTTTTTGCTTTATGGCTATGTTGTAGCAAAGCCTTCATATGGGGTGTCTATGTGAGAGGCTCCTTGATGATATGGAGAAGTTTGGGTTGTTATTCAAACATGGAGAAATTTGTTTGTGTTGGGTGTATTTTCCATATTGGAAGGCATGGTTTTTTCTATTACCTCGATTGCATGAAGGTTGTGGAGTTGATCATTAGATGGTTTGGAAGATCCTGCAATAATCTATCTCTCTCAAATGCATGTGCATGTTGATATTTTTGGAGTTGACTTGATATGGGCCTAGAGTTCCTAAACTATTGTTTCCTTTTAAGGATGTATTTTACTTGCATTTCTCAAATCCATGTTCTTTGGATTTGAGGGTTTTATATATTTCTGTTTAAAGAATCTATGGTTATGCATATTCATGAAAATCCTTTATTCTTGTTTAACTATTATGATGTTTATGTTTCATACTTTTGAGTCATCTAGATGTGAAGAGGATATGGGTGTGCATGAAACATAGTGGTTTTGCAGGTTTTACATGGTCAAGAAAACTTGTGGTTTTGTGGAGCTTTTGTTAAACTATTTTCTAGACCCTGGCTTGTTGGGGGCATTGTTGGATGAGATAGTTGTAGTTTTTCATACATGCTTTATGCATGGAAAGAGAAGGTGTGATTTTTTCTTTGCATGAGAGTGTCAATATGTGGTTCATCACTCAACATTCTTGTGGTGATGCTTGGTGGTTTCCTAGACTATGGTGCTTGAGTTGTGGACATGATTGGTAAATTAGGTTTGAACTTGATTTGGTGTTTGAGTCATATTGTCTACGTGGTTATTATCTTTGAGATCTTCGTGTTGCAGTTTCCAGTGCGATGATGGGTTTGCATGTGACATTGATTGGATCTACAAGTGCAATTTTTTGGGTTGTCTGTACCTACATGTTTGTTGTGGGATAACTCAGAAGTGGACTGTCTATATCCACGAGATTTGATTTTGTGATGGTGCAAACTTGTTAGTTGGCCTTATCTGTGGTCACTTGTGCATTGGTGTGGTTTCTTTGAGATAAGAGGATGGAAGGTGGTGAGTACCTAAATATTCAATTATGGGGACCTATAGCATGTGTATCATGATGTCACGAATAGCTTGATGTACACTTTTTGGTGTAAGCTTTTGACAGTGATGATATTGTATGCTTGGTTTGGAGATATTGTTGCCACTTTGTATTATTGTTAGATGAACATGTTATGTGGACCTGAAGGATTTTTCAGATTAGCAGAAATTTGCTCATGATGCTTAGAGAGCTCAGTTTTCATGGTTCGGTGAGAGCTTTAGCAATGACTGAGGATTCATCACTTGGTGATGGATGGTCTTCTTTAGTGTTGTAGATGTTACTAGGAGGATCTCTTAGATCCTATTGTTTTAGAGGGGGTTTTTCACATTTTAATGGACACTATTTGAAGATGTGTAGCATATTGGAGCCATGGAGGACTCTTGGAGTCTTTGGTTGAGGTTTTGGTGGTGCTTGATAAGTGATGTTGGTTTAGAGTTTATTTGTTAAATTTCATGATATACTCTTGATTGCGCATTAGAGTTTTGGAATGATGCATTGCTCTTGATACCATGGTATTTTCACTTGGAGCATTTGATCTCCTAAGGGGGATGTTTAGATCATGATGTCATGATAATTTCTTGATTCAAATGATTGGAGCATTGATAGCGGTCTCGTGATTCTTTGTGTTTTGGGTGCATTGGTCATATGCTTGAGAACTTCATGATAGTGCAATGATGCATTTGGCGTTTAGAATGAGATGATCATTTGTAGATGCTCATAGATACATGGAGAATAAGGTGAGGTTGTAATTCTCTTGAGATGAGAGAATTTTTGTTGATGGTTACTCTTGATGAATATTTCAATAGAAAGTTTGAGGATCCTGTTAGCTCTCAAAAATGCAGGTAAAGATACCTCAAGAGGCTGCCAATCTCTTGATACGTTTTAGGGTAACAGACAAGGTCAAGAGAACTCAACCTTCTACTCTTTAGGTGCTACTAGACCCAAGCAGGTGTACCTTTCTAAATGAAGAAGACTTGACTTATGATTATCTTTCTTGCACAATGATTTGTCCACAATGGCAGATGGAAGTGAACAAATAAAATCAAACTTGATAGCAATAGCAATCTTCTGATCTAAATCCTAAAATTCTCAATTAACAAATGTAAAACAGATGTAAAGAAACTGAATGAATCCAAATGATGAAATTGCAGAGACCAGTGCCTTATTGGGTATGTGAAGTCGAATGAAATAGAAGTGGGACCAGTGCCTTATTGGGTATGCGGAGTCGAATGAAATAGAAGTGGGCAACTTATTCTGGCAGAAAATCAAATTGATGGCATATGATTTGTTTATAACTTGTATAAACATGCAAGATTTTGACCACTAAGCTCTACTTTAATAATCCAGATGAATTCCCCCTGATTACTGTGATCAACAAAAAGGATTTAATCTCTGCTTGAGAGAACCAATAGATTAATCACACAAATACAACAAATGTGCACTGATAAACTGAAAATAAGCTTGTTACTTCAATTTAAATAACCAGAAAGAATCAACTTGGAGACAACTTAGCAATACTTTTCAATAAACTCAACATACAATTGACACCAGAAATAACCTGCCACACCAACTGACTTTCATTGGAATCGCCATTTGAAAACATGCAACATAGTCTTTTTTCAAAGAAATTTATTCTGTTGTATCCATCTCTACCTACTGTATTTTTATCTAAAATCTCATCTAAAAATCTCTCTCTGATATTACATTCAGAAGTGCCCATTTATACACCAGTATTAGAAACCATAACACCTCAAAATCATGTCAGCCAACTGTAGATTTTGGGTACGTTTCACATGTCGGCCCTCAACAACATTTAGAAAGCCATAAATGTCGGCCCACAGTGCATGAGTCTCCATTAAACGCCAATGGAACAGTCGTTGAGACACCCAGAAAGTATGTCAAAGGCAATTATAATGTCTATCGATGTCTGCCCATGTTCTCTATATTTCACCGTGACCATCTAATTGCTATGCCGAATTCAAGTATCCTTTTGTCCCTTGCACCTCGCCGCGACCCTCTATCATCGAGGAGAAACCATACTGAATACCTTTATGTTTCCCCAGGAGCACTTTTCTGTTATATTTGTTACAATCACTGAGACACAAGAATCATTCTCACCGAGATGAGCCCAACTCTCACCTTCGCCAAGACAACACATAGTCGGGGAGACGCTATATAGATTGCCCAATGTTTCACCGAAAGCCCACATGAAACATATTAGTCGTCGTGACACATGTTTCTTCTTGTCGATGAGTCCATCCATCCCATATATGTCATTGTAACTTATCGCTCTTGGGGAGACCTCTTGCATATTTCATTACCTTTCCCCGAAAGCCCCTTTTGCCTTTTGTATGTCACTGTGACTTTTCACCGTCAGGGGGACATCTCGTAGATTATATTGTGTCATACCGAAACAACCCGAACACACCTAAGATCACCAAGAGAATTCAAAACACACACCGACAGAGACCATTTTTATTCCATCAATGAGACCGGAGGTCACTCGCCAAGACCAATTGATTTTCTCATCGACAGAGACCTTTTGCCTTTTATCGGTGAGACCCAGTGAAGTTGCTAAGACCTCCCTCCAAATTTTAGTAAGTCATATCGATATAATGTTAGAATCCAAGATCACCTGCATGCAAATGAATACCTGTCACATGCAAAAGACATGCAGAACCAAAAAGATGATGTAATAACCCTCCTAGTTGCTAGTTGGACTCATTAGTTTTATGCTTTGATTTGATACTTTGATACATTGATACTATGGTGATGTTGTTTGGTGTGATTGGTTAGTGAGACATTTGATGATGCTGTTACTCTTTTGTGGACATGATTACTTCATATGATATTGTGGTTGGAGATTTTAGTTGATTTTCATATTTATGTTATGATGTGATGATTTGATAGATTATGCCATGAGATGAATTGTTAGTATTAGAAATGTTATTTTTATCAATCATATTATAATTGTTAGAATAGACGTGATGAAGGACAGTGTAGCATCACTCATTGCGAGTGCTCTGTTACGCTGCGATTCCTTCTCACAACACAATGCTTTGATTTATGTATATATATGCACATGTATGCAACTTCGTTTGTATGCAGGAATTGCAGGTACATAGTCTCGATTCCACCTGCTTCGGCAGGACAGGGCGAGCACAAATAACCCAACGGTACAAAGTTGATACAGAGGTGTCAATGAAGTTTGCCCGTTCCATGATGTCAGACCGACTGGTTACAGGGTATTGTATGTTCAGTAGTTGTCATGTTTTGTGGTTGTAGTTGTGTTATGTTACTGTTGGTAGTTTATGTGTTGTGATGTTTCAATTTAAAAATTGTTGATTAAAATTAGATTAATTTGTATTCAAAATATTTAAATTGTTATTTTGGTGAAAAGCCATGTGTTTTATTAAATATTAAATGGTGATTTGTCAAATGTAAATAAATTTTCCAGGTGGAAAATTTAGAATAAAATAAATAAATAAATTTGAATTTCTTGTGCATGCAAGGCTGTCAAAATGGGGGTTTTAAAATAATAATAATAAGAATATAATAATTTGGAAAATGGAGAAATTGGAATGCTGTTTTTAGAAAATGGTGGTTGGGTGCATGAAAGAGAAAATAATATAGTGGGTTTTCGAAATAGGAGGAAGGGGATTCTTTTGCTGGAAAAACATTATTGTAATTTTTTTTAGAATTTGGAATTTGGAAAAGAAAAAAAAAAGGAAGGAGATTGTGCTGGAAAGCTTTGGGGGGAGAATCTGTGAAAAAGCAGAGGAGAAGAGGAAGAGGAGGCGGAAAAACAGAGTTTTTGGGAAGCCGTTCGAAGGGGTTGGTTGAAGCAAGGACTTCATCACAAATCAGCAAGAAGGAGACCAGGTTCCAAATAAAACCCCTCTTTCCTTTTCTTGATTAAAATCTCAATCAACTTATAGGAAGATCTGTTTTATTTCAAAAATCTGTTTTATTGCAAAAAGCTGTTTTGTTGTAAAAAAATCTAGTTGTTTGCAAAATCTGGGTTTTAATTTTGGAATTAGGGAAAAACTGTTCAATTTGCAAAATCTGGATTTTAATTTTGGAATTAGGAAAAAAGCTGTTCAATTTGCAAAATCTGGGTTTTAATTTTGGAATTAGGGAAAATCTGTTCAATTTGCAAAATCTGGGTTTTAAAATAGATTGGGAAGAAATTTGTGTTTCAATTTATTTTAGGAAAAATCTGGTCTGTTTTCATAAAACAGGGTTTCAAATGGATTTGGGAAAATCTTGGTATTTACAAAAAACAAACCTGGGAAAAATTATGGGAAAATATCTGTTATTTCACAAATTTTATTATCATGAAGAAATTTTATTTCTTCTCTGTGAATTTTTATTTCTCTGTATTAATTTACTGAAGAAAAAACCCCTGCCCTCCTCTGTAAAAAAATAATAAAATTTAATTTATTTAAAATCTGTGTTTATATATATATATATATATATATAAATATATGTATAAAACAACCTCGAAATAATTTCCAGTTGAATAGTTGTCTGAAATGGTTATTTTGATTTTTAATTTTTTTTTATTATTATTCGAGGCGGTCCGTCCGATCCTGGAAGGGACGGAATTGTTTAAAACAAATGAAATTTGAAAAAAAAAAAAATTACATATTAAAAATTATATGTAAAATTTATTTAAGTAAAATTTCATACAAAAAAAAAAAAAAAAATTTAAATGAGGGAGGAGGGTCGAGATGGCCGCCCCGCACCCCCAGCAGCTGTCGCCATCGAGGCTATTGGCCACTAAGGCTGGCATGCGGCACAGTCTCGCTTGCTCTGCAGGCTGCATCGCATGCGATCATGCAAGGATCTGCGGCAGACTTGCTATTTTTTTGTTTTTTTTTGGTTGTTTTATTTTTTATTTGCGTTAGTTTTTAAATTTAGTGAATAATAAATTTAATTCGATTTTTTTTAATTTACTTCTATTTTTAGTCAAATTTAATCTATGAAAATATATATATATATTTATATATATATATTCATAAATATATATATATATATGTGTTTGATTTTTATAAATGAAAATGTATGATAAATTATAAGATATATTTTTATATACGTAATGAAAAGAATTGTAAAATTTAAATGATTTCTTTTAATAGAAATTTCACTGCATTTGGAAATAAAATGTTAATAAATTTATCGTAATAAACAATAATTTAGTATATTATTTTCATATAATAACAGATCTTGTTTTTATGAAGATAATATTTGATCATGAGGAAATTGTACTGCTTCTTGTTTTTAATTGTCTGAGTAGGTTGATCTGGTGTTTTGAGTTCATCAAATTGTGCGTAGTCTCATTCTGTTTCGTGTTGGCTTTAATGTCGATGTGGGGACCCGTTTGTTGGCTTGAACCTTTGTTCCAGAGGCTGGTTTATTCTTGGATGTTTTTTCTTGTTCTGAATTTTAGCTTTGGGGTTGAAAACTTATAGTTCTTGTTAGAGGGGTTGAACGTTGTTAATACCTTTTGGTTCCGAGTTGTTGCGAGAGGACTAAGGCCTCGCTTGTATTTGTTTTGGGTATCATGCTTATTTGTTGAGGTTCAACCCTTGTCTTGTTTCAATTTGCTATAAGGGGTCTTAGGGAGAGTGGCTCTTCGTGGGGGCCGGCGCCTCGGTTAAGAGGAAGTGCATAGGAGAACCCACAAAGAGTAGTTAAACAAGTGATAACTTAAAAATAGAATTAGGGGGATGGGTAGTAAACCACTCAAGATAAAATAAATTGGATTCCTCATCTATGCATTAGGGCTATCATAGACTAATGATAGATTGAGAAGGCCGTGGTCGGCAAAGTCATGATCTCGTCTTCATGAGAGGTTATTGACTCCGCACGAGCTACCCTATGGTGTCGGCGCCTCATGCAGGAGGAAGAGCCAGGAGATCCATAGATGGGTGCCGGCGCCTCAAGTTGGAGGAAGAGCCAGGAGATCCCATGAGAGCTGTGCGATGACACTCTCCACTAGACTTCCTGTTTGCCTTGTTGCTTTTGCCTCTGGACATGTATTCTGGACTTGGATGTTGTATCAGTTTCCTTAGCTTGTATTCTTATTGCTGATTGGACTCTTGTACTAGTGTTTTTGAGCATTCTTTGGTGGCTTGTTAATGTCATTGCTTGGTTTATTTGTGTTCTCTGAATTGTATATAAGTTTGTACCTTGTTGTCATGGAGTCGGTTTGGCAATCATGGTCGAGTTCACTTCATTGTCACCTCTGAGCACGGGGGGTGAGTTATCTTTAATTCACATGGTTGGGTGGAACGTGCTCCGCACCCGTTGGGTTCCCCATCAGCATCCTTGTTCGCAGCTTTTCCGCAGTTGGAGTTGCACCAGTGTTCACCTTGTTATTCAGCATTCATTGCAAATTGTATCATCCCAATTGTTGGGAAATACATTGTAATTATTATATCAAAGATTGTAATGTAACATTATTGCAAAGATGTAATAGTTAGGATTCAATGTAATTATTTGATGAGACTTATATGGATGTATTATGTGGCACCTTAATATAATTGCTATTGGTTTATGGAAGCCCAATTATTCATGTTTATGATATTATAATTGGTTACATGGTTTATCATTATCTTTTATTTCCGTTTGTGGTTGCAATGTAACCTCGCGTGCCCCAGAGAACTAAGTGAGTTAATGTGATGTAATATGTTATGTGATTATGGTTAATGTATTGTATGATTAATGTAATTGTTTTAAACAAAAAAAAAAAATTATTTGCCTTTTTGAGTTCTCTGGGGTTTGCACGGCGGGCGTTACAGATGTTTTGTAAACCTCTCAGTGAAAATGCATTAAGAGAATCAATTATTACAATGTGATTAATCCTTATGAAGGAGATCAAGAAACCCTAAAAGGGAAACCCTAAATGAAACCCTAGTGTGCACACTTAATAATTAATAATTAATTATTGATGTGCCTAATTTTAGCTTAAGTAATAAAGAGGAATAAGTGACTTAATTAATTAATCAAATGTGATGTAATTAATTAAGCATAATAACTTATTACTCTAACACCCCCCCTTAAGATGAACTTAGGAAGAAGCTAAAACACTAGAATGGGATGCATGAAAGCAAAGATGGGTCCCGGCAACGAGGCCTGATCAGGTACCCATTTACAAATGCAATAAGGAGTAAGAGAAGGAAAAACCCAGTGGGACAAAACCCCCTTACAATGAGATAACATGCTGCAAAGAAGCACTGGAAGAACTCTGTAGAGTAACACTGGAACTTGATATAGGCAAGCAAGGAAATATTCTTCTGTATACTACTGAAACCGGATGAGAGTCACTGATTGACTCAAGGAATCATGATTAAAGCAACAGAAAACCCGATGCCACAGAACACTCGAAAAATCCAAACAGGAATAACTCTAGAATCTATGATGTAGCAAGTGATTATTAAATGATATATTACTGTAAACGAAGTGCAAAGATGCAAGATACACTCTCCCAACTGCCAAAACATCCAAGTAATCGCCAAACAACCCATCGGGCCAAATCTGGACTAACTGATAAACCTGGGATAGATACAGAAAAAGTGCATGGATATAAACCTAGAGCTCCTCAATACCTTTCCGACGCTTCAAACGAGGCGAAAAACGGAGATCGTGGCAAAAAGTTATGAGCTCGAAAGCATAAAATGTACATCTAACTTCAAATAGCAATAAATGCAGTAAAACAGAAAAAAAATGTAAAATAAACTACACCAAATGAAAGAGCTCAGAACCAGCTTTCCGGCGATATCTCGTTTGCCCGATTTTGATACTGTATGCCCAAGTTATGGCCAAAAGAAAAAAATTGCTCTTTTAGGAGAAACTAGGGTTAGGAGGGGGCAAAGAGGCCATACGGCCGCTGACGTCATACTGACGCCACCCGTTCACGAGCATAAATTTGATGGCCTGGGGGCCGTCGGTGGAAAAAATCTCCGCCCCTGCAAAATGAAAAAAAATTTGGGCCGCCGGAAAAATCTGCATGTCAGCGGTATATTCTGTAGTGCCCGGAATATTCTCTGGCGTGCCGGAATATTCCATCCGCTGGCTGGAACCGAGCGCAGGGGTCGTGGGCGCCCATATGACCGCGTAGAGAGTTAGGAGGCCCGGTGGGGGCTGAACTCGCCGGCGGAGGTTGGGCGGCCCAGCGGTGTGAAGCGCTGGTGGCGGGGGCTGAAGGGTGGCCGCCCGGTGGCCGCTTGGTGGCCGCCGGGCGGCGGATCTGGTTAGAACTGGAAGCGCCGGCCGGTGGAGAAAAACTTCGATTTTTTTAATGTTTTTTTGAAATTTTCGCCTCAGACTGCATGCTGGGGAGGCCGTACGGCCCCTCAGACAAAAAAATTTTGCCTCCCGGATAAACTGCTCCAAATTGGACGATTTGATAGGCGTTTCTAGGGTTTTGGGATGCTGCGAACGCGATGGCGACATCCGTTTGAGCCCATTGTGTCCCAAAATAATGGCTACCCCCAGATCTTGTAGAAAAGATGCCTGTGGAAACCCTTGCACTCGAAACTCATGAAGAGGCCATATCTTCAGATCACGAACAAGCAGCTGCAGGTCTGGAGCTCTGATACCATGTTAGAATCCAAGATCACCTGCATGCAAGATGAATACCTGTCACATGCAAAAGATATGAAGAACCAAAAAGATGTTCTCTGAACCTCAAAGTGAAAATGCATTAAGAGAATCAATTATTACAATGTGATCAATCCTTATGAAGGAGATCAAGAAACCCTAAAAAGGGAAACCCTAAATGAAACCCTAGTGTGCACACTTAATAATTAATAATTAATTATTAATGTGCCTAAGTTTAGCTTAAGTAATAAAGAGGAATAAGTGACTTAATTAATTAATCAAATGTGATGTAATTAATTAAGCATAATAACTTATTACTCTAACATATAACCCTTTTGTGTCAAGTTGGTAAGACATATGGAGATCGCTATAACATTATGCCGATACCAACAAGTTGGGCCGAAATGAATCCATACTGTGCCAGTCACTGAGACCCCAAGAAATCGCTAGGACATTGTACCAATGCCGCAACTCTTGCTGAAGTTTCCTCATTCAAGCCGGTTGCTGAGACATAAAGCACTCGGTGAAACATTATATTGATGACCAGACTCCTACCAAAATTTGAAACATCCTTTATCGCCAAGACCGTGAAGAACTCCTGCCGAACGGTGCCTACAAGAAAATTTTGATCACTATGACATCAAATGAGTCTTGTCGAAAGGCAACATAGACTCATATTAGCAGAAAACACACAATGGGTTAGGGAGACAATGGTATCCTAATGCCAATATGAACTAGAATGTAAAAAATGCATGACCCAATGGATTCTATGGGGAAATATGGCAAAATATGGGTGAAATATGCACACGGTAGGACCAAATCTGGAAGTTTATGAGTAAAACCAACATGTGAAAACATCAGATTTTTACAGTTCCAACAAATCCTACACCTTGGTTGGACATGAGTTCAATAGAGACCAATGAGGATATTTCTCTTGGAGAAGTCATGAAAACTTGGTTACCCTGGAGGATAATTCTCATTCCCCACTCTTAGTCTAATTGGCAATTTATCATTTGATAGGTATTTCCCATTATTGCTTTCAAATGTGTTATGTTCGTGCTTTAATTCTCATGGAATGAGTTGATTCTTGGTGAGTGGCTTTAGATACTCATTTGAGGATTGTTTTAGCATGTGTCTATATGCTATATCTTTCATTGATATGGATCTTGATCTCTATAGATAGTTCTGAAGGATTCATTTGAAGGATGTTTAGCATGGTTATCTCCTCAAGTGCTTTTGTGTGTTTTAAGATATCATTTATTGATGAGGACTGTTAGGAGATGGGTTTATGGGTTGATTTCCTAAGATGGTAAATGGAGTAGTTTTATCTTCTTGGAGAAGATTATATCCATATAATTACATGGTATATATGTTGTGTTTGATCTTGGAGATTGAATGGTTGGGTTTTGTTGTGATGTTCTCTTTGGGGTGTTGTGAAGGAGATCATACTTGACACAATTGGCATTAAGAGGTGTATGTAGGAGGATTTTCTACATGTATATGATGTGTAGATTTTCTCTCTTTGGTCTTGGTTATCTTCTTGGACATGTGATTTCACATTACATTGGTTTGAGATTTGGTCAAAGTTGTAGTGATCACTAGCTTGTGTTCATGTGTTTTCACTCATGTTCTTGGGTGATGACATGGAGGTTCTTAATCTCTTTCTTTTGTTGGGTGTGGAGAACTTGGGAGAGCTATGAAGACTTTTGGTGAGAGTTGTTCTTATAGGTTATTTAATTATAGGTTTTTCATATCATTGTGGATGGTTCCTCGAAACTACATGTTTATACTCTCTATGTTATGCTATTAGTAGACTTGGTATGCCTCGATCTTTTCAGATTTATTACACATGCAGTAGGAGTTCTTGAATATGTTTGGTCTTCTTCGACTAGTTTATACATGGAGCCAGTATCTACGGTTGATGGGTTGGCTGTGTTGTTGGCATGAGTTTATTGATGAGGATACCTTTGAGGTATGTGTGATTGGATGTAGTAGCACTTGTTGTGTGTGCTATTTTCAGTCACGTGGGTTGATCAATTGGATGGGAGTAGTTAGTTTTTTGGTTGTTGTTCTAGATGATGTTATGTCTTATTCTCTGGAGAATGACTTCACAGTTGTGTTCATGTTGAGGGTTTTAAAGTTGATGTTGTGATGCTTTTGTATATCTTCTGAGCGTATTGGAGTGGTGGTTGTATTTTTGTAGCCTTTTCTATTAGTTGGATTTGATGTTTGTGTTCTTGAGACTGATGCATATACACCTTGGCTCGTTCCTTTTTTCTTTGGTGGATGGATAGAACTATTGGCTGAGTTGGTGGACATATTGGATGTCGTTGTAGGTGTATTGGTTGGAGTGCGGAAGCATTATTTAAGATTATTGAGATTGCATGTATGGTTGCACGATTTGATCAATAATTTCTAACATTGGAAGGAGCTAGGAAGTTCTTCGTCAAGTGGGAGAATGTTGGAAAATGTGACTCAAATTTACTAGCTTGATCGACTTCCTATAGTAGTTATGTTTTTCCCTTTATCGGGATAACAGTTCATTATTGGCATGTTGTGCGATCGCAGAAGTCTAAAACTTTAGAACCACAATTCAGGAGTTATGAAGTTCTTGAAACCTCTGACTTACCTATCACAAGGAAATGGATGTGGGTTGGAAACTTAATGGAAGTCAGGAGATCGAGTGGTTAGAGAACTTGGAGAACCTACAACTTGGTTGTGAAACTCTTGAAATCTGCAACATCTAAAGGCAGTATCATTGATGGTTCGATATCACTCATTGGTGGTCATGTGTTTTATTAGTGGGACTTAATCTTGTTAGCAGGACTCTATCCTGAGTCTCTTTGATGACATGATAGCTTTGGTAATTGGCTAGTGATGATGATGTGGTGTTGAGTTGGTAGTGGGAACCACCTAGAATTTATGTCGGAGGGACATCCTTGTATTAGAGGAACTATGGGTGTACTCTCTTCAACAAGCTGATAAGGCTTAATCGATGTGACTCCATTATATCGGTGGGAGATGAATTGGTGTATCCCTGATATGGCTATGAGGTTGACTCAATAACTCATGGAGAATGTTGTGGTGGGACCCGACCGGTGCTAGAATAGAAAGCGCTAATTGTTTGTTGACCATTGAAGTTTGTTTGGAAGATTGACTTGGTAGGGTGATTCAGACATCAAAGAGACTTGCTACTATCGAAGAGAGATGAAAAGAGTCTCTTCAATGGCTTGACATGCTTAGTGTCAATTACCTGTAGAAGTTGAATCGATAGTTGGGAACTGAATCAGTTGGTTACCTGGTTGGCTTGGAATGAGAGTGAATGCTATAAATCATTGAACGTTCTACAATGTGATTGAGAAGGAAATATAATAGGGGTTATGCTATTGGATTCTCTCTAGATGCAACAAGATGTAAACTTTGTAAAGGCTTAGAGCCTAAATTGTATTTGTAACTGTATTATGTTGTTGAATAATACAATGGCAATCTGGGCTTTTGGAGTGTGGAGTTTTTTACCTGAAAGGGTTTTCCCCACATAAATCTATGTGTTCATGTTTTCTATTCCATCTTTCATGTTTAATGGTTTTGCTTGATTGAATCTATTTAATGATGTTGTTTGGAACTATTTAATTAGCATTAAATTTTCTCTAAGGTTCAATGTGGGAAATGAACTATGTCTGATTCTGCTTTGTGGAATAGTAATTTGTGTCTTTGAGGAAATCTAATGAAATAAAATCTACCAAAGGCACTACTGATCTTGGACACTTCTTTCTTAAATGATTTATATTTCCCAACAATTTAATCCCTGAGGAATTGATTGATTGGATCAATGATATGGAAGAATACTTTGAGTATCAAGAAATTGAAGATCCAAAAAGAGTGAGATTTTCAAAAACTAATTTGAAAGGACATGTTATATGGTGGAAAGAATTTCAATTGGATAGGAATAGAAGGGAAAGGGAGAAAATCACAAAATGGGATAGTATGGTGACAAAGTTGAAGAATCAATTTATACATGTTGATTATGAGCTTGAATTTTTGAAAATATTACAAAACCTGAGGAAAAAGGAGAATTTTTTGAAGGAATATACTGAGGAATTTTACAAAATGATCATCAAGGTTGGACATGGTGAAGAAAGAAAAGAAAATTTTGTGTGATACATCATGGGCTAAGAACAGACACCCAAGAAAAATTGATCCTGGTGAATATGAAAATAGTTGAGGAAGCATACCAATTTATGCTGAAGGTGGAAGACAATTTGAACAATAAGTTTGAACAAAGAAAAAGAAGTGCAAGAGGAAGATTCTAGATAAGGCGATCACAATCTAGAGAGAGAAGACCATATGCAAAGAAAAACAAGGATGGAAAACCCTATAATAGTGAAGCAAAGGACAATAATTTATACAATAGAGGAAGAGAGGATAAAAATTTCTATCGCAATGATAGAGGAAGTCATAATTCCTACCATAATGATGGATATAGGAGAGATGAAGGAAGATCTAAGAAGAGACCATTCAAAGGAACCTACTTCAAGTGTGGAGGTGAAGGATATAAAGCATTTGAATGCAATCAAGGAAGTACAATAAGAGGACTGAGAGTGCTAGAAGAACTATTTATGTGGATGAAGAACCTATTGGATCCCCTAGTTTAGTTCAAAAACCAAAGAAAGGCGAGTCATTAGTAATGAGGAGAGCTTTGATGCATGAATAAGTGATTGAGGAACCATCGCAAAGGAATAATTTTCTCAAGACAAGGTGTAAATCCAGAGGAAAGGTATGTAAAGTTATCATTAATAGTGGTAGTATTGATAATTTAGTTTTAGAAGAGATAGTAACCAGTTTGAAATTGAAGAGGTTGAAACATCCAAATCCCTATAAGATAGCATGGATTCAAGATGAACATAAGATCTTTTTAAATGAGCAATGGTTGGTGAAATTTCATATGGGATCATATAATAATGAAGTTTTATGTGACATTATGCCCATGGATGCATAACATTTACTATTAGGAAGACCGTGGCAACATGATAGGAAAACAATTCATGATGGAAGGAAGAATTCCTATACTGTGAATTCAAATGGTAAGAGGCATATATTGATACCTCTAAGACAAGAGGACAAAAATTATGTTTATAGCACTGTCAAACTATGTTTGGAATATGGAAGGAAGTTTCTGGAATGATTGAGGCATGAGAACATGTGTTTTGCATTGATTCCAAAGATGTGTAGTAATTCAAAAGTAGTGAACTCTACCGCAAAAGATGAAGATCCACCACAAATTGAAGTAGCAAAACTATTGACAAAGTATGAGGACATCATATGAGAGAATGTACTAGATGGATTACCACCAGTCCAAAGCATCAGTCATCATATAGATCTAATACCAGGAGAAATTTTCCTAACAAAGTGGCACATAGGATGATACCTGCAGAAAATGTGGAGCTAAATAATCAAATACAAGAATTGTTGAAGGGATTGATCAAATAAATTTTAAGCCTGTGTGCAGTACCTGTTGTATTGGCACTGAAACAAGATGGATAATGGAGGATGTGTATAAACTCAATAGAAATCAATAGGATAACAATCAAGTATAGATTCCCATTTCCATGAATGGATGAAATTATGGACTATTTAAGTGGAGAAAAGTATTTCACAAAGATTGACATAAAGAGTGGATATCATCACATTAGAATCAAAGAAGGAAATGACTGGAAGACTGCATTTATGACTAATTAAGGTTTGTATGAGTGGTCAGTGATGCCTTTTGGATTAACCAATGCACCTAGCACTTTCATGAGGTTGATGAATGAAGTACTAAAGAAATTATTGGGTAGGTTTGTTATTTTTTATTTGGATGATATTCTAATTTTTAGTAAGACTAGAGAAGATAATTTATAGCACGTCAGGAAATTATTATAGAAATTGAGGGAGGAGAATTTTTTGATAAACATCAAGAAGTGTAGCTTTGTGAAGACAAATTTGGTTGTTGGAAACACAAGGGAAAACAACTGAGAGGAGGGGGTGTGAATCGGTTGTCACAAAAATTATACTTATTAAACTTACTCTCAGATCTAACACTACTAGATTTGACACCATTTTCTGACGGGAATTCATCGGTCATTCGAAAAATCTTTGTCGAAAGAGCGACGCAATGGCAAAAATCTTTCCATCATTTTTTTTTCATCGCAAGGTCGACGATAAATTAAACATCGAAATAACGGCAAAGAATCATCGGTCGATGGCATCATGAAATACCTTAGGATTTTGTTGGAATATCAACGAAAACTTTGTTTATCCACTGATGAATTACACCAGAAGTTTGTCGCCGGTTCAACAAAATGGGCAAGCAGTAGCGTTAAAACAACAGAAGACGTTCATCGAAATTGCGATGAAATACTCAAGTAGTAGCATCAAAAGAACACCAAAAGTTCATCGAATGTGCGACGAAATACGAAAATAGTAGCGTTGAAACAACACCAAGAGTTCATCAACTTTGTGACGAAATTAGAAAGGAGTAGCGTTGGAAGAACACCAAAAGTTTGTCGAAAGTGCGACAAAATGGGTAGGGAGTAGTGTGGTAGTAATGCCGAAATATCATCGGAAGGGCAACGAAATGGGTAGGGAGTTACGAAGAAATCATCATCATAGCTATAGCAACTTTGTCAAGCCTTTCTATTGATTTGTTGGTGGTTGTCGTCAAAATTGCGACGAAGAAGCAAAATTTTATAAAAAAAAAATATTCGTGGAAATGTACCATTGTGGAGACTGATGATTGATCATACATACAGACTGCATATTGGTTTGATGCTTCAAATGATGCATTTCTTATATTGAAAAGTGCATTACCTTATTGAGCTTCTCTTTGTTTTGAGTATAGTTTAATATTCTCTACTTAAAAAGGCCAACCACGTGACGATGGAAACTCATTTGGCCCCTCCCCCCTCCTCACATCACTCTCAATTCCCCATACCCAATCATATAACATTAATCATTGATTCATCCATTAATAACATATAAAATTCATTCATTCATCCATTAATAACATATAACATTCATTCATTAACATATAACATTCATTAATTAACATATTCACATTCATTCATTAACATATAATATTCATTCTTTCGCCATACATTATCAAAAATATGGTTGTCATGATAT
>VDFB02281492.1:622417687-622681768 GCA_007258455.2 Sequoia sempervirens
AGAACCTTCTACTAAATAATTTGTTTTAATTGTGTTTACATATGAGATGGCCTTGTAGGCAATTAAAGTTATATAATGATTTTAGATACAAAGTGTGTTTATTAAACAAATTAGTATTTTTTTTATATATTAATTAGAGAGGGGTCTATAAGGGGCCCTCACCCAAAACAATAAGACACAAGCATACAAGTAAACCCATGAAGACCAGAAACCTAAAGGAAGGAACTCTTTTTTAAATATTGCATATTGTTTACAAATATTCTATTCATACAAGCATCAACATGAACCCAATACAAGCTCTCTCAAGCACTTAATAGAGACTACTACAAACTCCTTACAAACAAACACACTAGAAATCACCTAGGAAAGACAAAGAGTCACTACTTAAAAATTCACTTTATTTAGAAACCATATCCACATTAGAAGCCAACCATGGAAGACCAAGAGTCACAACTTAGAATTCCATGTTAGATGTCCCTATGGGGATTTGAACTTGAGTCTCCACATTGAGAACCTCTTGGATGAAGAACTCTTAAAATAACATCCACCCAAAATACAATCACCACCCTAGAACAGAACACATCCACTGAACACACCTAAACCACAAAAACAATGCCAAACATGCATAAAAGTCAGAAAAGAAGTAGAGGGTAAAACCTAAGAAAACCACATGAAAGATACAACTCAAGCATTGGTGACAAGCATCCTCCTACTCCTATGGGAGAGGAGATCCTCCATCATCCCCTGGGATCCTTCATCAATCATTTCTTTAGCTATTAACTGAAGTTCTGCTTTTGGTTTATGAAACCCTCCTTTTCTTAGGAGTGCTAACTGGCAACAATCTCCCTGAGAGATCCCACTGAAACGTTCCAAGACATCTTGCTCCGAAGGGAAATTTTGAAGTAAGCAATTCTCCTCTTGCTGGGCCACATCATCTTCCACAAGAAGTTGCAGTGGGTTATCCAAAGAAACATAACTTTGCAATCTAGCTGCCACACCAGTAGAACTATTTTCTATCAAATCCAGGAGAACTGCAGAAGGCTTCCAGAAGATGCTCCATGCTGACAAGGCAGGAATCATCCAAAAATCCTTTTTTGGAACCAATTTCTGTAACTTAACCAAGTCCCTCTACATCCACTAAGAAGAAGAACAGATTGAACTCTGATGCCCAATCTGGTTGAAGTTAAGCATCTGATGGGCTATCCCTCATAATCCACATATTGTAACCAAGTACTAAGAGAGGAATGGATGTTATAAGAGCGAGGAACAGCACATGAAAGGTCCATACACACAGACCTTGGCAAAGCCACTGAATGATCCTTCTGGGTCGGAATCAATTTTGACAAAGGTACCTATCTTCCTTGCCGATAGCTGAATCATCTCCATAGATGTACAGGCCAACAAAATATTGTTGAATTAGATTCAAAAGGGGAACCTTTGAGAAAAAAAACTCGATCAGGATCAAACAAAGGCTGCCAGGGACATAAAAATAAATTAGATCTCCCACAAAACCATGGTCCATGACTCCACACAAAAGCCTGGTCCTCAGCTGAATTGAAAAAATGTAGAAAGAATCCTTAGACAGGAGATAGAAGCCATCTTGATTTCCAGCCAAGAAGATTCCATCCACTGAGAACTCTGCACCATTTAAACTTCTACGTACAAATTTGAAAACCAAGTAATTATACTCATCCACCAAAGACATCTATGCCACAGAATCATCTGGGAGAGACAAAACAGTCAAAGAGGCTTCCATGTTAAGGGAATATCACCCAAATAACCAGCACCGTCAGGAGGTGCCACATTAGTGTCAGTACGAATCTTGGATCCCTTCGGCTTCAACACAGTCACAGAGGCTTTAACCAAAACTGGTGCCAGAGCTCCTTGCTCCTTTAAGAGCTCAGTATGACAAACATAATTAACCACAAGAAAGGAAAAGGTTGCAGGCATTCTTGCAGGTGTGATAAACCATCTGTTCAACTGGCAGATCTGAATTTTGCACTTCTACAGCTTGCACTCTGCATCACATTCACACCAGACCAAGAATCCTCTCAGGAGCCCAACACTGCATCTGCAGGGCACCAAATAATTAGAGCTCGGATGTTAGATGGGAACAGAACAGGTTTATAAGAGGTTCAAATACCTCTCAAAAACAAAGAACCACTGATATCTGCAGACTTCCCTAAACAGGAGTGGTCACAAACTACCTCCTTCCCTATGTCGCCACCGTCATTGGCAGATACTGCTGTGGTCCTTCCAACTGCTTGCTGAACCCTAGCCCCTGCTCGTGAAGGCACTAATTAAAACAAATTAGTATTAATAAGTTTTGATGGGCTGATTACTTGATGAAGGTTGTGTTCAAGGCCTTAATATGATTTGATGGGCTAATTTCATGATTGATGGATTTGAAATATAGGGTATACAAGCATGTTAACTGTTTAATTTTCTAAAATTATTTTGTTAACTTTTATAAAAAAAATAAAAAATCCACATTTTAGTCTTTATTTGATAGACATGCTAAAGAATGTTTTTTGTGATTGAGAATATTATGCTGAAAATATGAGTATTCCCCTTTTCATTCCTGGAATCTAAATGCTTAAAAGAAATATTATATAACTTTGTATATGTAAGGTAGTCAGGTGTTTAATAGATAGCATCTCTTAACAGGTTCGAGATGGGCGAGCCCCAAGCCAGGTTTCTAACTCAGACAATGAACATCCTAATATTGCTGAGGTTATGCTTATTGTGCAGGTATGTTAATTAAGGAGTTACTTGTTTTGCTGTAGTGTGGCTTGGACACATTTTCCCTCGTCTTTAACACTACTCTTGTATACAAGCTGAAAATGTTGTGATATGAAGGTGATCACATTGTTGAACTAAAATGTTTCAATTATAGATTTGCTCAGCAGGTGTTGAGGAGAAGTTAAAGTCAAGTGAACTCAAGAGAATGGCTCAAGAACTTACAGTTGCAGCAGCAACAGCTTCTCCACCTCTTCCTCTTACTGCTCTTTTTGTGCAGGTCCTTTCCTTGTATATTGATGGACCATAATTTTTTTGAGAAAACATTGTCAATCAGGTTACACTAACTCTTACTGCTCTTCTTGTGCAGGTCTTAACTTTATCCACTTATGAACTATCACTTTAACAAGAAAAATTATCAATCATAACTTTTTCTTGTGGAATTAATACTTTTTATTAGGTTCCAACATTTAAATTGAAGATTGGAGAATCAAATTTAACATTTACTACAGCTTAATTTGACTTATGTGGTGTGATTTATTGCCAAAAATGTGTTACTTATTGATTATGGAACAAAGTAAATATGCATTGGGAACAGATAAGCCAATGCCCTTTTATGGTAAAAGATTTGCAGACTGGGAACAGTAAAGGCACTGCAAACTTTTCATGCAAAAGCACATGCTTATTCACAGTTCTATCAGCAAAATGTGTAACTAAACATTGCCCAAGTGTATATGGTGCTGTTAGATGATGCTTGAGTTTTGGAGACCTGTTGGAGATTTTGACAACTGAGTTCTCAAGGTACAGTGGTATAGATATATCAACAGATCTATCCATTTAGGCAGTGCAGTTTTAATCTGAAGTGTAGGAGCACACTCATTCTAATTCAGAAGTTTCAAGTGCTGTCTTATTGTACTTAGATCAGTTTAAAATTTCAGGAACGAACACCATGGCTAGAGAACATGTTTGTTAAATGCCTTAAGATTAGGTAGTAAGTCCCCATAGACGAATTGTTGAAACTCCTGAATTATTGCTTGGTATATAATCTTCTAGCAATGTGTGGTTTAGTTTGAATTGTACACAGAGAGGTCTGGATGCCCTTCCTTAGTTTCTTGATCAAGATTTAGTGCACACACTCCAAGTACAACAGCCACACAGACAGAAAATTGGTGTATTTGGATTTGAACTGCACAATAAATAGTGTTTCTTGTTCTAACTTGACTAAAAATACTGTGAAAATCCAAGGGCCTTTTGTAAATATGAGAGAGCTCATATCACTTATATCCAGAATAATTTCTAAATCCTGGTTGAATTGCCGAGTTGAATACAATTCAAATTGAAATACTATGGTGGTCTTAACATTTTTAGACGTGAACTCTAGAGCTAGCCCTCCTATCCTTTGTTATTTAATTCTAAATTATGAAACTAATCTGGGTTTATCTTGGCTCTTATGTGAATCTAGAAGAAGCTTACTATCATCAAAAGTGAGCTAGCAAATGTCATTACCTTATTCTAAACAATTTTTTTGAGATTAGGAAATGCAGCATTCCGTTGAATTTATTTGCAGAACATATACAATACAGAATTTCAGAACATTGTAGCTTGTCTGTTACAATATGTAGTGAATTAAATCAGTATATCTTAAGTCAAGTGAGCTGCAGATCAACAATTACACTAATTTGATATAGTCCTTCTCCAGAGAGTCTTGTCCAAATGATTCAAGTGTCAAGAGGAATGTTCCTTAAATGATCTTAGGCATTAACCTTGATTCAATCATTTAATATGTTTTCTTGGTGATTTTGACATCAGTTGTCTTCAAAATATGAATCTTAATAAGTTAAATCCAATTTTATGTTGATGTTTATTTACTAGCCCTCTACAATGTCAGCATTCAACTTTATGAAACTTCATGTTCACTAACTGGGAGCATAGCTGGGCCCTCAAATACCTCTTATTCTTAACTATTTTCCTTGAAGAGTATTATGGATATAATTGAAAGCAACAATGCCTCTTTCATATGCTTGACTAAGGGATTCTCTCTCTATTTCCTATAAGAACATGGGACTTCCTATTAAATGTCATAGTAGTTGCCTTTTTCATCTTACAACATTGAACTGAAGCATTGAAAATGAATACATCTAGTGTCTACTATTGCTCTCGGATGCTAGTATTCATTCAATGTCTTAATTTATGAATATGTTATCATTATAGTGAGAAATAGTGTATGGCTGTGGGTCTCGTGTTGGGACTGCAGACAATAATATTGAATAGAAGATGATATGTGTGGGTGGCAGGGGGTTGTGAAATGGTGCCCTTATAATCTTATCTACTATATACGTTGTTGCCTCAGTGTGATTGATTGCAAGGATATTTGTTTTTATTTTTGGTTCTTGTTGCTGTCTAATCTTGGCCATGGTTGTACTAGGTACTTTCATATTTGGTGGCCCATTTGTATTCTTTGATATTTCTTGTCACACTTAATGTCATTCTATTCTAGGTTTCAACTTCCACAAGGAGAATGCCTTGCCTGCCCGATAGCTCATTTCCTGCAGTCTCCCATGTCTCATTTTGGATGTTTGAAATGGTTATCCTCATTAATAATGAAGAGTGTTTCAGAAAGCACATGAATAAGGTTGGGATCTTCTTGCCTTTTTGTCTGTTGAATCTAGCTCTAATGACATGAGTGATACCCCTGAATTTCTCAAAGGTGGTTCGAATGAAGAATATGCTATCTTAAGTGAAGCTTTCCAGAGGTGTTCATACATCAGTGGTGTAAAGTTTACTGTGTTTTGAAAATAGCATCCTGCTCTACTTCTTGCCTCCATCAATTTGCCACCCTTGATTTTTCAAGAAATGAGATACTGCTTCTGCTGCTTCTATTCCTGAAGAGCACAATAAGAAAGGCAGAGGACTCAACACTAACAATGGAACTCCTTCTCGATGTCAAGGAGCATATGAACAGAAAATTGATAGAAATTTTGCATATATGGAGCAAAATCTGAATGATAGAAATAGTGTGTTCTAGAGAGGATGAGCTCAAAGTGAGGAATTGAATATGAAGCAGCTGGTAGTAGCTCTCTACAAACTAGAATCCATTACCTATCTTTCAATCACCAGTTTTCCCTTAAGATTGACAACCTTGTCAATGATACAAATGTTTGCCTAAAGTGTTTGAATGTGTATTTATATATATGGTCCGTTCTCTCCATATGCTTTGTTTCTTTTATCATTGTGTGTTATCTGGTGTCATTCAAATCTTGATTTTTTGGATTCCAAATTCAGAATTTTTGGTGTTTGTTTCACTCTGATGGCATTTTTCTATGCAGGACCACTTGGGTATTTCCAATGCAGCACCTGCAGATGCTCCATTGTTCCCAATACATCTGCCTAAGGTTGTGGCAGGTAGGATTGTAGATGATGATTGCGGAGAACCTGTAGGACAAATTCATGATTACATAAATAATCTTTGCTTCCGTATATCACCAACTGCTTTTTTTCAGGTTGGTCCTCATATGAATTCTACGGTATTTTGCTTACAATATTGTAAGTTATTTCTATTTAATATAATTAAAATGACTTATGATTGCTGTTAGGTTAACAGTCTTGCTGCTGAAAGACTCTATTCCCTGGCTGGTGATTGGGCTTCACTTAGCCCTACAACGCTTCTATTTGATGTATGCTGTGGGACGGGCACAATTGGTTTGACACTAGCTAGCCGTGCTGGCATGGTAATTAGTTTTTTCCAAACTGCTGCAGGTGTACTTGGTTATTATATTCACCTTGACTAGTCCATTGGAAGAAATCAAGCAAGTAGCCTGTGCAACTGATTGCTAGTATTCATTTCGCAGGGAAGCAATGCAATTAGTGTATAAAAAATTTGGAACATATGCTATACTGATTTATGGATGTGTTTTTATTAGGTTGTAGGAATTGAAATGATTGCCCCTGCTGTTGCTGATGCCCAAAGGAATGCAGAAATTAATGGTATAACAAACTGCCGGTTTGTTTGTGCAAAGGTTAGAGAACTTTCAATTCCAGAAAAAAGCTGGACATTTTTTGTACCCTGTTCAAAACCATGAATATCGTACTTGTCTGATGGTATCTTTGGTTAAAAAGTTAATGTGCCATGGTCATTATGGACATGATACAGGCTGAAGATGTGATGGATTCCTTGCTGAAAGAGTATCTTGATATAACAGCAGAGACAGAATCTGATATGAAAGAAAATATCAGTGACAAGAGCAATGATAATATGACAAAGGAATGTTCCAGTCAATCTGAAGAACAAAAGTCTGATTCTTCAGTGCCTACAAATGTAGAAGATAATAATGTTGATAGGGAATCTGAAGAACTTGATAATAAAGGCACCGGCTCTTTAGGTATCTCTTCACAGGCAAATGGTGATTCTGAAATAAAAAAGGAAGATAGTGCAGCAAAACAGTTTAACGATGTTGTTGCCATAGTTGACCCACCACGTGGTGGTCTACATCCTGCTGTAAGTATAGTCAGATTCCAAGCAAATCTGATTCTTCTGTTCTTTTATGATCTAAAGAATGCATGAATTCTACATGAAATGAATTTCATGTTTGGATTAACTTCCCTGAAATTCTTGGTTTGCGCTGTACAGGTCATCAAAGCTCTTCGCACTCATCCGCGCTTGAGACGCCTTGTGTAAGTAATCATAGAACCCTGTTCTATTCAATCCAATTATCATACTATTGATTGGATTGTCCATCCTTTCAGACATAAATAAGCATTTTAAATGTGTTGAAGAATAGGGGTGGGGATTGAAGGTACTTATAATGTCTTGTTTGGAATGTGCAGCTATATCTCATGTAATCCAGAGACACTATTAGAAAATGCAATTGAACTTTGCACACCATCAACTGACAAAAATGAGAAAGGGAAGGGGAATAAACGAGGGTTCAGACATATGAGCAACTTAGGTCATGCTAGGCAGCGTGCCAAATCCATGCCCATGTCAGAAGCTTTTCGCCCAGTAAAAGCAATGGCTGTTGATTTGTTTCCTCATACACCCCACTGTGAGATGGTAATGCTGCTAGAAAGATAGGATCTGAATTTTCATAGTGAAATTCTTTATTTTCTATATGTAGCATACCCATGGGCAACAGGGGTCGTGATAGGCAACAAACCAAATCACTGCCTACTTTGGAAGATTTTTGGTCTATAAAGGCATTTCCTCACAATCCTTACTGTGAGATGGTAATGTTGCTGAAAGTATTGGAATGTCGCAAAGATTTTTAGTAAAATTATTATCTTCTAGACATTGCATTTCCATTCATACCACAAGCCATTGGACAATGTTTGGTACCGTTTGTGTTACTGCCCAATGTGGCCCTCCTTAAATGTAGTTTTTCTTTTTGGCCGCTGTATTGCAAATTTAATGAATAATATAAAATAACTTTTGTGCTTTATAATCCTAAATTATTTATGCGTTTTTGGTTTTTGTACATTTTAACAATCAATACAAATTTCATCAAACTCTTTGTATAGAGTTTCTTTATAAACTCACTCTATAAGATGAAGATGTCTTCTCAAATATTTTTATTAACCCAAATTAAGTTTAATACAATATCGTTAAATATACATTAGCTTTAGAAATCTGACATAAACTTGTTAGACACGACGGATTCTGCCATGTCCAAACAAATAAGTTCCCACAATCAAACTCAGATTCCCAATAAGATTAACTTAGTTTGGACACAAAAAAATAAGTCAATAATGTCTATTAATCAACATGAATATTGTTTGTAAATTATTAACCGTTATTCATAGCAATGAATGAATGAATGATTTTAATTACGTCCGCGAGACCAGCCAGTCTATGGGACCCAAGAGATAAAAACCGGAAAACCGCCTTTGCCAAAACAACAAAACCGCTGCACCAAACTACCTGCTGTTGTTTTCAATCTCTTTGCTGATTTTGTTTCTTCTACTGTGAATTTTGGTCAAGTAACTTGCTGTTTTATCAATCTTTTCCTCTTCAAACAAAGCCGCTAATGATTTGACTTTTAACAAATCTGAGTAACAATATCGGATGTCCTCATAAGCTTGGCACTCCATAACGTAGTGCCACTCTGTCTCCACTAAACCCGAAGTGCAGAAACAACAGATTCTATCCGACCACCCCTCTTTGGGTATTTTCCATCTGCCTGTTTCGCATCTCAAACGATGCGAGCTAGTTCTCAATTGAGCTATCAACATTTTAGCCTTCCATTTTATATCTGCCCCTATGTAAAATTTTTGTTCATGATCACAAGTAGGATTAAAATGCAGAACATAGTGCTCACTCTTCCGGCCAAGTTGCTTCAACCACATGGTGTTTTTGACTTTCTCTTTTACATACCTTTTCATCTCGACTTTTTTGCTTGGACACTCTTGTATGTTGATCCCCCATTTTCCCATCCACTTGACATTTTGTTTCATCCACGTGTTCTTCCTTCTAGTTAATTCTTCTTCCACCACAATTTTGGGCCAACGATGCTCTTCCATATTCTCTATTCTTTGCAAATAGCCTAATAAGCGAATTAACGCTGCCATTTCCATTGGAAAGGCCCCAGCTTCAGCTAAAACAATCTCATAAGGGACCGTATTTTTTATTTTGAAATTACTTGTGATTAAGTGTTTTTGAAGTCTTTCTATTTGTTTCCATTTTACAGCTGACGTGCTGCTGCCCCAAACTTCGCAACCATAAAGAACCACCGGGGTAACAAGCAGCCCAAAAAGCTTCTTTTTTGTTCTCCAATCCCATAGCTCAGCTGACCTACATCTATTTTGGAGTAGGTAAAGAGCTTTCCAACCCCCTTGAATTCTTTTCGTCCTACACGCCTCCCAATTGAGATTGTTACAAAAATCTAGTCCCAAATATTTGTATTCATTCACCACCTGCAAAGTGTTTCCCTCAAACTCAAAATTTATTTGTTTTTTGGCTCTTTTCAACGTAAATATCATGACCTTGGTCTTGCTGATGTTGACCTGCATCCCCACATCTTGACAGAAAAGTTCCAAAGCTTTTAGGTGCTCTTGAAGACTATTTTCAGAATTTGCCATTAAAGTAAGATCATCCGCATACAACAACAACTTGATCACATAAGTGGCCAAAAGAACACCATCACCTCCCCGTTTGTCCAACCATTCTTCTAACTTGTCTATGTATAGCCCGAATAAAGTAGGGGACAAAGGGCAGCCCTGCTTGACTCCAATGTCACTCCCAAAGCACTCGGAAAGACCTGCCTTTGTTCTAATTTTGGCCCCCACCTGCTCATAAAGCCTGTGGACAGCAGCCCTATATTTTACTGGAATCCCAAGTTGTTCCATTCTGTCCCAAAGTTTATTTCTAGGGACAGTATCGAAAGCCTTTTTGAAGTCAACGAAGCAACAGAAAACCTCGCCACCCTGTTTATCCCAAACTTTTTCAACCATGTGCCTGAGGGTAATGCAGTGGTCAATAGTAGAATGTTTTGGTCTGAAACCTGCTTGCCCTTTCGCCCTCTTACCCTCCTTCTCAGCCCAACGACTGATTCTTCGCTCCACCATGCTCCCAAAGAGCTTCCCAAAAAGAGGGTTAATCATTATGGTGCGATAGTTTGACGGGTTGTTGACATCTCCACTCTTGTGGAGAGGGATAACAACACTCGTGGTCCAGTTTGTTGGGAAACCATGTTGAATGACCCTATTGAAAATCTTTTTGATATGTGGTGCCAAGAGCTCTAATCCCCATTTCAAGTATTCAGCTTGTAACCCATCAATATCTCGAGCCTTGCCCACCGCCAAAGCTTTAATACCACCCTTGATATCCTTTGTGGAGAAGAGCTTATCATTAGAATTAATTATCGGAGGGTGTGTTCTTTCTTGGTCTCTTTCATACAACTTTTTTGCGTATTCTAGCCATTGATTGTCCGTAATATTATTTTCTGTAGTACCTCTAGTCTGCTGCAATTCTCTCCAAAAATCCTTTGGATTGTGTTTCCCAAGAAAGATTAGCTCCCTCCTTCTTACTATCATGTATTCCTCTTTTTTTGATCTTACTAATTTTTCATACAATTTTTTGTTTATTTGTTCGCAGCCAGGTATTTTCAGCCTCCTTTTAGCCACCTTACACTCTTCGTCGTACCATGGATTCGCTGGAAAGCTATTTTTGGAGCTTCTTCTACCCTTAGCCTTTTTGCAATCTATGAGAGCCTTGTGCATGATTGTCATCAGTTTGTCGCTGTCTATAATGCTTTGATTTTTAGTTGGGCTGCTAACATTTTTTATTTCCTTTAACTGTTTTTCCAGCATTCTTTTAAATGTGTTCTGATTCTCGTCAGTTATAAGAATTTTGTCTTGAAGGTTGCCCCTTTTGTATGGCTGCGTATAGGCTTTTTGCTGGACATTGTCTTTCATACTAAGCTTTATATAAATAGGGCTATGATCAGATTTTAATTCTATAGGACAGCTCCCTATTTCCAACTCTTTTACCCTTGGTATAATGCTTTGTGAACCAATGACATAGTCCACCACGCTCCGCCCATTGTGGGTATGACATGTGAAAGCCCCAGAGCTTGAAAAAGTGCTTATGCCATTACAGATGATTAAGTTGTGAAGGCAGCAAAACCCCAACAGATTTACACCAAAAGACGAAATGCCACCTTTTGAATCCTGAGATACTCTTTGCCAACTTTGATCTTCTTCTTCCTCTAACCACAAAGGATTGCTATTTTTCCCCTCTTCCTTACCAAAACAAAGAGCTTGGTTATTTGCGGTCCTCGCATTGAAGTCTCCCAGAAGGATAATCTTGCCGGTATCACAATATTTTGCTATGTCAATTTTTAGAGCTTCATAAGGGTCTTCTCTGTCTAGATTCCTTTTCTTGTACACTTTGGAGCCATAAGGGGCAAAATAACAAGCTGCCATCCAAATCAAAGATTCCCCATCTGTTATCTTCACCCAAATGTATTGATTATTTGGGTCTTTCTTTTCTAACTTTATGATTCTTTCATATTCTTTCTTAACCAAGATTGTTACCCCCCCATGGCCCTTGCCATTCTTCGTTAGTTCATTCCACACAGATATTTTATTGTACCCTTCGAACTCAGGTATTCTGCAGCCTTCATGTTCATGTGTTTCCATGAGCGCGATGATATCTTTGCCCTCAGCTATGGGCCCCAACCCAGGCCCCCTCCTCCAAGGGTAGCCTCTACAATTCCAGCTTACCATTGAGAGGTGATCCTGGGGGCCCCCGCTTTCCTATTTGTTATGTCTCATGTTGTCTTTGACTTGGGCCTTCCCTCTATATAACCAAGCATCCTTGCCTAATTTCCTTGCTGCTATAACTTTCTCCCATTCTTTTCTTCTCTCTTCCAGCTGTGCTGGGGTTAAATCTTCATCTATATAAAATGTTGTGCCTTGGAGGCACCTTTTGTTTCTCAAAATTTGGTTCCTATCATTCACGTTTTTCAAAGTTGCCCTTATATTTCTGCATTTTTCTCCTTTATCTGTTTTACCAATTCTGTTTGCTTGGAGGATATGTCCTCCCCACTGAAGCTTACTTAGTAGAAAATCTCTTACTACCCTGCTAGTAACTTCGCCTTCCCCGTGTTCCTTTAACCCTTTAATGATTATGTTTGCTGCCCTGTCTTGTTTGTCTTTCTCTTCCCACAATTGAAGCTTGATTTGTTTCCTTATATCCTCCTTTTGCATCACCGTTGGCTCTTTTGCCACATGAGCCCATGTTTTGGCCTCTTCTGAAATGGCCATTTGCAATTTTTCCTTGATTTCCTTGCTTGTCAGATCTGATTGAAACACTTGGTTATGATGGGAATCTTGTTTTACACCTAATTGAACTGTGTCTTTGGTCTTAACTTGACTTAATTCAGATTTTAAAACCAACATCTCCCGCTGCCCTGCTTCCAAGCTGTGCTGCAGATTGTTTATTTGATCTTTAAACAACTTATTTTCCTGTGCTAATTGCTGGTTGGAGTCTGAAAGTGCTTGAAATATGTTATCTTTCATATGTTCTCTCTCTTCTAACATGGCAAGCCTCCCTTTTAGAGCCAATAATTCCTTGACGTACAGCTCAGATGACCACATTAAGGGAGTTGATGTGGGGCTGTATACCTCATGACTGTCTTGACTTTCCTCTCCACCCTTTTCGATGGTCTCAAGGTGTTCTTTGAGCCCCTGCTGCTCTGCTGCCAAACTCGACTTTGCCTTTGCCTTTGTCTCTATTTGCTTTTCCTTCCCGGATTCCAACAAATCCACTTGATTTGTAGTTCCAAACTGAGTTGTTACCTTTGGATTATTTACCCCCCCCTCAGATGAAACTTGAGTGTTGTAGGTTAACTTGGGAAGTATTGCAACAAATTTTCTGTTTCCCAGCCTTTTTAATTTCTTTGTTATTTTAATCTGTCTGCGCTGCAGAATCCTCTTATACTGCTTAGCATTGACAAAAGTTAGGTTTAGTCCTGTGTCTGTTTCATTTGTTTGTGTTTGCTTCTGTTTTTGGAATTGCCATAGCAATGATTCTAGAGCCCCAGCTGTTATGTAAGACTGTTTTGTGGGGCATTCCATGTTGCAGGGCATGTTATAAGGGATCAACATGCCTGCATTGGTCGCCATTTTGACTCACCCCTAGACCCACCACTTTCCTTCTAAAATACTGCCCACTGCAATGAGTTCACTGTTTATTTCACTTGCTACTTGCCCTTTTTGACGGTAGTCTCGTGTACAGGTTTCAATAAAAAATGGAAAAATAACAATGAGGTGATAGAGGTGGACAATGATTCCCCCGGCTGAACTTAGAAAAATAACAACTATGAATGTGAAAAAGAGCGAGCATTCATTCAACAGCATCCATGGAAGACAATTAGCAGTAACAACTAAGAAAACTCTATTCAAACTAAGGTTGTGGATATTTGTTGTTTGTTGAATTGCCCACAATTGCATTATTATTTTCACAAAAATGAAATATGCTAACTTTAAGGGAAATAGAACAAAGGCTAAGATGCATGGCTCTTGGAAACAACATATACGCCACATTCCCACTTTAAGATTGACATGGGAATTGAGGGAAGAAAGATAGTTTGTATACTATGCACCCCTGCCACCCCTTTCTTAAGTTGACATACCCATGATTTTACAATTCAACCCTTCAATAATATATTTATATTACCAGTTGTATATAAATATATTTATATCAATGGATATATGATTCCTAAGCAAGTTCTCATTCTGTGAGGATGAGTGAGATCCAGATGTCAGACCAAGAACAACTATGCAGAAAATTCAGAAGAGTATTGGCACATATAAACTGGGTACGCAATTACAATTCTTATTTAGAACGAACATGATGAAAAATAGATTTACCAACACCAGTCTTCATTCTTGTAAGATAAGGCATGTATTACTGTAATGTGGAGAGTACACAATTATACCTCAGCTACCATTATACCACAGCCTCTTAGACCTTTTTATCATATATTACCCATAAATTTTAAGTTTTTATCAGTTGTTATTAACAATCATTATAATTTTTATTTTCATATTATAAGATCCTTCGTACCCCAAATATACAAAATTAACAGGTTTCCGTGCACCTCTTATGTTCTAATCGAACTGAACTTCTTGCAACAATCATTTTACTAACATGAAGTCAAATAACTGTTGCACCAATTTTGAAAATTGAAATGAATAGGGGAGAGGGTCAGTAGTTGTGCAGTGTCCAAATAGTCCAAATGTAAATAAAAAAATAACCCTAATGTTGATAAAAAATGGACCCGTACTTGAACACATGAGAACCTCTTATAAATAAATAGTCCAAATGTAAATAAAAAAAAAACCAAATGTTGATAAAAAATGGACCTATACATGAACACATGAGAACCTCTTAATGTTATATAAAAAAAAACATAAATATATTCATGAAGAAGTGAAATAAGTATATTTTTGTCTCACATAAAATATCATAACTATCCATTATAAGTGTCATTTAAAAAATAAAATGTTCACTTAATAAAATAAGACACTCATCATAGTGAAAAAATATTGTTGTTATGTGTACAACTATTGGGGTAGCAATGTACAAGCATTGCAGTATTTTATATTAATAGTTTGTCCTATCACAAATATAAAAGGTGGGCACAATAAATACCATGTATTTTCCCATTAAATGTGAAGGATTTTCAAACAAAAAAAAAGTGTTCAACTATTGGTCCATTTTTGTTTGATACAAGTAATTTTAAATAATTATGTTGTTTTTATAACAACAAATAGTTTTTTTGTGTTCAATTTATGGTCTATATGTGCTGAATATACAAGCTAGAGATATCAAAGATTTATGGTTACCAATAGGTATTTGGTCCATTTAGGTTGTATATTAATTTTATTTTAAATAAAAATATGATATTCTACAAGCAACAAATAATATTTTTTTGTTCAACTATTGGGGGTCCCATGATTAAGTTTTGGTTGAATATTTAAAAAGTTAAATTTTAGACACTTCTCAATAGATGTGCTGATGTGGTGAATTGCATGATGAGTCACACCTCCAAACCTTAGTTATAGATAGATAAGAGGCCAGTCCACATTTAAAAAAAAATGAAGGTTCTACGATATTCCAATCAATCGTTACATGTTGACAAAGTTAGCCCACATGACTATTGGCCCTTCTCCCCTAATACCTTGTATAAGAAAACTTGTGCTATGTGGAGACAAATGAATTAGACATAAACTATGTCACCCCAAGGATAAGTATTCGGGATAGGGATGGTAGGGGAGAGGGGGACAAGTTTTGGGGACAATAGGGGATGAGGGATGACAAAGGGGGCAATTATATAAAAAATAAAATATATAGAGAAATTTCAAATCTTCATATGATTACATTGATAAAACATTCATTATATACATTATAGATCTTTAATACATAACATTTGTGTTGAATGGAGAATTCACATGTGAGTTAAACAAATGAACAAATGTCAAAACTTAATTGCTTTCATAATTCGTCGTCAATATGCATGTGATATTAAAAAATAGTATACAAGTTATAACATAATGCTCAAAGACTACAAGTTTCTTTCAATTACAATATGAAAATACAAAAAACAAAGAAAGTACATTATTGTCTCTAATTTGCATCTCCCAACACTGCATTAATTCAAAGTCCTCTGTTTCACTACCATTGTGAGGGTTTGCCTCATCCAATGGAATCCAAACCAATCCCTCTTGTGCCTCCTCATGAACCTGGGCGACATCTTCAAGATCAACATCCCATAGTAAAGATGGATCCTATTGATATTCTTGAGTTTGACGATCTTAAAGTTGGAGAGCACTATGCATGACCACTAGCTTCTCAACTCATCTAGAGATAAACCTATTCCTCTTGATGGGGTGGATAAAGTTGTACATGTGGACCAACTCCTCTTTGCTATAAAGGAATTGGCACCTTGTGAAAGGAGGCAAATGGTAAGCATTCTCAATTGTGGTGTATCCTTCTCGTGCCCTATCCACTATCTAATAGGGTTAGTTTGAGCTAAAGTAGCTCTATCTATCTTCACCTCTAGTTTATTGAATGTTGGACCATGAAGATTTTTCAAGGCAAGCCATTGTGAGTGAATTGTTGTAGACTCCTCAGTTAAATACATTTTCAAAAGGCCTTCATTAATCCCTTTTTCACCTCTTCATCATTACAAGGAGACAACCTTCCAACCTTTGGTGTATACCTATTGGGATTTAGAGAAAAAGGTTGTCATATGAAGTGGGGTGTTCATAGTGTTCACCTCTGCATCACAATAGGCTAAATAAGTTGCTCATATTATCCAAACTAGGATCTTTAGTCAAAATTGTTTACTTTATCTTTCTAAGTGATGAGAGCCAATTATGTTCTATTTTATGCCATGTTTTAGTCCATTTCATACATCTCCATACCCATTCTCATATCCCATTTTCCTATCATATTATACCATTTATGTTGCATATGATTACAATACATAAGAGGTATTTAATATAGATTTGAGATAAAATAATGAAAAGTAATTATTATATTGTTTTTACTAATGAGCATTGGAAAATAAATTATCCAACAAATTGTTTTGGGCTCTTGTTGATGTTACAAGATCTTTGTACACATTATGCTAAAGATGACTTGGATGTTTCTTAATATTCAACGTTATGCAAAGGGAGCAGTTGCAACAAACGTGCCAACTCAACTGTCAACTGGATAGCTCAACATTTCCTTCCCACATTATTAGTGTTCTACAACTGCGAAAGAATGATGGAGAATCCTCGTGAAGATTGTTGAGATCCTCTTGTTTCAACTTTCAACCAAAATAGTATATTTAGTATATTGTTGTAAATCAATTTAGGTAGCTTAAGAAAGAGGCTGTAGGCCATTTAACTCTTTCTTAAATTTGATCAGTATATTTTAGTATTAGCTATAAACTATAAACAGTATTTGGCTATTTTATTTTGTATGTAAAAGCTATAAAGCTATTGTGCAAGAGGAACATGTATGAAAAAATCGGTATCATTTTCTGAATACTATCATTTGAGTTAACCTTGGAAATTCTGTAAGAGTCTTTCTTCAATCGATTGACTAGGAGGTAGGTGGCCGACTCTTTAGCAACTAATTGAATGTACATATTTTATTTATTTTTGCAAGGTACGTTGTGTGTGTATGTTTTCTTCTATCAATTATGTTTTGCAATGTTTTGAACTAGTATTTCAACTACCGTAATTTCTGTGTGTTTATATTTGTAAATAACTTAGATTGATTTTTTGTGCTTTAGATTTTGTGAATTTGATTATTTGTGGCCAAGTTTATGTTTTTCAGAATTTGTTGTAATTTCTTTACAGATCCCGTCGCCAAAACAAATAATAGGTTTATTTCCACATGGTGCACTTCATACATACTCTTCTCACCACCTCCAGTCCTTGTGCAGATTGCCATGATACCTTTTATAAGCTTACAATCCCTGGATTGACACTTAGACTGAGCTGAATCTAGTTTATTCTTTACCCCAGTTTTGGCCTATCACTAAGCACGTTGTCAAATGTCTCGTATATCTCTCCAAGATTAGGAGAGTTTGTATGTACATATCTAATGATATCTACAAGTGAAAGGAAGGAGCAAAAATATTTGCAAAAATCAAACAAAAATTTCAAAAAAATAAGTTATCAAGTTAGCAACTTTGAAAGTTGAAACATGAATGACATCTTGTAGTTGAGCATGTACAAATAGGTCCTGGAGAAGAGCCTGGTGCACAACCTCAGAATACGATTGATGATTTTTTTTAATTTTTAATGGCTGGCGAACGCTTCTGCTCGGGCCGAGCTAGGGCCCCCATGCCCTAGCTCGCTATCAGTCTTTTTCTGCTACTGCGCAATCTGGGAGGGGTTTTTTTTGGCGTTTCTGGGGGCGGGATTCTTTTTCTGGTTGGTTCTGTTGTCTGGGGAGGCTGGCTGGAGCTTCCTTCTGCTTCTTGAGCCGTGTGGCGTGTTCGGGGTGCGTTTCCTCGCGCGTGGGAGGCTGGTTTCGGGTGTGGCCGCGGATCTGTGGCCGGTTTTTGTGAGTTTCCTGGCTGGTAAAGGTGGATCGGGGGCTGTAGGAGGTTTCTTGCAGTGCTACGTCTCTTCCTCTCTTCTAGTGCGAGTGTGGGAGAGCTGGAGTGGCCGTTAGTGTGGAGCTCGGGAGGTAGGAGTGGTAGGGGTTTCGACCCATTATTTCTTTTTGTGGGTATATGCATTGGAAAAGGGTTTGATGGATTTATCCAAAGGAGAAGCTTCTGGGGTTACCCCTGATTTGAGTTTCCGTGCAACATTTTGCTCGATGACCCCAAAGGATGGGATGTCAACGTTTAATAACAATTTATTTGCTACAGACCCTGGGACGGATAGTGTCGGATTGTCCTCTGGTTCACGGATCACAAAGGTCAATGGCTGTCTAGAGCGGTGCAAGGTGAGACCGAAATTTGTTGTTCCACCTGATCTGATTGCCGAAGATATTGATTACTACTCAAATCATTCCTTATATTGCAAATTTTTGAGGATGAGGGTTTCACTCCAGTTTTTGGAGACTTGGGCTCAGAGAACGTGGGAGCCAGTGGGAGAAATGGAGTTAATGTTGTTGGCTAATAATTACTTCATGGTCACTTTTAACTGCATAGCGGATCGCAACAGGGTGTTTGAGGGAGGACCTTATTTTCATAATAAGGTGGGGTTGTTTATCAAGCCGTGGCATGCAGGATTTAACCCCGCTGAGGAGCTTCCTAATCGCGTCCCGGTGTGGGTTCGATTACCTCGCCTTCCAGTGGAATGCTGTCGGGAGGATGTGTTGCTTATGCTGGCTTCGCTCCTTGGAAAACCAGTTGGAGCTTCGTCACAAACCTTGGGGAAAAAGGTAATGACTTTTGCTAGAATTTGTGTTGAAATTGACCTAAGTAAGCCTCTGCCCGATGCAATAGATATGTGTGTGGGGTCCTATTCTTGGGTGCAGCAATTGGACTACGAGACCCTTCCTTTCCGCTGCAGGCTCTGTCGTGAATATGGCCACTTGCTGAGAAAGTGTCCAAGATACAAGCCGGTGGATCCCCAGCCCTCTCAGCCATCTAGGGAGCCTCCCAGGGCGGATAAGGGGAAGGGCTATGCTCCTTCTGCAGGGGTAGATAATGAGGGTTTTGTTCCTGTCAAGGCTCGGAATAAGAGTAGGGGGCAAAAGAGGCCTTTCAGTGAAAGGCAAGAAGAGGGCACTTTTAACAGGTTTGAGGTTTTGGACGACCTTAGTCTTCAGGAAGTTAACCCAGGTTTGGTAAATTTGGAGCAGGGGATTGAAGGGTTTGCCCAAGAGGAACATGCTCACGATTCTTCTGTGGAACCGCAAGATGATTCTGGCGTGCTCACAGATGTTGCTATGCCGACAGCAGGTCTGGAGGCTCCTGTTTCTTTGGCCGTTATTCCAGCAGTGGGGGAGGTCTCTTCTCCTCTTGGGCGAAGTGTAGATCTGGATTCGGCTAAGAAATCTAAGCCTCCAAAATTGGGTATTTTGCAAAAAGATATTAAGAAAGGTGGGGTAGAGAAATTGGCCAAACCAGGTAGAAAGAAGGATGTTGAAAAGATCAAATTGACAGGCGAGAATTTGGTTGAGTCAGGGTCAGTAAAGACTCTGGATTCTCACTTTTCGAGTCCCTTGAAATGATAGTTCTTTCATGGAATGTAAGGGGCTTGAACAGCGGCCCTCGACAAAAAGCGGTTCATGATTTAGTTCGAAAGCATGGTCCTGATGTGTTTTTTCTTCAAGAGACTAAGTTATCGGTTGAGAGTATGCTTGACTTGGCGCCCAGGTTATGGAGGTGTGGTGAGTGTCAATGTATTGGTGCTCATGGATCTTCTGGGGGTGTGGCCTGTTTTTGGAATCCTCAAAAATTTCGACCTCTTTGGTGGATGTCTTCTAAATCCACAATGTCTATGATTGCTTCTAGCTTTGAGACAGGGGAGGTTATTCTCTTTTCTAATATCTATGCTCCTACTGACATCCGGGGTAAGCAAGATCTGTGGTCTCATATCAGGTTAGTCCGTTCTATGGCACCTTTCCATCCATGGATTATGGCTGGTGACTTCAATGCTATTTGTGAGTTGGCTGAGAAGCGGGGTGGTTCTGGGAGGCTAGAGCCCTCTGCTTTGCTGCTTAGGGATAGCATCAACTCTTTAAATCTTGTTGATATCAAGCCTAGTAATGGGCAGTTTACTTGGAACAACCGTCGAGTTGGGGATTATTGCATCGCAGAAAGACTGGATCGCTTTCTGGTGTCCTGCTACTGGGTTGGGGGGATGTGGTCTTCCCGCTCTGAGATCTTGGATTGGAAAGGTTCAGATCACTGGCCTATCAAGCTTGCCATTGATTCAACCTGTGCTTCACGTACGCCTTCTTTTAGGTTCCAGCTCATGTGGTTGCGTGACCCTTCTCTAAGGGATTATGTGGCAGAATGGTGGAGGAGTGGTCGACCTGCTTATGGGACGGCAATGTATATTTTTTCCAAGTGTCTTCAACATGTTAAATATCAGCTTAAGCGCTGGAACTCTCAGTGTTTTGGGAATGTCTTCCAGGAAAAGGCAGGGGCTCAGGAAGATTTGGATAGTATCACAAGGAGGTTAAGGGAGGTTGGTGTGACACCTGAGCTTCTTCAGGCTGAAGCACAAGCTGTGAGAAACTTGGAGGAATGGGAGCTAAGGGAAGAAATATATTGGAAACAGAAGGCTCGAATAGTTTGGCTGCAGGAAGGGGATAAAAATACATCTTTTTTCTTCAATTCGGTGAAAGCACGGAGGCATGGGAATTATATCTCTGGTCTAGTGAATGATGGGGGAGAACATTTGTCTTCCTTTCCTGAAATTTCCAATGAGGTAAGACAATACTTTGCTTCTCTCTTTAGGGAGGACTCGCAAGGGGGGTCTCCTGAGGAGGCCCAGGTTCTGTCTTGTATCCCTCATCTTGTGTCTAGGGAGCTGAACCAACAGCTTATGAATGATATCACTCTGGAAGAACTTGAAGGAACTGTGTTCCAAATGCAAAAGGGGAAGGCACCAGGTCCCGACGGCTTCCCGATCGAGTTTTTCCAAGAATTTTGGGATATTATTAATTTGGATCTCCTGGAGGTTGTGCAAGAATCTCAAAGGAACAAGTAGATGCTAAGGGCGCTAAATTCTACTTTCCTTGCTCTTATTCCCAAATGTGAGGGGGCGGATAGGTTAAGCCAATTTCGACCCATTTCTCTTTGCAATGTCATCTACAAAATCATCTCTAAGGTAATTGCTGACAGGTTGAAAAAGGGTCTTGAGGAGTTGATTTCCGAGGAACAGAGTGGTTTTGTTGCTGGCAGACAGATTCTGGATGGGATTGTTATTGCTACTGAAGTCATCCATTCTATGGCCAACTCTAAGGAAAAGGCAATGTTTATCAAATTAGATATGGCTAAAGCTTATGACAGAGTTCGATGGTCCTTCTTGTGGAAGGTTCTTGCTGCTTTTGGGTTTGCGGCGGAGTGGATTCAATGGGTTAAGAGTTGTGTCACCTCAGTCTCTTTTTCTGTGCTTATTAATGGGAATCACTCTGAGCTATTCGGTGCTTCTAGGGGCCTCCGTCAGGGGGACCCTCTCTCTCCGTACTTGTTTATCCTCCTCGCTGAAGGTTTAGGAAGATTGCTTAGAAGGAATGTGGAGATGGGTAGCATACAGGGTTGGCAGTGGGGAGGTAATTTACCTCCACAGTCTCATCTTCAATTTGTGGATGATACTGCTCTGATGGGTAGGGCCACAATGCGTGAGGCTTCTAATTTACGTAGAGTGCTGGATGTTTACTTGGTTGCCTCAGGCCAACAAATCAATGAGGATAAGTCATCTATTTTTTTCTTCAACACTCCGCGTCCCATTCAGAGGAGGATTGCTCAAACATTGAGATTTCAGATCGGGACACTTCCTTTGACCTATCTTGGTTTCCCTATCGCGGTGGGCAGATTGCCTCGGGAGTCATGGCAGAGCATTTTAGATAAATTTAGGGCAAAGGTTAATCACTGGACTCACCGGTGGCTATCCTTTGCTGGCCGTGTTCAGCTTATCAAGTCGGTGGTACAAGCTTTGCCCATCTACAGATGCATGCTTCAGGTTGCCCCTTTGGGTTTTGTTAAGGACTTGGATTCTGTAACACGTCAATTTTTGTGGGAAAGTAGTTTGGAGTCTTCCAAATGGAGCTTGGTTAGATGGGAGGTGGTGTGCATCCCAAAGCAATATGGTGGCTTGGGTCTGCGGCAGATGGCTTTGACTGGTGTGGCTTTGGCTGCGAAACTATATTGGAGGTGGTGTAAGGAGCAGAATAAGAGTTGGGCCAAGATTCTTTCTCAGAAGTATTTTCAAGGAATCCCTCAGATGGAGATGCCTCGTTACCCCCTTCTTGGAAAGGGCTCAGTGATCTGGAGTACGCTTAAGAAAGGAGCTACTCTTATTAAGGATGGCTTATTTTGGATTTGTAACAAGGGGACTGAGGTTCAATTCTGGTCTGATTCGTGGGATGGATACCCCCCCTTATCTCTCAGTTTCCTCACTTGTTAAATCTCTGTCAGAGATTTCGTGAGATTGGCTGGACTCGGGTAAGTGACTTTAAGTCATTTTCCTTTCGGGGTCAGCTGGAGGTGGCTGGATGGAAGTCTCTAGACGAATGGCCTGATGTTGGGTTGCCAGAGGAATGTGTTGAGCTACATAGTATCCTCTCTAGTAGACGTTGCAGTTCTCTCCAGAATGATGATGTGCTTGCCTGGTCTCCCAATCCTAAAGGGGACTATACGGTTGCTTCTGGCTACCAGGAGCTACTGTCCCATAGGGTGGAGGGGGATGAATTTCAGTGGTGGAAGAAGATATGGAACAAGTCTTCCTGGCCAAAATGTAATTGCTTTGTGTGGACTTTGGATTGGAATAGGTGCTTGACTTGGGATAACATTCAAAAGCGTGGCTTCCAGGGTCCCTCGATATGTGTTTTGTGTGGAGCTAACGGGGAGGACTCGGCTCACTTGTTCTTTCGCTGCCCTTTCTCCCTCAAGATTTGGCATTTCTGGTGGGGGGCTTGGAATAGCCCCTGTGTTCATGCTTCTTCCTTGATTGAGTTTTGGCAGAGGTTGGGTAGGCCTCCGTCTATGGCTTCCTTTTTACAGATGGTGTGGTCTGTGGGTCCTATCTTCATTTTGTGGCAGATTTGGTTGGAGCGGAACCGGCGAATATTTCGTGGAGAAAAGAAGTTGGTGCAACAAATTTGGCAGAGAACTTTGGGCATGGTTCAGGAGACGGTGGCGGCTAAGTGTGAGTTGGAATTCCCCTTGGAGAAAAGGGATGCTGAAGTGGCGGAGAGATTGGGGATTCAGGGGATGTCCCTGGGCTCGGCAGGCGTAAAGCGTGGTAAGCATTTGAAGCAGAGAGTTCAAAGGTCTGGTTTCTGGCAGCCTCCCCCAATTGGGGTTCTCAAAATCAATACTGATGGCTCCTCCAGAGGCAATCCGGGGCCGGCTGGTATTGGGGGAATTGGTAGGGATCATTTGGGTTCGGTGGTGTTCCTCTTTTCAGTTTATGAGGGTGTTCATACTGTCAACCTTATGGAAGGGTTGGCAATTCTCTATGCTTTTGAGAAAGCTCATGAATTAGGTTGGAGAAGGGTTGTCTGTGAATCTGATTCCCAGGTTTTGATCAATTTACTTATTAAGCAGAAAGTGGAGGATGTTAGCTGGCAGTTGGCTGGGGTGGTGCAACAGATTTTGCGGGTTAGTTCATTAATGGAGTTGGTGAATTTCGTTCATATTCCAAGGGAGTGGAATAGGGCTGCTGATTGCTTGGCGAAATGGGCGTCAGAGTATGCTGAGGGATGGAGAATTGAGGAGTGGGAAATGGTCTCTCCGGCACTTCGTCCTGACTTTGAGAGAATTCTAGTTGAGGACAGGAAGGGAGAAGGTGATGGGTGATGGATGTTTGTCTTTTCCTGCTTGGTGGTCTTGGTTATCCTGGGGACTCTGGTCTCTTGATTTTTTTGTAATGTTGTTCTTTGAGTTTCAATAAAAATTTTACCCCTTTGTTTTAAAAAAAAAAAAAAAAAAAGTTGAAACATGAATAATTAAACTAAAATATTAAAATTAGAAATTTAATAAAAAATTAATAATTTAAATATTTAATATTTAATAAAAGCAACAATTTATTGATAAAATTAACATTTTTATTACCTCATAGTGGACCACCAATCGTCATCAAGGATCCTTTGTTTGATGACTTTTCCTTTAGTAGAGATTGAATTAGGCCATCTATTCCACTCTGGAGTTTACCACATCATCAATTGTAGAGGCTCATGCACCTCAAACATCCTCTCTAACAAAATGAAGTAACTGACATATCTTGTCTCCATAGGTTTGAGAAATTTCTTCTTTGAAAATGTCCTGAATAGATCAAGTGAAGTGTGTGGTGGTTGCAAATGAGTGTTTGAACATCTCTATCTTTTTCTATCACTTGCTTCACCCAATTTATTTTCTCTACGCTTTTAATGCGTTGTTCAATGCATGAACACAACATGAGGTCCAAAAGATGTGCTTGTAAGCACCCTCCACCAACATACTGCCTAATTTGCACACATGCTAAATTAATGACCACCTATACAATGTTTGAGGCCCCAACCTCCTCTATGGTATCTTTTAAAATGATAAATTGGAAGTCCACATCCTTACATTTTCATGAACAATCCACAACTTTAAGAAAATAAGAGTCAATTGGGCACGTGACTATGATATTTATGAGTGGCCAATGTCTAATATAAGTTCACCCATCATCACAATAGAACAATTCATCTTGATCCAAATTTGCCTCTTATCCTCCATTAGTAGACTAGCCATAGAATATTATTTGTCTAGGAGGGTAGTGCATTGTTTATGATCTATAGGGGAATCAAATGAGAGACCAATAGAGACTACATCTTTGACCATTTGTTTGAAATAAGATGAATGATTCACATGAAATGGGATGGCATGAGCATAATTTTTTTGACAATGGAAGACTCTTGCATCCCATGCTTGCACATTAAACATACTTGCAATTGTCTTTGGCCTCTTACTACTACTAATCTCCCTCTTTCCTCGTGTGGCAATATCACTACTACCACTACCAACCATGACTGACATAGGCATAGATGATTGTCCAAAAGAAGGTATTAACATTGTCACACCTTTAGACCTCATTTCTGCCTCCATATGCAATATATGAGCCTCTACCTTCTCATCCTCCTTTATGTTTGGAAAAATGTTAACTCCATGGCTTGCAACACCTAAGAAATGAGACAATACCTTTGACTAGCTCTCTTTAAAATCTTCTTTTGCAAATGTGATACATCCACACCCTGCTCCCCTATGAATTTTTCTTTTTAGCAACTATGACTATCACAAGTTGGAGAAGGGATTTATTTGAGTTAAAAGGGCCCTTTGCATGAGGTTTCTGTAGGAGTAAATGGTGACTCCTAACACCCCCAAGAACAATTGCTAGACCAAAATGTCTTCCACAAGAGAGAAAATGGCAAGATTAGCTTGATGTATTATGAATGCAAGGTTTGTGCAAATGTACATATGAGGCCTTGCTTAAAAAGGCAAGGTGAGGGATAAGATTAGACAAGATTGTGACATGTGTCTTAATCTTATGCTCTGATACTACTATTAAATGACCTAGGTAACCACAATTAAATTAAAAAAAAGATAGAATAAGATCTTATCTTGACAACTAAGACTTCTAGAAAGACACCTAGGACCTAAGTAAACTTAACATGTGAATAAGCCCCCTTTTTTAGGATTAGCTAGGTACAATACATTTATTCACATCAACACCTCCCCTTAAGTGCAACTTAAGAAGAAGATTATTATGCAAAACATGAAAAAAGACTATGGGTCCTGACTACAAGGTCATGTTAGGTACCCATTTACAATGCACTCTCTCACAAACAAAGAAAAGGAGAAAACCTAGTGGGACAAAACTCCCCTCCAAAAGAAAAAAATATAATCAAGGATGATGTATGGCAATGATACCCCCCAGGGACTACATCCATCATGTATATACAATTAGCACCCCCCATAAGAGGGAAAGAGAGAGACAAGATATCCACCCCCATAATGAAGAAGCTCCAAATTCAATGAAGAGTGCCTGAAAATAAAAGATGATCCAATTCATACAAGCAATAGGTCCTCCCTTAGGAAGAAACAAATCCATAGGATGATGAAGAAGCCACTCTACAACCAACTAAAAGGAGGAAGGATGAAGTCTCAACATGTATGCCTCTAAAAAATGATTAGGAGTCTCCAAGCTTGAATAAGTTACAACATAAGCTTGGTCAAACTTAACCAAGAAACATGACAAATCAAGGGAATGAGGAAACTCATGCATGTTAATCTCCAAGGATAAAGAAGATGTGATAACAATTGTGCTAAAATTGTCATCAAAGAGGAGAGAAACCCCCTCAAGTGTGTCAAAATTTGTATTTTGAGACTCCACAAACAAGTTAGAAATCCATTTCAAATATTCATCCCACAAAGCAAGATAAAAAAAACTATGATCATCTTGCATCGATAGTTGAAGAAGCAAGAGGTTGAGGAGTAGGAAACTCAACATTTTTTTTTTAGAATACCAAGGTTTAGATGGCCAAACTTCTCCTCAAAAACATGGTTCACACTTGATGAATGGGTGTGAATAGCAGTCAAATGAAAATTATCTTAGTTGAAGCAAAATGAGAAAAGGAATACAAACGAGATGAATGATCATTAGGAGTAAAAACAATTGTTTTACCTTGTCTACTATGGGTGATTTGATAAACAAAAGGGATATTAGAGGACAAGGAAGGAAGACAAAGTACATCATTTAAAGTGCCTTCTCCCATGTCAATAGAACCCTTCCCACATACCTTCATATATATGTTGTTACCCATCAAAATATTAGGTGAATTACAAGACTCAAAAGAAAAAAATATTCCCATAGATGACACCATATGATGAGATGCCCATGAATCAAGAAGTCATCTACCACATTCAAGACTTTTAGAGGCCAAGAATGCTTGTCCTTTCATTTTGTGTAGTCTAGCTGTAGATCTTGTGGTCCTTGACTAAGATGATGAAGGTGTTGGTGATTGATATGTTGAACAAGAAGAAAACATTGACAAGGTTAGCAAAATGTTATCCTTTTGAAGAAGGTGTGTTAGTTTATCAATCTTCTTATTATAACACCTATACTCGTCATGTCTCGATCTTTTGCAATATGCACATTTCAACCTTTTTTTTAGATGACTCCTCTTTAGAAGAGGGAGTGAACTCAAGAGTGCTTTGTGAAGGTGAATCCTTACCTTGCTCATTGGACTTGGGGTCCTTATTCTACTTCTTACCTTTTCCACCTAAAGCCTTTGAATCTTTTGCAAGAAGAGCATGAGATTTGGAAGACTTCAATGTTCCCATGTGTGCCAACTTTGCTTGTTCTCTTATGAGTTGAGTTGCAAATCCATTAAGAGAAGACATGTTGTGTGCATTGCCTAGGGCATCCATAATAGCATAAAATGTAGAAACAAACATTGAATAATTAGGACTAAGCTTAGCAAGAATATAAAGAATCAACTATTCATCCTCTTTGGTGACCCCACAATTAAACATATAGTCTAAGAGAATTTAGCCTAGAGAATAAGTCTTGGATATTATATGAAGGATTGAGACTCATAAGTTCATCCTCCAAGTTAAATTTTCTCATTTTATCTAGCTTACCAAAGAGACTCTCTAAGGTAGTCTAAACATCATTTGGATGATTACATGATGCAATATATCCAAGATATGGGAAATGGACAAAATAAGAGTACCAAGGGCTTCATCCCTTCTATCAAACTATTTTCTTCTTTTTGTAGCTCTTATGGGTTCTCGATCTGTGCCAAATGCGATTATTTGCAACTTCAATTTTAACAATAAAACTTTCATTTGTGATTTCTATTCATGATAGTTATATGGAGTTAGAGGTATAACTTTTTCCAAATCCATGATAAAATAAGAAAGTACAATAGATGAACAACAAATTATCCCTCACAGTACAAACAAATAACCCCTTTGTGCCAAAGAAAATGCCACTTTGTTTGCAAATTTACAAGTTATGCCAAAGTACCAATTTGGCTCCAAATTGCAAATTTGAAATTCTTGAGAAAAATCTTAAAAAGTGCATGTATAAAATTGGGATGCTCCTAAATACCTTCCCAATGCTGGAAGAATCAGGAAAAATAGAGTCCCAAGCAAAAAATTATGAGCTTAGAGGTTAACAAGCAAGATCTTGCTTCTAGTTGAAAAAATAGGCATCAAACAACAAAATTTTGAAAAATCACTTGCATTATTGAAAATTTGAGAGAACCAGCTTTCCAATAATATCTCATTTGAAAAAATGGCCTCTTGGATTGCAAGTTATAGCGATTTTCAAAGAATGCCCTATTTAGGGCTCAAAGAGGCAAAAATGGCCCCTAGGGCCTAGTCATTGGTACTCCACATGACTAGCCATAGAAGATTTAAGCACTTGCAATTAAAAAAAATTATGTCACTTATTAGGTGGCACATTGGCACGTTGGCGGGCAAAGGTGGTGCCTAGGTTGGTTGTGGGTGCCTATGTAGCTCACTTGAGTCAAACACACAAAACATGCAACTATAAGAAAACAAGAATGACACAAATTTCAAAAATATCTCCAATTTTTTTTGTAATTTAGAACACAAAAGTCTTTTAAAAATGCCTCTTGTTGTCATGTTGAGAGAAGTAAATTTCAAAGGCCACAACCCCTTTACAATTGGAAATAACTAGTATACATATATTTTCCCTTGCCTAACTAACTTATAACTACTTATTAACCACTTCCTTTTGAGTAATAATAATATTTTATAAAATAAAGTTTACTTTTTAAGTCACTTTATAATTTAATATTCTTTTTTAAGTCATAAAAATGCTTATATAATTTCAAAATAGTGCAATATGGATAGATGAAGAAAATGGAAGCTTTATAGCACATGTAGAAAGGAATTGTAGTCACCCTAAAAAAATGAGAAATAACTAGTTTTTCCTTGTGAGTTTTACCTTATTGAGTATTTTTTTCAAGAATCCTCTCCAACTCCTCCAACATTTTAATTTCATTGGTATCAATGCTTTAACACAAGGTCCTTAAATTGAAATATCCTAAAAGCCCACTTTTAGTTGCTACTAGCTTGAAATGTCTTGGCATGTTTCCTTGTGAACATACAATATGCTTGAAGTCCAACAATGCATACATAAGCTCATCACACTAATTTCTTGTAAGGGACAAATCACATTTATAAGATAACATCTATGCAACATTAAAGATCACCTGTTGTAGCACATGTGAGTGTAGACACCTAAGAATGGTTAATGCATTTTCATCTTATCATTTCATCATTATTTCTATCATTTCTTCTATCTATATTAATTAAATATTTTTAATTATTTAATTAAGCTAATATTTTCCTCTTTTCATCCTAATAATTAAATAATTTTAATTACTTAATTATCTTAATCTTTTTACCATATCTATATTAATTTAATTCATTTCTTATCATTTTTCCTCCAACATTAATTCAAATTAAATTCAAATTATCTTAAGTCCTCTATAATTGAATTATTTAATTCATTTTTTAAAAATATTTAATTAGCTAAAGCTCCTCTTTTAAATAAATTAAAAATAATTTATTTAAATTAAATCTTTTCCTCTATAACTAAATAATTTTCAAAAAGTATGTAATTAGCTAACACTCTTCTTTTAAATAAATCAAAAAATAATTTATTTAAATTAAATATTGTCCTCTTTAATTAAATATAACTCCTCTTTTAAATAAATTAAAGATAATTTATTTAAATTAAATATTTTCTTCTAAAATAAATAAATAAATAAATATGTATTTCTTCAAGCTATATAGTCTCTCTCTTTCCCTCTTATGGGGAGACAAATTGTTTGTCAACACTGGATCATGTTATGTCTTTAGACACTTACCATTTTTGCAGGGGATTACACATTGTGGGGGGGCTATATAGTCTCTCTCTTTCCCTCTTATGGGGGGGCCATTGATTGTATATATCTAATGTATGTAGTCCTTGGGGGGTGTGATTGAGTCCTCAATCCATGCATCGTTTTCTATTCTCTCTTTTGGAGAGGGGTTTTTTCCCACAGGGTTTTTCTCATTTTCTTTGTTTGTGAGAGATTTCTTTTTGCATTGTAAATGGGTACCTAACATGGTTGTGTAGCTAGCACCCATACCACATCTTCATTTTTTTGCATAATAATTCTCCCTAAGTTGCATTTAAGGGGGGGTGTTAGAGTAAATAATTTTTACCATTTACCTGCTTAAGTTTACTTAGGCAGATTAGTTTATTGTTTTGCATTTAGTTTCTCCCAGGTGGTTTTTTCCCATGTGGGTAGTTTTCTCACCCGACTCTTTTCTCATGGCTTTAAAATCCTGTACATTATGTAAATTATTCATCTCATTTAATTCACTGCTTATTTGGTGAAATAGTTATACTTCTCACATTTTCGTGAAGGTTATTTCTGGAGATGGTGATCTTGGGCTCCACCAACAATATCATTATTGTTCTTTCATATTTTGTTACTTTTAAGAGCAACCAACAATAGATCAAATCAAAATCTTAGCTATGGTGACTTTGCTTGTTATCTAAATTCTATATTCTTAGCCAATATTTTGAACTTCATTACATGATTGAGAGAGTGTGAGTTTTGCATTGTTGATATTTATGATTCACATTTTCATCATTCACAGTAACAAGTTACATGCATGATACTTCCTTTGTGTTGTATAATGCACAAGTTCATAGGTTTCTATATTGAGTGTAAAATATGATAATCTTTTGAATTCTCTTTAGGTGTAGATCCTCCTCTCTAGGCACATAACTAGGACCCATGATCCTAACTTTCATACCATTTGCAACTATTTGAAAATATTTGCCAAAGGTAAAGAACCTTCCTTTATCAGAGGTTGGAATCATCTTAGAAAAAAATAACATCAAGAGCCCATTAGGGTCATAGTCCCTGATTGCCTTGGCATAGACATCATCCGAAGACCCCTAATACATATTCCCTACATGGTATTTCTAGGCCATAGAAGGGGATGACATATAGGAGATTATCATTTCAAGGAGGACATTGCTTGTAGGTAGCCAACTTTGCATAACATGCTTCATGAGGACTTCCAAAACTGAATCTCTCTTCATTCTTCATTACAGTTCCAAGCTTTTGTAATGTGGGCTATACTTGATCCTTCCCATTACTCACACATCCATTGTTTAATCTACCCTATTGGCTCATATATAAAGTGAACAAAGCTTCTCTTGAAAGTTCATGCGCTGGTATTTGTGCTATTTTTTTATTGTAGTTGTGTTAGAGTAATTCTCACTCCACAACCTCTCCATCATCTTAATTTATTGACCCAAATTTTAGCAAACATTGTTACAAACTTTGTTATTATAAAATCCCATTTATGCCAATTAGTTAAGAATACAATAGTAACTTTATTTAGATAAACTTGAACATAGCCAAGAAGAATATCTTCATAAGTAGCCTTTTTAATCATATTTGCACTTTCAATGTTCCTTGATATAGTATATATGCCTTCTCTTCATTAGTTTGAAGCTCAAGGAAGCACCTATCAATTTCTTTATTGTAAGTATGGGATTAATCCTTTCCATGAGAGCTTGACAAAGAATAGTTTTAATAGTAACAAAGAGCTCCTTGATACAATCTAGTACAACTAGTGCACCATCTATAATTCAAAGAGTTGTTGTAACTTCGATTAGAACTCAATGCGAATTGAAGAATCAATTAGAATATGAAATACTAATTACATATTATCTCCCCCTTAAATCTACTTAGAGATTCCTCTATCATACTATAGTATAATGAGATCCCAATCACTTGATAATGATGCCACGTTCAAATTTATTTGGATGATTATTAGCCATTCTAATATATTTTGTAACTTCTTGAACTATAATTCTAGTTGCTACTACTAGATGACCTGTCAAAGCATTTTTCCCATGGTCAACATGGTCAATGAAATACATGTTTTAGATATTATGGTTTAAGTCCACGACCCTTCAAAGTTCATCAACTATGCATGGAGTTCACAAGAATACTCACCAATACAAGTCATGGGAACTTGAATCATAACCTACCCATCATATTCATCATTTCAAAAAATCTATTTTGTTTATAGCCTACTCTCATTTTAGGCCATGGGGCCACTTATTTTTGAGGCATTTTTGGCAATAAGAAACTAATGAGGTTTCGAGAACTTGTTTTGACATTAAAGAGGTTACCAAGAACACTTTGGATGTCGAAGAGGTTCTAGTAACACTTTAGATGCCAAAGAGGTTCTTGGAACTAGCTAATATGTTGAGTCAATGCTTGCCTAAAGTATGTAAAAAAAAGCCCAAATAAAATAAAAATAGTAAAAAAGACACAAAATAGAGCATAAAACAATGAGAAATGGTTGAAAGAAATTATATTGATCTAGATTTTATTGCATACAATCCAACAAATTAAAACAACATACATAGTGTTGTTTGTAATGGGAAACCTTATATTTATACTTGGAGCCTCTAAAATCTAGAAACTTATAATATGAGAACTCTAAAACTAGATTGTTCTTTTCCTTGAATAACTTCTAGTTCCTTCTAGTTTCTAGAAGATTCTAGTTCTTCTAGAAACATCTTGTCACTTTCTAAACAATCTTATTCCTTAACATCTCCCCTTAAGATTGGATAAAATATTACAAAGAAGATACAAAGGAGAGGGGAACATTATACCACTACTCCCCCTTAATGTTCACCTCTAACATACCAAGCATTTTTCACAATTTCAAAAATTTGGCTTCAACCGTACTCTTAGTAAATACATTAGCTATTTGTTCTTCACTTCAACAATATTGTAGATTGACAATAATTGCTTGAACAAGATCTCATATGTAGTGAACATCTAGCTCAATATTTTTATTTTAGCATGAAAAATTGGATTGTTGGCAACCTATATGGTACTTGGATTGTCAGAGTACAAAGTAGTATTAGAACATTGGAGAAAACCAAGCTCAAATAGAATATTTTTAATCCAAACTACTACCTTTCCTACTCTTTTTTTGCTCTATATTCTATTTCACATGAAGACAATGATGTTGTTTGTTTTTTTGCTGATCCATGTAATAGGGCTTGATCCAAGCTGAAAAACATAACCACCAATAGATTTCTTATCATCTATGTTACCTCCCTAATGTGCATTTGTAAATCCAGCCAAACAAATTGAGAACTTATAGCCATAGTGTATTGTTCCATGAATATACTACAATATTGTTTTTGCAGCCAACCAATGAATTTCTTTTGGTTCTTACATAAATTTGGATTCTTTCATAACTACAAAACAAATTTTTGGTCTAGAATTAGTTACATAAACCAAGTTTCCTACAAGTTGTTTATATAAAGTAGCATCTACCTTCTTGAAAGAACATTCTTTAATAAGCTTGGTTCCAAGTTGAAAGGGAGTATAAGTTGGCTTGCATTATAGCATGTTAAAATTTTCTAAAATATTCAAAACATATTTTTATTGGTAGATGAATAATCCGTTAAGTAGTTTGTAAAATTTTAAACCAAGAAAATAGTTTAATTCTTCCAAATCAATCATATGAAATGCCATTTTAAGATATGATTTTAAATCATTAATTATCCAAATACTCGGTCTGACAATGAGTAAATCATCTACATAAACTGCAACAAGAATAATCTCATCTTGGAATTTCTTCACATAAAGATTTGGATCATATCTACACCTTTTAAACCCATGAAGCTAAAAGTACCTATCAATATTTTTATTCCATGCTCTTGGCGCTTATTTTAGATTGTAAAGTGATTTATTTAATTTGCAAACAAGGTGAGGATATTGTTCGTCTAAAATTCCAGGTAGATGATTCATGTATATTTCTTCAACTAAATCTCCATTTAGGAAATAATTTTTAACATCTATTTGATGAATATTCCATCCAATACTTGAAGCTAAAGAAAGAATAATTCTAATTGTATTCATTTTTACATGAGAAATTTTTTCTTCATAATCAACACCTTCCTTTTGATCGAATCCCTTAGCAACCAATCTTTCTTTGTATTTTTTATAGCTCCATTTGATTTGATTTTTTTTGTAAAACCATTTACAACTAGTCACATTCTTACCTTTGGGGAGGGGAAAAAGTTCCTAAGTTTTATTCTTGCATCAAATTCCTCTTTCATGGATTGCTCCCATTATTTTTTCCCTCTAGCTTGCTCATATGAGATTGGGCCATTTATTTATAAGACTTTCGCCATGAGAGAGTTGCCATTCCTTCCTTGGATTTTCAAGCCTCATCTATATATCTCTTCAATATTCTTTGTCTTCTAGGTAGAAGATATTCTTCATCATCTCTACCTACATAAAATAGTTGGTCACAAGCATTAGTTATATTGTCTTCATTAGTAGTAGTGCTCATATCATCCCATTAATAGTCTCCATTTCTTTGTAAAATATCTAAAATGTGGAAATCATTTGTGATTGTAAGTTGTAAATGTTCATCAAACTTTACATCTCTATTAATAAATATCTTGTTTGTTATCAAAGCGTATAAAATATAAGCCTTTGATTCTTCACTTTAGCCCATAAACAAACACTTATTACTTTTTGGTTCTAGCTTTTTCTTGTTTTCTTTTGGGATGTGAGCCCAAGCAATACACCCAAATACTTTAAACCCAATGTGAGGCTTTATTCCACTCCATGCTTCTTCAAGAGTGACATTTGTGAGAGATTTGGTGGGGATTCTATTCACAATATGTGTAGCACAAGAGATAGCCAAACCCCAAAAATTATTATGTAAACTTTTAAAATTCAACATACAACTAGTCATTTCTAAAAGAGTTTTATTCATCTGTTCAACCACTCTATTTTGTTGAGGGGCATATGGAACTATTCTTTTTAGCTTAATACCATATTTTTCACAAAATGATTGAAATGAATATTTACAATATTCACCCCCATTGTTTGTCTTTAAGCATTTAATTAATTTTCTACTTTAGTTTTCAATTAAAATACCTTAAACTTTTGAAATACCTCAAATACTTCACTTTTCCTTTCAATAAAATAAACTCATATTCACCTACTATAATCATCAATAAAAGTGAGAACGTACCTTGCACCTGAAATGGAAGGATATCTTAGTTCACTTAAATCACTATGAGTTGTCTACCTATAACACATCCTTCACATACACCTTCAAATGTTGAGATCTTTGTTAATCCTCTAACCATATTCATTCTGACCATGTCTTGTAATTTTTGATAATTTATATGTCCAATTCTAGCATGCCAAAGTTTTGACATATAATATTTTTGAGCAACAAAAGCATGGGAGAGTGGGTCTTCATCATAAAAAAATCCAAAAAACTTAAAGAGATTCTTTTTTATGATCAATTTTACCAATAGCAATAATATTTTTTGGGTCTTTTCTATCTCTTGCAATAACTTGATAAGTAGTGACAAAAAAATCATATCCAAATTGCGAAATTTTATATATTGAAATAAGATTCACCCTCAATCCTTCAACTAGTAAAACATATTTCAAAGTTCCATTTGTTACACTAACAATCCTTGTTCCTAGAATTGATAGTTTTATTTTATTTCCAATGGTAATTTCTTGATCCGAATTCTTTCTTTCATGAAAATCAATAAATAAAGATCTATCCCAGTCATGTGAAAAGATGATCCCGAATCTAAAATTCATTCTTTTTTAGAATATGAAGCAAAGTATCCTCCCTTTACTTCAGATTTTTTTTTGGGTTCAAAATTTACCTCTACACTTGATTTTAGTTGCGTGGAGATGGATACAAAACTTTGTTTATCTATCTTTCCTTCCTTGAACCTTTCTTGCTTAGGATTGTATTGTTGTATTTTATTGTTCCTCTTATTCAAACAATTTTTTTCCATATGATTCTCACCTCCACAATATTTACAAATAATGGGTTTTCTTTCCATCTATTTTTCTACACCATTAGTTCTAGAAAGGCGGTTAGAAGCATCATTATTTTTAAATTTATGATATCCTTTCAAATTATTCTTTCCATCAACATATCTAGAAAATGATTTACCTTTAGCTACATATGCATGATTCTTCTTAATATAATATGTTGGAAATATTGTCATTGATCTCAAAGGCATATATGAGATTGATAGAAATATATTGTCATTGATGTCAAAGGAAATTGTAGATGTCAAAGGCCACTAATTGTAGCTTTAATTGAAAGTAATAAATATGCACACAAGGTTTCCAAAGACGCCATATAATAGTTTGGACAAGTGATTGAGAGAATTCAAATTTCAATGAGAAAGAGCTGCAAGGAATTTACTAAATTACCTTGAATGGGGGATGAACCTTGAAGCAATAATACTACATATGATATGTTTGTTGACCTATTGATATTATGTTTTAGGGACCGACCCCTCTCTATGTTGGTGCCTTTTTAGATGGGGCCAAATTTTTTTGTATTCATGACGTAAACATAAAATTACATTGTAAATAAATTCAAAAATGAGTCATGGGATCCCTATTCATGAGTGGCCTCGCAGGGCTGAATACATTTAACTCCCGGTGTATCTATCTTGTTACAAAACTGGTTTACAAAAGGGGTTAATTACTTAACATAACGCTTCTTGCTTCTACAAGATTGTTGTTTTTATATGCTTGTTGTTAGTATGCCAAAACTGTTTCTTGTAGCACCATCTTTTAGTCCTCTTTTTCTTTGGTTCCAACCTTGTGCTTATTGTTGTTGTTTTTGGGGTCATTCCCAATGAGCTTCTTCAAAATTGGGTTCAAATACAACCACTAATTTGCACTCATTACCTCCTCTTTGGTATTTTTTCTTTTCCTTTCTCCATCAACCTTTGGTATTTGGATTTGGTGACCCCCACCGTTAGAGAGACTTGTAGGAAGACATTAAAAAAAGTGAGTCTTCTATTAGACTTAGTAAGTTCCCTCCTAATTCCCTCGTACTTTTCATAATTCTTAGCATTCCAAAGAAACCACAATATTTCAGTTGTTAGTAGTAACCAATACATATTATTTCCTTTCCCTAACCCTGCAATTCTTCCAAGAATAATTTCATTTTTTCTTTTTACCTTTGCATCACCATATCCTGCAACATCAATTAGAAATAGGTTCTATACCTCCTTAGCAAAAAAGAAATAAAAAAATAAATGAGAGAAGCTTTCAGTTTGCTTACAAATTTCATATATGTTGGTATTACTATTAGGATCAAAATTAGGCAGTTTTTGTAGGATGAACATCCATTTAAAACTTGATTTCTTGGGTTCCAATACATTGTACCATATTTATGAGAAGACCCTATTCCAATCATTTTGGTTAAGATTAAAATTTCAACAATAATTTAGTTTTTCCACAAGATTAGGGGGGGCACCACAAGTTTGCAGATTTCTTTGGCTTTGATTTTTATTAGATTCTTGTTACTTATCTAATCAAATTCTTGATTATTGCTTTCAATTTCTTTTTTATGATTCAACATTCTTCCCCTTATCTTCTTTAATATTTCAAAGGTTCTTTTTGAGTTAAGGGTATATCAACCTTTAAACATATCTCTTCCCAACTCAATAGTTGGCCATTGCAGGTTATATCCTTAAAGATGGAGATACCTTGCCTATTCCACTCCTTAGCAGATTACCCTTGAAGGAGAGCAAGGGGCTTGCTATTATGAAAGGTGTTGCACCAGATGGATCTCAAGGGGAGGATATTTTCTAGATCCTTATCCACTGGGAATTGATTCAAAATGGCTTATTTTCTCATTTTCCAAGCCTTCCACAAGTTCTTGAAGACATTGGACCTTGTAGGAGATACGAGGAATTGGCCAAAAAAAAGGTCACACATGGGTAGATTCTTCCAAGCTTTGGATTTTTTAGGGATTTCATTTTTTATATTGTTCCTGACCAAAATATTCCATGGCTCGCTTCCTTTTAGACTCCTACAAATCCATTTCACTACAAGGGCTATACCTTGTTTCTTTAGATCTTTGAGACCTAAGCCTCCCATCTGTCTCTCAATGCAACGAGTTTCCCATTTGACTGCATGTCTCTTCTTATTTCCTTTTCCATTTGACCAAAGAAACTGTCTTATCCTCTTTTGGATTTCCTTAATTTGGTAGCTATTAAACATCCACATTGAGGCATAGTAAATATTGTACAAGGCCAATAATTTTCGGCATATATGAGCTCTCCCAACTATGGAAAAATACTGTTTGTTCTAGGCTTCTAGCTTCTTAATTATTTTTCCTTTCATCCACTCCCACATCTCTTTTAGGTTGGGTTCAATTGCAAATAGTATGCCTAGGTATCTCACCATTTTGTTAGGCCCTCCCCACTGGAATTCATGCTCCTTAAGTCACTCTGGTTGCTTGTTGTTCCATGAAAACATGACTAATTTTCCCTTTGATATTTTTGCTCCAGAAGCTTGATTAAAAAGCTCCATTTTTACCATTAAGTTCACAAAATTTTCTTGTTCTAGTTTTACAAACAAAGTTGTATCATCGAAAAATTGTATGTTCACAAGTTCTTCTTTGTTTGGTAGAACAAGCCCTTGGACTTTTGGGCTTATAGATTGGTCCCTTAAAATGTAATGGAGGGCATTGAATGCAATCACAAACAAAGAGGGAGCTAGTGGGAAACCTTGCCTTATAGATATCTATAGCTGAAACTCCTCTGTTATTTCCCCATTCACCTCAACCTGTGCTATGGCTTCATTCATAAGTGTTTTAATCATTTGATAGAAGAGATTAGGGATACCAAAGACATCAAGTACCATCATTATGAAAGATCATTCAATCATATCGTATGCTTTTTCAAAGTCCGGAAGCAACATTCCCACTTCTTGATTGGTGTTTATGCCCCATTCCATGGCTTCCCAACTAGTAATCTAAATTTCCAATATATACCTACCTTTGATAAATCTAGTTTGGGTGTTATTGATTATCCTTGGGAGGATGTCAGTTAATCTTCTAGCAATTGTATTTGCTAGCATTGCATAGGATACATTGAGTAGGGTTATGGGCCTCCAGTTTTTAAGGAGAGTTATGTCCCCCTCTTTAGGAATCAACTTTATTATTCCATGGTTTATATCTTTTCCAAGTGAGCCTTTCTCAATGGCTTCTATGTAGACTTAGAGGAGGTCATCACTTATCCAATCTATATTTTTCTTATAGAACTCTACATTCAAACCATCTACCCCAGGTGACTTGTCATTACTCATTGACATAATTGCATTTTTGATTTCTTCTTTTGTTATTTGCTGGTTTAGCTTGGAGTGTTCTTCCCTAGAGATCTTCTTTGGGATAATTTTTTACACAATTCCCTTGCTTCCTCTCCTTGTTGTCCCAAGCATTCTACAGTGAAAATATTTTTATAAAACTGATGGAATTTTTCCTTAATGGAACCTAGGTCCTTGGACATAACCCCTTCATTCTAGATACATCCAATGGTCTCTTTGGCCTCCTTTGATTTGAGGCACCTAAAGAAGAATTTTGAGCCTCTATCTCCTTGGGATAAAAAGTTCATTTTTTATCTCTTTTTTAGGCTTTGGTCTTTGTAGATATGGATCTTCCTTATCTGCCCCTTAATATATATTAGCTCATTATTAGCTTTTACATCTTCCAGGGCATTCTGCAACTTGCCCTTAGTTTTTAGCAAAGCATTTTGGAGTTGATTCTCAACTTTCCTATTTTCCTTGGTCCTCTGCTCACCTATTGTTTGGAATATTCTTTGCCAACTTTTAACATTTAAATTCCATCTATCAATGGGGCTCATGCTTGCATATAGGCCCCTATTGATGTCTCTTAAGGTGAAGATAGCACTGAAGCTATCATCAAGTTTTAGCAGACTCAAGGTGAGGATGAATTTTGCTCCCTTTTTTCAAGGCCTTTCAACCTCTTTTTTATGTAGATTTGTACCATGATGGGGTGATGGTCAAAAAGTGTCGAGGGTTTCACCTTGAATCTACTATCAACCCCATCAACCTGATCAAAGAGAAAGCTATCTCTGTTGGCATAAAATATATCAAGTCTACAGTAGATTCTCCTATTACCCTGTTGTGCATTGCACCAGGTATACTAGATGGCTTTATTTTCCTTTTTTGTACCTTCTAGGGGATCAAATATTCTGAGGTAGTTTTTCATCTTGTACCAAAAATATCTTTGATTCCCTTTCCACCCCATATTTTCTCCCCCAATTTTATCCTCAGTACTTTCTATCATGTTAAAGTCTCCCCCTATTATCCGTGGTAACTTAGGAATCTTGCTAAGCCAATCCCATAGCTCACATATCACTCTGTATTCATTTGGAGTGTAGATGGCACATACTCCAAATTTTAGATCCTCCTTTTTTATGTGTATCCAGACAACTCTATTACATGAGGAACATCCATGTTCCTTCACCCATTTACTCCACTTATTAGAAACTAGAAGGGAAATTCCCCCCTTTCCTTTCTCATGATTGGAAGTGAAGCTACTTGAATCCTTCCAAATAAATATGAGGTTGGTTTGGAGAGTGAACCCAATAGGTTTTAATTCTTGTAACATCACAAAATATTTATGCTTGTCTTGCATTAGGAGCCTTATAACACTATATTTTCTATCTGGGGTCTCTAGCCCCCTGATATTCCATGAAATGCAGCTAAGAGTCATTTGCATCCATATCTTGGGTTTCCTCTTCTATACTCCTAAATCCTTCAAAGAATTTAGGTAGTTCTATCTTTTTAGCATTGTGCCGAAGATATGGGATGAACTCTTCTTTTATTTTGTCTTCTTCCCCTTCTTTTTTGACCCAACATTTCCTTGGCACATGATTTTTTTTCAGTGTCATATTTAGGAGTTGCCTTCCCTTGGGTATCTATCCCTGTGTCAGCCTCCTATTTTCCTACTCTCCCCCTATCCCTTGCAAGGTTCCCATCTTCATTAAGAATCTACTTTAGCTATTCTAAATCATCTTCCTTGAGGGTAATACCTAGGTTAATATCCCCCCTCGAGATTCCTAGATTGTGGCTAAGGGACCAAATTTATTTTCATCTTCAATATTTGCAATACAAGTTACCCCAAGAGAAACCTGTTCCTTGGAGTTAGCACTTTTATTTGGCTTGTTATTCTTGTCATTTTCATTTAAATTAGTCTTCTTATTACTAGGCCTGGCTCAGCCTAGAGGGGGTGATTCTTTTCATAGATGTATTTTCTAATCTTGTCTCATTTTCCACCTCACATCCATCAATCAACAGGGTCCCAATTCTATTTTTAATTTTTTTATTATCTTCAATACTCTTTCTAATTCCATCCATGACAAGTTCTTGAGCATTATTTTTTCGATCGAGATTAATGGTGGCGATTTCCTTGGGTTCCCCCAACCTATTCTCTTGGAATATGGTTTCAGACACAATATTTTTAACTATGGTCACAGGGTTCAGTTTTGGCATGGGTTCCATGGGTGCTTCCTTATCAGAAATGTCATCGAAGAGATTGCCTTTTCCCAGTACTAGGGTTTCTTCCTTGGGGGAAAGGTCTAGGTTTGAATTATCAAATCCTATGTCACCCATGGGAAGGGAAACTTAACTCTTATCATAAACACTTGCTTCGGCCTCATCAAATATCTCACCAACTACTACATTTGAAACAAGGGGCATTATTTACCCTTCGAATATCATTGTTGACAACCGATGCAGTGGGACACAAAGAACTAGGGTTAGCAGTAGACCCCTTTCTGCCATTATTTTTTTTCCTTGGTCACAACTTCACAGGATTACACAATTCTTCCTTAAGTGTCCCTCTTTTTTGTAGAGGAAACATGCATTGATTCCCCCAAGGAGCTCTATTTTATAGGCCATAATGCTAGTTTCAATTTCTACTTCTACTTCCTTCGTAATATCTACCCCTGGAAAAATGGAAATAAGGACCCTTGCATCCATGTGCGGGACGGGGATTCTGGTTTCTTCAATTTTTAGGACCCTTCCAAATTGGGTGACAAGAATAGGGATGAACAACCATAGGAGATGGAGGATTTATAGGGTAATCCATCACGGGTATGCCGGGGTTTCCACCTCATCATAGAGAAAATTCATTGACCATGGGATATCCTTAAAGATTGTGCAACCCACAGACCATAACTCTTTCTTAACAACATTAACTTGCATTTCCTTTGTTTGAAGTAACATTAAAAATACACCTTTTTGTATCATTCTACAAAAAGTTTATTGATCCCCTAAGTTTTTATTCCACACATTGCTTAGCCATTGATAACAAAAAATTCTTGATGGGGTTTTATTTACATCAAGAGCAAATAAAAGAATGACAATATTTCTATATTTACACTCTTCGCTATTCATTGCCATAGTCATGTCATCGTTAGGAATTAGAAGATCTTTTTTAAGACACTTCTAGGGCTGCTTACCTTCTCCTTTGGGCTGCACTTCTTCATAGATGGCCCCATCTTTCACATTAATGAAATCTGATTCTCTTAGAATCACCATCTTTCTCTCTCCTACAACAATGTCTTTGAAGGAATGTAGCTTGCTGCTCATGCCCTCCACCATGGGTTTCTTAAGATTTTTCATCCATGGCACCAGGGGGTTCTTCCCCATGATTGCATAGATCACCCATTGCATTTGGCATACATCCACCACACTACACAAACACAATGATGGATCTGTAGGGAGAAAGAGAGGTTATAAAAATGACGCCCTATCCCTTGACCCACATGGGAGAGCCAGGGAAAAACAACTATGGAAACAATGCACAATGTTTATCATAAAAAATAATGATGCACTCTAAAGTATTAATGCTAAAAAGACTAGGGCATAAGGAGAGCGACACAGGGAAGAGATCAAACCCAACGATGGCATACGACCATCATGAAGTCCCTGGAGATACGTTCCCTTCCTCCCACTTGTAGACCAACACCTTTTTGTCTTAAGCATCAAACCTTGGATCATGATGCCGAACTTTGAAGAATTAAAGTAAATTAAATACTATTTAGATGAGGCCAATCTAGTTTGTGAAAAGGAACATGAATGCATATAAATAGAAGTGGTTTGGAGGTTTTCAATTAAGCAATTCCATGCAAATAAATTCTAATATAGAGCAGACCTAAGGAGAAGATGGAGAGCAGATTTAGAGTAGAAATATATGTGAAGGATTAGTAAAAAATACAATGAGAAATCAGCCCAATTAAGAGAAGACATAGAGTAGAAAAATGAAGAGCGTTGAAGACTTATATTGAAGGTAAGTTTGGAGTAGTCTTTGTAATAATTTTGGAGCACATTTATAAGGTATTCTATGAGGAAAATTGGACCAACACAAGACCTTTTTGGTGAAGACATCTTGTAAGGAAAACCATATCAAAATAGAGTGAATTTGTGAAGAAATTCCTTGAGGCGAATCATGCTAGCATAGAAGTGATCTATATGAGGAAATTCACATTATTATTTGGAGAAAATTTTATGCAGTCACTATATCTAATTTGGAGCAGCATTGAAGCATAGTTTTGGAGTAGACCTTGTGTCTAATTTAGAGAAGAAGTTAGATCAGATTTGGAGTAGGTTTTTGGATTATAATTTGAGGAAAATATTGTGCCTATTTTAGAGCAAGTTTTGGAGCTGACCTTTGTACATTAATCACATCATTTTAGATCAGTCGTAAGTGCATAATTTGGATCATAGCTATAAAAAGAAAAGGTACATTATAGTAATCAGATTCATGAGGAATACTGATGACAATCAGATTTGAGAAGGAATAGATTTATGAGTTTTAATCAGATTTGTATGAAAGGATTTATGGTTTCAACTAGATTTGTGTGAAGAAGTTTCTAGGTTGGAACCTATTGAGTTGAGGTTGGAGCAGTGGATCCTCTTGTTGGGTTGAAGCTCAGTTTGTGTGTAGGGATAGGAACCTCCAATAGGTTGAATCTTGCTGAGTGGAGGTTGGAGCCTCTTGCTGATTTGGAGCTCAGTTTGTATATAAATTGGAGACTTTGATAGTATCTTGGAGCCTACAAGAAGAAGATTCAACTATAATATATATGCAAAATTGTGCCTGGTTTTCTCCCAAAAGGGTTTCATGTAAATCATTGTTCTTATTCTATTCCTAATTGCTAGATCTTACTTGAATGTTCTTATTGTGATTGGTTAAGTTTTTAAATGTAAATGATTGTTATATATTGATTCACCCACCTCTTAGTATCACTATGTGCTCAACAATTGGTATTAGAGCGGGTTCCTTCATAAATAGCCTAATCTCTAGAAGGTGAATCATAAGCACACATATGGGAAAAAAGAAAAGGAAAAATAAAATAATGAGAAGAATGTTGATAAAAATTCACCAACAAAACCAAATGAAAATGGTGTTATGGCACTTGGAATACACATGGCAATAGAACCGAAGAATGATGATACATTTGAAAAAGTAGATAACCTTGTGAGTAAGAGAAAATACAAGTTAAAAAGGGAAGAAAATGTTGAAATGGACTTAGAAAAAGGAAATTATGATGAAAAGGAAGATATGGAGTTAGAAAAAGAGAATTAATTTAAAGAAGGATTGTTTAAAGAATTAAAAGGAATGAAGAACTCAAATCATGAATCAAGTGATAGCTCAAGAAATTATTCAAATGCAAAGGAAGCCCATGCTGATAGAAAGCTTAAAGAAGAATCTGACATAGAAAAAGGTAAGTATACACAATTTAGTTTTGATAAAAAATATTATTATGATTTTGAATGTGTGTAGGTCAAGGTAAATACAAAATAAAAGAAGAGAAAGATTTAAGAGAAGAAATATTTTTCATGACAATGAAAGAAAAAGGAGATAGAGATGAAGAAGAACATTTGGAAGACAAGAAGAATGAGGTTGATGAAGAAGTGGATTTTGAGGAAGAAATTTATCTCAAGTGTATGATGAGATTCATGCATTTAAAAGAAGAAAATAATTTATAAAGTCAAAAGTTCAAGAAGAAAATGAATTGAAGGAAAAAGTGACACAAGATCTAGAAGAAGTGGAGAGGATGATCAAAGATCTAAAAATAAAAATCGAATAAGAAAAAAGGAATGAGGAATAAGTAAGAAGTAAATTGAATATAAAAGAAGAATATTGTGAGAAGTATAAGTTCAAACTTGGTTACTTAAGAATAAAATTAGAGGAAACAACTACCAAGAAAGACATGAATTACAACATTGATGAGTACTGAAATCGTGGATGATACTATAGATGGACAAAAGTCATCATGTATAGAGATAAGTTTTGGTCATATTATAAAGGAAGATCGACCTTTAAATGAGCAACAAAAGAAGGGAAATGAATAAAAACCAAAATGTCATGTAGATGTTATAAAAGGCTCAAATGATGAGAATAATAAAAGGAAAGAAAACAAGTTCCCATGGAAAACTAATGTTCCTTATGAAAACAAGGAGAAATTGGTGCAGTCACGAATGGAGGGTCCAGAAAGGACTGTCCAACCATGCAACCTAGAATTCAACATAGTGGAATAACACAAAAAATTATCAAAAAACAAATATTATCATTGATTCAACAACTTGCAGTATTACATGCATCATATTACACATATACAAAATGATTAGGGCTCATAGGCCTACCACAAGGACATTACAAGATATTACAATTGGCACAAGGCCTTATTACAGTCCACAACTTGGACATCTGGAATTATTCTATTATTCAACTTTTAACTACTTGATTGTCTTCTAATGTATCACAAATATTCTTAAATACAGATCTATAGCTCCAATTATGATTTGTGTTGGCATCAAGTGTTTAAAAACCCTAATGCAAGATCAAACGTGTAGGTTGGAAATGAACAAGAAAGATAACCCATCGAGGAATGGAAAGTACTGCGGATCTCCAAGAAAGTTCCCTTGGACCTAAAATGCCTTGAATGATGTTCCATTAAGCTCCACATGTTTTGGAAAAGGTTCACACAACCAATATGAGCCAAATAGCCATTGAATGCTCTACCTGAGAATTGATTATGAAATTTTGAGAGTGATCTTTCTAAAAACAAATGCAAATCACCTAAAATATGGATATGTTGTAGATGACCTAATGTAGAATCTATATCTTACTCTATGAGCTAAAAAATGATAATATAGTAATATGTGAAATAAGTTGTTGAGATAGTTATAGACTAAACTGCAAGAAAATAAATATTTTTGGCTGATACAAGATTGATTTACCACCAAGGATGCTCCTGCATCACACACTCAAGGTTGGAAGAAAAGTGAGTCCCTCACTTTCCAGGGGCTAGAGGAAAACCAAAACAGTCTACCTTAGCCTTAGAAATCCATGATGAATCCTCCACCAGTCTTCCTTTCCACTTCACCAAATATTCCTTGTATTGTTTGTTCCTAGTGCTCCTTCCATTTTTTATGTCCAAAACCTACTCAATTTGTTTCGGTGATTGATTTGGTAACTTCTCTTCTAATCCAACTTCCTTGTTACTCCCACTTGAATTTACTTCATGATACTCATAGATGTCTACAATATTGGAAATTGGTGAAATACTAAGTGCTTTTGGTAACTCCACTTCATATGCATTTCCAGATTCAAACTTCGTGAGAATTTTACATGGTTGAAACGTCCTCATCTTCAGCTTATTGTATGTTCCTACTAGAAACCTTTCCTTCCTAAGATATACCATAACTTTATACCCAACAAAAAATTCCTTATGCATCCTTTTCTCATCTGCCTACTCCTTGTACTTATTATTCATGTCCTTCAATTTCTTCTGGACCTAACTATGCAATGTCTCCATGAATCATATAAATTCTTCTACACTCCTCTTATTCTCCCTATTGATGTCTTTGAGCTCCACAACTCCTCTGGGATGTATCCTTGTCACAATCTCAAATGGTGTCTTCCTTGTGCTCTAGTTTACTCAATTATTGTATGCAAAGTCTACTTGTGGTAGAACTATGTCCCAATTACCTACCTTATCTCCAACCAAACATCTCAAAAAGTTACCCAAACTCTTGTTTACTATTTTTTTTTGTCCATCTGTTTGTGGGTGATATGTTAAACTAAAGTGCAAGTCTATCTTCATCTTCTTCCACAATGTCTTCCAAAAGTATCCAATGAACTTGGTGTCCTTGTCTGAAACTGTGCTCCTTGGTAATCCATGCAACCTCACAATCTCCTTGAAAAATAGGCCAGCAACATGCACAACATCATTAGTCTTCTTGCAAGAAATGAAATGTGCCATCTTAGAATATCTGTCCACTACTACCATTATAGAGTCATATCATCTTTGTGGTCTTGGCAATCCCAATATGAAATCCATACTTATATCTTCCCAAGGTCTCTCTAGTATTGTCAAAGGTTTATATAATCTAGTATTCTGATTACTCCTTTTTGCTACTTGAAAAATTCTACAACTTGAACATATTTCCTGACATCCTTATTTATTTTTGGCAAAAAAATAGTGTTCATTCACTAAAGCTATTGTCTTGTCTACCCCAAAATGTCCTACTAGTCCTCCACTATGCTTTTCCTTAATCAAATTCTCCCTCATTGAACTCCCTGGAATACACAAATTATTTCCTTTGAATAACATATCTTCTTGAATGAAATAATCCAACCATTGACTCCTATCTATCACTACTAGTTCCTTACACGCTTTCCATGCTTCAACAAAATATAGATCATCCTCATACATGTGTTTCAGTTCTTCAAAACCTAATACTTCTATCTTCATTCTTGTTAGTAAATTCCTTCTCTCACTCAATGCATCTGCAAATTTACTTGACAATTCAACCCATCTCATGTGTCTTTGGTTCAAATTTCCCTGACTATTCAAATATTACAAAGCTTGATGATTAGTGTATAACAAAAAATCCTTAGGCAAAAAATAACGTCTCCACTTATTCAAGGCTTGAACTATGGCATAGAACTCTTGATCATAAACAAAATATCTCCTTTTGGCATCATTCAACTTATCATTGAATTATGCTATTGGTCTCCTTTCTTGGCTTAACATTTCTCCTATTGCATTTACATTGACATCACAATGAACTTGAAAAAAATATCAAAATCAAAATCAAGTAATGCTGACACCGGTTGCTTTGTCACCTTTTGCTTTAGCAATTCAAAACTTCTTTGTGCTCTAGATGTCCACTTAAATTCCTTCCTATCTCCTCTCATTATTTCTATCATGGGTGTGCAAATGCTACTAAATCTCCTAATGAATTTCTGGTAGAAAATTGATAGTCCATGAAATTATCTCACCTCACCAATGTTCACTGGTGTAGGCCACTCAAAAATTTCTCTAACCTTCTTAGGGTTCATCTTCAATCCTTCAATATAAATGAAAAAACCTAAATACACCAATGTTGGATATTGCTGATATGTGGTTTTCATTGATGTCAACACTATTGCCATTAATTTCTTTAAGGTTGTATATGATGAGGATATTGAGAAAATTGTAATAAAATAAGTTGTAGGTTGTCGGTGATGCAGTGACGTTCAATATGGTGGCTAGCTTAGTATATTGATAATAAGAGGTTGTGGATTAAAGGGTTTGTTGACAACTATATCTAGTTTATCCACATGAAGTTTCAAGGGTTCACATGAAGATTTGATTGAGTTATGAGTATCTATGTTTTGACAGTTGTTTTGTCGCTTTAGTTGGTGTTCTTGAAAGAAGATGATGTGATTCTATTAATTTGAGTTGTTACAAATGCTTCTATGGTGATTAATGATGCTTGTGGATGTTTCTAGATCATTCTCTATTTGTGTTATTGGTCCGCATTGATCGTTGTGCTCGCGATTGGTGATTTTCTTCTATGAGTTCATGTTTTTCATGATCATGGCCGATAGGGTGATTGTAGTGTGTTGTAGATCTTCGAGGCATAGTTTTTGAAGGTGTTCCATATTTGAGGATGTTGTTTTGGGTCCTTACTATGTTTTTGCTGACATTTTTTTGTCTGCATTGATAATTGGTTTATTGATTTGGGCTGACAATTTGTACACATTTCATATTTTGTTGGGCTGACATGTAGTTGATGTTATCCTTGGTTGTAGATATATATGATCGATTGTTTATACCATTTGACGGTATGGTGTGTGATGTATGCTGTGTGCCAAGTGCGAATAATGTTCTAATCTTTTGAAGGCAGAAGTAAAGTGTGAAGAAGAGTTTATGTGTTTAACCAAAACTGTAATTAGGCATTAGAAGATGCCATTTTCTCAGTTCAAAATCTTCTGTATGTAATCCGAATGTGACTGTGAGATAGTGAGTCTTCTTTTGGGCAGTAAGCCTTTTTGTATTTGAGTAGCGAGCTCTAGGCAGTGTGCTTGAATGCATGTGCATTCCCCATTTATAATACTTTTATACTTTTAACAAGGTATAATCTTGTGGATTAACCTCCACCGTGGTTTTTCCCCTAACAGGGTTTTGACGTAAAAATATTGGTGTTATGTGTGTTTTTGATGTGGTGATGGTTTATGCTTTCATGTTTATTTATTAGATCTGAGAATAATTTTAATAAGTATAATTTATGTGACAACTGATTCATCCCCCCTCCTCTTAGTTGTTTTCCCTTGTGTTTCCAACAACCAACTCTGTCTTCACAAAGCTACACTTCTTGATGTTTATCAAAAAATTATCCTCCCTCAATTTCTATAATACTTTCCTGATGTGCTATAAATTATCTTCTCTAGTCTTAATAAAAATTAGAATATCATCCAAATAAAAAATAACAAACCTACCCAATAATTTCTTTAGTACTTCATTCATCAACCTCATGAAAGTGCTAGGTGCATTGGTTAATCCAAAGGAATCACTGACCACTCATACAAACCTTAATTAGTCATAAATGCAGTCTTCCACTCATTTACTTCTTTGATTCTAATGTGATGATATCCACTCTTTATGTCAATATTTGTGAAATACTTTTCTTCACTTAAACAGTCCATAATGTCATCCATTCTTGGAAATGGGAATCTATACTTGATTGTGATCCTATTGATTTCTCTTGAGTTTATACACATCCTCCATTATCCATCTCGCTTTAGTGCCAATACAACAGGTACTGCACATGGGCTTAAAATTTCTTTGATCAATCCCTTCTTCAACAATTCTTGTATTTGATTATTTAGCTCCACATTTTCTGCAGGTATCATCCTATGTGCCACTTTGTTAGGAAAATTTCTCCCGGTATTAGATCTATATGATGACTGATGCTTTACACCGATGGTAATCCATCTAGTACATTCTCTCATATGATGTCCTCATACTTTGTCAATAGTTTTGCTACTTCAATTTGTGGTGGATCTTCATCTTTTGCGGTAGAGTTCACTACTTTTGAATTACTACACATCTTTGGAATCAATGCAAAACACATGTTCTCATGCCTCAATCATTCCAGAAACTTCCTTCCATCTTCCAAACATAGTTTGACAGTGCTACAAACATAATTTTTGTCCTCTTGTCTTAGAGGTATCAATATATGCCTCTTACCATTTGAATTCACAATATAGGTATTCTTCCTTCCATCATGAATTTCTTTCCTATCATGTTTCCATGGTCTTCCTAACACTAAATGGCATGCATCCATGGGCATAATATCACATAAAACTTCATCATTATATGATCCTATATGAAATTTCACCAACCATTGCTCATTTAAAAAGATCTTATGTTCATCCTGAATCCATGCTATCTTATAGGGATTTGGATGTTTCAACCTCTTCAATTTCAAATTGGTTACCATCTCTTCTAAAACTAAATTATCAATACTACCACTATTAATGATAACTTTACATACCTTTCCTCTAGATTACACCTTGTCTTGAGCAAATTCTTCCTTTGCGATGGTTCCTCAGTCACTTATTCATGAATCAAAGCTCTCCTCATTACTAATGACTCTCCTTTCTCTGGTTTCCCAACTAAACTAGGGGATCCAATAGGTTCTTCATCCACATAAATAGTTCTTCTAGCACTCTCAGTCCTCTTATTGTACTTCCTTGATTGCATTCAAATGCTCTATATCTTTCACCTCCACACTTGAAGTAGCTTCCTTTGAATGGTCTCTTCTTAGATCTTCCTTCATCTCTCCTATATCCAACATTATGGTAGGAATTATGACCTCCTCTATCATTGCGATAGAAATTTTTATCCTCTCTTCCTTTGCAGTATGAATTATTGTCCTTCTCTTCACTGTTATAGGGTTTTCCATCCTTGTTTTTCTTTGCATATGGTCTTCTCTCTCTAGATTGTGATCCCCTTATCTAGAATCTTCCTCTTGCACTTCTTTGTCTTTGTTCAAACTTATTGTTCAAATTGTCTTCCACCTTCAACATAAATTGGTATGCTTCCTCAACTGTTGTCATATTCACCAGGATCAATTTTTCTTGGGTGTCTGTTCTTAGCCCATGATGTATCACACAACCTTTTCTTTTCTTTCTTCACTATGTCCAACCTTGATGATCATTTTGTAAAATTCCTCAGTATATTCCTTTACAAAATTCTCCTTTTTCCTCAGGTTTTGTAATATTTTCAAAAATTCAAGCTCATAATCAACAGGTATAAATTGATTCTTCAACTTTGTCACCATACTATCCCATTTTGTGATTTTATCCTTTTCCCTTCTATTCCTATCCAATTGAAATTATTTCCACCATATAGCAACATGTCCTTTCAAATTAGTTTTTTCAAATCTCAGTCTTTTTGGATCTTCAATTTCTTCATACTCAAAGTATTCTTCCATATCATTGATCCAATCAATCAATTCCTTAGGGATTAACTTTTTGAGAAATATAAATCATTTAAGAAAGAAATGTACAAGATCAGTAGTGCCTTCGGTAGCTTTTATTTCATCAGATTTCCTCAAAGACACAAATTACTATGCCACAAAGTGGAATCAGACATAGTTCATTTCCCACATTGAACCTTAGAGAAAAGTTAATGCTAATTAAATAGTTCCAAACAACATCGTTAAATAGATTCAATCAAGAAGAACCATTAAACATGAAAGGTGAAACAAAAAACATCAACACATAGATTTATGTGGGGAAAACCCTTTTAGGCAAAAAACCCCACACTCCAAAAGCCTAGATTTCCATTGTATTATTCAACAACATAATATAGTTACAAATACAATTTAGGCTCTAAGCCTTTACAAAGTTTACATCTTGTTCCATCTAGAGAGAATCCAACAGCATAAACCCTATTATATTTCCTTCTCAATCACATTGTAGAACGTTCAATGAATTATACCATTCACTCTCATTCCAGGCCAACCAGGAAACCAACCGATTCAGTTCCCAACTATCAATTAAACTTCTACAGGTAATTGACACTAACCGTGTCGGGCCATTGAAGAGACTCTTTTCATCTCTCTTCGATAGTAGAAAGTCTCTCTGATGTTTGAATCAGCCTACCAAGTCAATCTTCCAAACAAACTTCAATGGTCAACAACCAATTAACGCTTTCTATTCTAGCACCAGTCAAGTCCCACCACAACATTCTCCATGAGTTACTGAGTCAACCTCATTGCCATATCAGGTATACTCCAATTCGTCTCCCACTGATATAATGGAGTCACATCGATGAAGCCTTATCAGCTTGTTGAAGAGAGTACACCCATAGTTCCTCTGATACGAGGATGTCCCTCCGACATAAATTCCAAGTGGTTCCCACTGCCAACTCGACACCACGTCATCATCGTTGGCCAATTACCAAAGCTATTAGGTCATCAAAGAGACTTAGGATAGAGTCCCGCTGACAAGATTAAGTCCCACTGATAAAACACATGATCACCAATGAGTGATATCAAACCATCAATGATATTGCCTTTAGATGTCACAGATTTCAAGAGTTTCACAACCAAGTTGTAGGTTCTCCAAGTTCTCTAACCACTCGATCTCCCAACTTCCACTAAGTTTCCAACCCATGTCTGTTGCCTTGCGATCGATAAGTTAGAGGTTTCAAGAACTTCATAACTCCTGAATTGTGGTTCTAAAGTTTTAGACTTCCATGATCGCACAACATGCCAATAATGAACTGTTATCCCAATAAAGGGAAAAACATAATTGCTACAGGAATTCGATTAAGCTAGCAAATTTGAGTCACATTTTCCAACATTCTCCCACTTGATGAAGAACTTACTAGCTCCTTCCAATGTTAGAAATTATTGATCAACTCGTGCAACCATACATGCAATCTCAATAATCTTAAACAATGCTTCCATGCTCCAACCAATACACCTGCAACGACATCCAATATGTCCACCAACTCAGCCAATAGTTCCAGCCATCCACCAAAGAAAAAAGGAACAAGCCAAGGCGTATATGCATCAGTCTCAAGAACACAAACAACAAATCCAACTAATAGTAGAGGCTACAAAAATACAACTACCACTCCAATATGCTCACAAGATATACAAAAGCATCACAACATCAACTTTAAAACCCGCAACATGAACGCAATTGTGAAGTCATTCTCCAAAAAATAAGACATAACATCATCTAGAACAACAACCAAAAAACTAACTGCTCCCATCCAATTGATCAACCCACATGACTGAAAATAGCACACACAACAAGTGCTACTACATCCAATCACACATACCTCAAAGTTATCCTCATCAGTAAACTCATGCCAAAAACACAACCAATGCATCAACCACAGATAATGGCTCCATGTATAAACTAGTCGAAGAACCTCCATGTCATCACCCAAGAACATGAGTGAAAACACATGAACACAAGCTAGTGATCACTACAACTCTGACCAAATCTCAAACCAATGTAATGTGAAATCACATGTCCAAGAAGATAACCAAGACCAAAAAGAGAAACTTTGCACATCATATACATGTAGAAAATCCTCCTACATAAACCTCTTAATGCCAATTGTGTCAAGTATGATCTCCTTCACAACAACCCAAAGAGAACAACATAACAACACCCAACTGTTCAATCTCCAAGATCAAACAGAACATATATACCATATAATTATATGGATGTAAGCTTCTCCAAGAAGATAAAACTGCTCCATTTCCCATCTCAGGAAATCAACCCATAAACCCATCTCCTAACAGTCCTCATCAATAAATGATATCTTAAAACACACAAAATCACTTGAGGAGATAACCATGCTAAAAATATTTCAAATGAATCCTTCAGAACTATCTACAGAGCTCAAGATCCATATCAATGAAAGATATAGCATATAGACACATGCGAAACCAATCCTCAAATGAGTATTTAAAGCCACTCACCAAGAATCAACTCATTCCATGAGAATTAAAGCACAAACATAACACATCTGAAAGCAATAATGGGAAATACCTATCAAATGATAAATTGTCAATTAGACCAAGAGTGGGGAATGAGAATTATCCTCCAGGGTAACCAAGTTTTCATGAATTCTCCAAGAGCAATATCCTCATTGGTCTCTATTGAACTCACGTCCAACCAAGGTGTAGGATCCTCAAACTTTCTGCTGAAATCTTTCATCAAGAGTAACCATCAACAAAACTTCTCTCATCTCAAGAGAATTAAAACCTAACCTTGTTCTCCATGTATCTATGAGCATCTACAAATGATCATCTCATTCTAAACTCCAAATGCATCACTGCACTATCATGAAGTTCTCAAGCATATGACCAATGCACCCAAAATACAGAGAATCACGAGACCACTATCAACACTCCAATCATCTGAATCAAGAACTTATCATGACATCATGATCTAAACATCCCCCTTAGGAGATTAAATGCTCCAAGTGAACATACCATGGTCTCAAGAGCAATGCATCATGCCAAAACTCTAATGTGCAATCAAGAGTATATCATGAAATTAAACAAACAAACTCTAAACCAACATCACTTATCAAGCACCGCCAAAACCTCAACCAAAGACTCCAAGAGTCCTCCATGGCTCTGATATGCTACACATCTTCAAATAGTGTCCATGAAAATGTGAAAGACCCCCTCTACAACAATAGGATCTAAGAGCTCCTCCTAGTAACATCTGCAACACTAAAGAAGACCATCCATCACCAAGTGATGAATCCTTAGTCATTGCTAAATCTCTCACTGAACTGTGACAACCGAGCTCTCTAAGCATCATGACCAAATGTCTACTAATCTAAAAAATCCTTCAGGTCCACATAACAACATGTTCATCTAAAAATAATACAAAGTGGCAACAAGATCTCCAAACCAAGCATACAATATCATCACATTCAAAATATTACACCAAAAAGTGTACATCAAGCTATTCATGACATCATTATACACATGCTATAGGTCCCCATAATTGAATATTCAGATACTCACCACCTTCCATCCTCTTATCTAAAAGAAACCACACCAATGCACAAGTGACCACAAACAAGGCCAACTAACAAGTTTGGACCATCACAAAATCAGATCTCGTGGATATAGACAGTCCACTTCCGAGTTATCCCACAACAAACATGTAGGTACAGACAACGCAAAAATTGCACAATTTTTAGATCCAATCAATGTCACATGCAAACCCATCATCGCACTGGAATCTGCAACACGAAGATCTCAAAGATAATAACCACATAGACAATATGACTCAAACACCAAATCAAGTTCAAACTTGATTTACCAATCATGTCCACAACTCGAGCACCATAGTCTAGGAAACCACCAAGCATCACCACAAGAATGCTAAGTGACAAACCACATATTGAAACTTTCATGCAAAGATGAAATCACACCTTCTCTTTCCGTGCATAAAGCATGTATGCAAAACTACAACTATCTCATCCAACAACGCCCCCAACAAGCCAGGGTCTAGAAAATAGTTTAACAAAAGCTCCACAAAACCACAAGTTTTCTTGACCATGTAAAACCTGCAAAACCACTATGTTTCATGCACACCCATATCCTCTTCACATCTAGACGACTCAAAAGTATGAAACATAAACACCATAATAGTTAAACAAGAATAAATGATTTCATGAATATGCATAACCATAGATTCTTTAAATAGAAATATATAAAACCTCAAATCCAAAGAACATGGATTTGAGTGATGCAAGTAAAATACATCCTTAAAAGGAAACAATAGTTTAGGAACTCTAGGCCCATATCAAGTCGACTCCAAAAAAATCAACATGCACATGCATCTGAGAGAGATAGACTATTACAAGAGCTTCCAAACCATCTAATGATGAACTCCACAACCTTCATGCAATCGAGGTAACAAAAAAAACCATGCCTTCCAATATGGAAAATACACCCAACACAAGCACATTTCTCCATGACTGAATAACAACCCAAGATTCTCCATATCATCAAGGATCCTCTCACATAGACACCCAATATGAAGGCTTTGCTGCAACATAGCCATAAAGTAAAAAAATTCCACCCCATGCATCAGGATTATTTCATTGCCAACTAGGAACCTCAGTTCAAAATATTCTAGTAGGACCAGTTCTAGTTTCTTGATCTTCACCATCCTTCATGTTGTGAGTTGTCTCATGAAATTATAGCAAAAGAGCACGAACTTCCACTCACCAAAGGATCAATCCACAGACGATTCCTTCAAATTTCCTCAAGCTTGCCAGGCTAAGAAACCTTCACAGAAGGAATACCCAAAACCAAAAACACTAAGAATTCTTACATGCATCAACATGCAAGAACATGCAAGCCACATGTGAGTCCATGAAAGTACATGCAACACAAATGCAAGTACATGCAACTCACAAACCTACACATGCAAGTAAAAAGAAAAATCCTAGAAGAAAGCTTTGATACCACTTGTTGGGAAATATAAACCATCTCAGAAAGAAACATCCAAGAATAATAGTGCCTTTGGTAGCTTTTATTTCATCAGATTTCCTCAAAGACACAAACTGCTATACCACAAAGTGGAATTAGACATAGTTCATTTCCCACATTGACCCTTAGGGAAAAGTTAATGCTAATTAAACTAGTTACAAACATCACCATTAGATAGATCCAGTCAAGCAGAACCATTAAACATGAAAGATGGAACATAAAACATGAACACACAGATTTATGTGGGGAAAACCCTTTCAGCTAAAAAACCCCACATTCCGAAAGCCTAGATCACCATTGTATTATTTTGCAATAGAATATAGCTACAAATACAATTCAAGCTCTAAGCCTTTATAAAGTTTACATCTTGTTCCATTCATAGAGAATCTGACAGCATAACCCCTATTCTATTTCCCTCTCAATCACATTGTAGAACTTTCAATGATTTATACCATTCATTCTCATTCTAGGCCAACCAGGAAACCAACCAATTCAGTTCCCAACTATTGATTCAAATTCTATAGGTTACTGATGCTAACCATGTCATACCATTGAAGAGACTCTTTCCATCTCTCTCCGATAACAAGTCACTCTGATGTCCAAATCACCCTGCTAAGTTAATCCGCCAAACAACCTTCAATGGTCAGCAACCAATTACCGCTTTCCATTCTAGCACTGGTCAGGTTCCACCACGACATTCTCCATGAGTTACCAAGTCAACCTTATCGCCATATTGGGGATACACCAATTTGTCTCCCACCAATATAAGGGAGTCACATCGATGAAGCCTTATCGGCCTGTTGAAGAGAGTCCACCCATAGTCTCTCTGATATGAGGATGTCCCTCCAACATAAATTTTAGGTGTTTCCCACTGCCAAATCAACACCACGTCATCACCATTGGCCAATTACTAAAGCTATTAGGTCATCAGAGAGACTCAAGATAGGGTCTCGCTAACAAGAGTAAGTCCCACTGATGAAACGCATGACCACCAATGAGTGATATCGGACCATTGATGAGACTCCCTTTAGATGTCGTGGGTTTCAAGAGTTTCAAAACCAAGTCGCAGGTTCTCCAAGTTCTCTAACCACCTCATCTCATGACTTCCACTAAGTTTCCAACCCACGTTCGTTGCCTTTGCGATCAGTAAGTCGGATGTTTCAAGAACTTTAGAACTCTCGACTTGCAGTTCTAAAGTTCTAGACTTCTGTGATCGCGCAACATGCCAATAACCAACTATTAGCCCGATAAAGGGAAAAACATAACTGCTACAGGAATTTGATCAAGCTAGTAAATTCGAGTCACATTTTCCAACATAAATTTCTTGCATAATTTTTAATTTCAATTCTAGGTCTCTTACCAATCTTGGAAATAACTTTTAAAATATTTACCTAATCTGAATCTTCTTTGTCTTCTAGGTTTTCTTCATTTTTATTTGCAACACAATCTAATTCATCATCACTTTCATCCGCATGTATAGGGTTTAGAACTCTCCGTATATCTTCTTCTACAACATCCAACTAGACTCTCATTACTCTCATCATTTCCAACATTTCATCCATTTGTCCAACAAAATTTTCCATAATAGGTTCTCTCCTTGGTGGCATCTCTTCCATTGAATTCGGTGCTACTGCCTCAATTTAGTGATTTGGCTAAAGGTCTCAACTACTCCACACTTGGTGCTTGGTTGAAAACACTTGCAAGTTTCCTTAGGTCAATAATTTGTTCACCACAAGGAATTCCTTCTTAGGACTCGTAAACTAGCTCTAATAGCACTTGGTGCAGTCACAGATGGAGGGTCTAGAAAGGACTATCCAACCATGCAACCTAGAGTTCAACACAACAGAATAACAAAATAAATGCTCAACAAACATATATTATCATTGATTCAACAACTTACAGTCTTAGATGCATCATATGCCACATATGCAAAATGATTAGGGCTCACATGCTTGTCGCAAGGGCATTACATGATAATACAACTAACACAAGGCCTTATTATTGTCCAACTATAATTATTCCAACTCCAAGTATTAACTACTTGATTTCCTTCTAATGGATCATAAATGATCTTAAACACAAATCTATAGCTTTAATTATGATCTATGTCAGCCTCAAGGGTTTAAAAACCTGAATGAAAGATCAAACATATAGGTCAACTAACTAACAAGAAAGATAACCTATCAGTGAATGGAAAGTAATATGGATCTCTAAGAAAGTTCCCTTGGACCTAAAATGCCTTGAATGATGTTCCATTAAGCTCTACACATTTTGGAAAAGGTTCACATAACCAATTTGAGCCAGATAGGCCTCAAATGTTCTGCTTGAGAATTGATCATGAAATTCTAAGAGCGATAACATTCTACAAATGAATGCAAACCACCTGAAATCTAGATATGTTGTAGATGACCTTGTGTAGAATCTATATCTTGCTCCGTAAGCTAAAAAATGATAATACTATAAGATGCAAAAGAAATTGTTGAGACAACTACAGTCTAAATTGCAAGAAAATAAATGTTTTTGGTTGATATAGGATTTATTTACATCCAGGGATGTTTCTGCATAAGAAAATCACAAAATCATTTCATCCAAGGTAAGCACATATGGACAAATCTCAATACCCCTTTTATGGATATTTTTATTCATGTAATAACTATGGTCACAAAGTAATAGAACATTGGAAAAAATCAAGAAACAATGGTTAGATCAAGAATAAAAGATCTTATGGGTTGAAAAATAGAAAGGATGACATCATATATTATAAATGAAACAATTTTGGTCATAACGCTTTAAGTTTAAAAATAAAAGAAAAAAATTATGGACAGAGAAAAGATGTTTATAATTTCTCAAGAAGAAGCTACAATTCTTTATGCTACAAGTGCAACAACTATGGGCATATGGAACATTCATGTAGAATTAATTTTGTAGAATACCCTAAGCAAAACAAGAAAGTGGAAACCATGAAAAAGGAAGAATTTACAAAGGCATGGAGAAGAAAAAAAGAGAAAGATAATGAGAAGGAAGAATCCATGCTTTTCCCTCATGCACAAGAGATATCACTATCTTTAAACAGATGTATGTGTTTATGGGTGAGGTAACCATTGCATTATATTAGCTCCATAAAGAAGACAATTCAAGATAGATCAGCTAAAGGAATATTCTGCACAAGCATTTCGTTGTTATTGATAAAAGGTAGAAATAGTAAAGAAAAAGAACATATGATTGGGAGATGAAAGAGAGACTAAATAATGATGAAGAATACAAAAATATCACTGAGTTATGTTCTTAGGATGATGGAGGTTATAAACATGAGATGTAAAAATCATAAACATTCCAAAAAATTATAGTTCAAAGCATGTATAACAAGATGATTGGAAAATGATACATGAAATCTTTTTGAAAAACAAGGTATAATGAGAATTATGATAATTTAGGCATCAAAGCCATGAAACATTGAAAATAATGTTGGGATTAAGATGTCTCAACCTTTGATTCCTACCATTATTTTTGGGATAAATATTTGTGTAAATATTGATATATCCTAAGTTGTCAACTATTATAGTTGCCATAGCACTTTGTGGGACTAGTCGGGGAGAGTTATACCCTACATGCAAGGTGCAAAGCTTGACAGAGTTCCACTTGTCACCTAGGTGCTTCATGAGCACATTGTTGTTTGTGCCTACTTCATGGAGGTGCACCATAGTGACACTTGTCACTTGGGCAGTCATTTGGAGAGAGAAGTTTTGAAAAACTTCTTGGAGTTGCACAAAGGTGACATTGCCAAAGCATGTTGAGATAACTATGACATGTTCCTACTTTTGTGGAAGTTTGAGCCCACTTTGAAAATTCAATATTGGAAGTTGCTATTTGTAAGGGGATTTGTGCATGGATTTGGTTTCTATTCCTAGTTGAGTTAACTTGGAACATGGACGCCTTTTAAAGTGCAGATTTTTGACTAGTGCTTTCTTGCATGTGCATGTTGCATGCTATTGCATGTGGCACAATTCATGTTTCATGTCCATGCATGCGTGTGGGTTTGAGGAAACTTCTATTCTATGTACTACATACTCTATATATACAAGTGTTCTTTCTAGAGGAGTTAAGGAGAGAGGAGAGTGTATTGTAGGGGTTATGCTACCAAAATTTTGTTAGAGATGGAACAAGATGTAAATCTCCTATAATTTACTTGAGGTTGAAGAATGTGTTGTAACTACCTTTGTTACTGAATAATATATTAGTTATGTGGTTTTGGAGTGTGGGGTTTTTTACTTGAAAGGGTTTTCCCCACATAATTTTATGTGTTCTTTCTCTTCTTTCTTATTCTTCTTGTTTAATTATGTGTTCCTTATAATGCTATTGAAACTCCTTGATCTAAAAAGATTTGAAACTTAATTGCAACCTCTTTCCTTTAAGAATTTACAGTGGGAAAATAACTATGTCAATTTTTGCTTTAAGGCATAGTGGTATATGATTTTGAGGTTCCTAAATTTATGAATGTTACTAAAGGCACATACTGATCCTAGATGATTTTTTGGGATGTTGGATTTTCCCCAATAATTGGTATCAAATTGACTTTCTTTTATTACAACAATTTAAGATGATTTTTTTTTTTTTTGATTTGATAGCTAAGAATATCTGGACCAATGCTCAATTCTTGGTCATTAATGCTGATGGGGTCCCTAGGGGCCTAGTGGTTATGTGGAATCTAAACCATTTGGGTGGCTCTAAACTTTTCCAATCCAAGAAATACCTGATAGTTCAATTCTCCACTTCTAGGTTTCTTGGATTTTCATCAATGTATATGACCCAAATGTTAGAAATGCTAGTAAAAGACTTTGGCTTGAGCTTTGTGATAAGATTCTTGGTAATAAAGAATATTGTTAGTTGGTTTTTGGGGAATTCAACTCCCCCCTCTACCCCTTTGAGAAGTGTGGTGGGCTAATGGATTATCCTAACAACATGGTTGATCTAGCAGATTTTCTAAATACTGCGAGGCTAATTGATTTGGACCTTCATGGCCAACCCTTCACCTCGACTAATAGAAGAATTATAGGGAAAATATTATACAAGTTAGAATTGACCAATTCTTGTTTTCCCTCAATTGCACTTCCCTCCATAGCTCCAACTTGTAGGCTCTTCCCAGATTGTTTCAAATCATAACCATATCCTTCTTTATTGGGATGAAAACTCTATTGTTGGTCCCTATCCCTTTAATTATGAGATCATGTGGATCTCCCACCTATAATTTAAGGATAAAATTTCAACTTGGTGGATTATTCCCATCCATGTTTCCCCCATGTTTAGGGTTTCTCAAAAACTCAATATTTTTAAAAATATGGTGAAAGGTTGGAATAAATAGATCTTTGGAAATGTGTTCCATGAAAAGAAAGATCTAATGGCTAAGCTCAAAGATATCCAAATTAGAATGGCTAATGGGGATGTGGGTGACTAGAATTTCCAAAGTGAGTAAAACTACTAATTTTATTTGGCTAATCTTCTAAGAAAAAAAGAGTTATTTTGGAAATAAAAGTATAGAATACAATGGCTAAAAGAAGGAGATCACAACTTCTCCTTCTTTCATATTTTGGATCTTAAACATAGGAAAATAAATCAGATAAAGAAGTTGAAAGATGATAGTGGGCATGAATGCACCATCTCTACTCAGATTAGGTTGCTAGCCTCCACCTACATTCAACAGTCCTTTGTTGTGCTTGTTGCCGCTCCCTCCACTGCTTTGGACAATTAGCTGTTGGAAAAAAACCCTCTCCATTCTAACCAACTTTGATAATACTACTATTCTTAGGCTTACCACTCCTAAGGAAGTTAATTTGGCAGTCTTTATCATGGGGGCGTTCAAAACCCCTAGACCAAATGGCTTTCCACTAGGTTTCTTTCAAGATTATTGGGAGATTGTTGGTGAAGATGTTTTTCTTGTTGTGAAATACTTCTTCAAAATAGGAAAACTACTAAAACAATTGAACCATACCTTCATTGCTCTCATCCCCAAAAACACTGACCCTCAAACTATTGCTGATTTTAGGCCCATCAGCTTATGCAACACTATCTACAAAATCTTTTCCAAAATCCTTGTCAATCAACTCAAACCTCTTTTGGATAAAATAATCAGCCCTTGTCAAAAAGGCTTTGTCCCCAGTCACCAAATTTTGGATGTTTCCATCTCCAGTCATGAAATTATTCATTGCATGGGAAGATGTAACAATGAAAGTATGTCCTTTAAACTTAATATATCTAAATTTTATGATAAATTCATTTGAAGGTTCCTTCTCAAAGTGCTTAAATTTTTTGGATTTAATCAGTCTATTATAAGCCTTATTAATGAATTCATTTCTACTATTGAGTAATTTGATCTAGTTAATGGGCTATCCCATGGTTACTTCAAGGCTAGAAAAGGGATTAGATAAGGGGACCCTCTTTGTCCTTATCTTTTCATTATGGTTGATGATTTTTTAAGCCGCAATGCTCACAAAATACTCAATGATGGTACTATCAAGGGATTTAAATAAGCCACCTCTTTGGACCCCTCTGCTAATTAGTATTTTGTGGATGATGCCATTCTATTTGGAAAAACCTCTATTATGAAAGTTATAAAATGGAAGTGTTTTCTCAACAATTACGCTTCAATTTTAAGTTAATGCATAAACTATAATAAGAGCAAGATCTACTTCTTTAATACCTCTCAAAACCTCCAAGATAAAGTGACAACCATCTTGAGCTGTGAGAGTTCTACTCTTCTTTTTGTTTATTTTGGTCTTTGCTTAACAAGCAAGGAAGTCACCCCTAACTTCTAGAATTCAGCGTGGGAAAAAATGTAAGAAAATTGTCTAGATGGAAAGGTTCCATGTTGAGTCATGTTGGTAAGTTGAAACTTTTTATTGCTTCCCTTCAAGGGATCCCTATGTATTTTCTATCCCTATTTAAAATCCTAAGGTAAATTGTTGAGAAGCTAGAGAGAATTCAAAGAAACTTTCTTTGGTTTGGTACTAAGGATAAAAAGAAGTTGGTCTTACTTAGCTAGGATATTTTTTGTTTTCCCAAGTTCATGAAAGGTCTAGGTATCAAGAAAATCTAAACTTCTAACAAAGCCCTCCTTGCTAAAGTCGGTTGGGATTTATTGAGAAATATGAAGGATTGGTGTACTATTCTAAATTCAAAGTATCTGAATAACACCTTGCTCATCAATTGTATTTCCAGTGGTCACCCTTTTGGCTCCTTGATTTGGAATAATATTAACAAATTTAAACAACTGTTGTAGTTTGGCCTCAGATGGAGACTCGGTGATGAGTGTAATATCAAATTTTGGGATGACCCTTGGTTGCTCAAGATCCCCCTCAACCAATCTGATTTTAAATATCTGATGGTACTTGTGTTTGGCCACTTTTGTCCTTTGCTTTTGGATTACGTCATGGGCCAACATGACACTCAAAAGTTGAAAGCTTTGAATAACTATTGTCACACTTCTCTTAATCTTTCTCACTCTTCTAGACTTCTTTAGGAATCTCTCTCCTTGACTAGAATTCCTATTTTGACCCAAGAAGATGAATTTTTCTAGACTAAGGAAAGCAAGGGTAATTTTACTATCAAATCGGCTTACAAATTATTGTCTATGTAGGATACTGAGGGTAATTTTTGGAAAATAATTTGGAATAGACACCTTATTCCTAAAATCAATTTTTTTGGTGGACTATGACCCACAACATAATCCTCACCTTGGACAACCTAAGAAAAAGGGGGTTTCAAATCCCTAACAGATGTTTGCTTTGCAAGAGTGATGAGGATTATGTTGCTCACCTATTATTCCACTGTCCCTTTACTGTTAAAGTCTGGGCTGACTCTTTACAAAGGCTTGGTGTCTCTTGGACCATGAATGGGGATATAAAAAGATTTTTTGAGAATTGGATAAACTCCTACTCTCAACCCCTACCAAAATAAATTTGGAAACAAGTCCCTCCTTTCATTTGGTGGTACTTATGGAAAGAAAGAAATAACAAAATATTTCACAATGAGGAAAAGATCCCCATGGATTTTTTCAATATTTACTTCAAGATCCTCACTGAGAACATTGCTCACTTTGTCTAGAAACCTCCAAAAAAACCCCAATTCCCTAGAGATCATCATAGCTAGTAATTGGAATAGATCCCTAAACCTCAAATCCTATGATAATTCTAAAATATTGGCAAGAATAAATACTAAATGGATGCCTCCTTTGCAAGGCTATCACACACTCAACTTTGATGGGGGCGCTAAAGGAAACCCTGTCCTAGCCAGTATAAGGGGTATCATAAGAGATCATGATGGAAAAGTCATTATTGGTTATGTTTGTGGGATTGGGGTACATTATTTTATGATTGTTGAAGCTAGGGCCTTGGTGAGTGGAATCAAATTTGCAAGCTCTATTAGGATTACAAATATGCATATTGTGGGTGATTCTAAATCAGTGATTGATGTTGTCACTAAAAAATTCCTTCAAGATTGGATTTTTAAGGATTTCATGGTTGACATAAATCACATACTAAATTTGAGGGGAAAATGCTTTCACATATTTATACAGAAGGCAATGTGGTTGTCAATGCACTTACTAATGTTGGGACCCACTGGACGGTTACTAGGTGCTAGAGCAACTTTGATGCTTTGCCCATCTTAGTGAAAGGATTTATCCTTAGTGTGTATGTAAAGCTAAGGTGCGGAAAAAAATATCCTAATGCCAAAACTCAGAGAAAAGTGCAGATATGACTTTAAATTTTGCAATTATAGTTCAATAAGATACACAAGAAAAGAATAAAAAAATTGAGAAATAGACACATACACAATTGGACACTAGATTTACGTGGGAAAACCCTTACGAGAGAAAAACCCACCACACCAAGTAAAGCCTCTTTGTATTACAGTAAATAGAATTACATACAGAGATCAAAATTCACTTTCAGATGTAAAATTTACAGCAACAACATTTCCCTGATCAACCTTGTACAATACATCACTATTACAATGCTCTTCTGCATACAATGAAATTCACACTTAGAACAATCCAACTGCTCAATCGATCAATCCTCTACTCAAAAACCAAACTATTCATTCCCTTCACAAGTGGTCTATTCATTTCCCACAAGAGAACGGTCGCAACAATTCAACTTCCAATTGGTTTGCATTCTGCTTCTCTCATTGGTTCGAGACAGATCACGTAGGATAGTTGTTTGGTCAAATGCTTCTCAAATGTATCGCTTATTGACGAGACAAAAAAATGTGGCTCATTGATGCCAAACTATCCATTGACCATCGCATGCTCCACAACCTTCTACTGGTCTATCACTTAGACTTGACGAAGCCCGACCACAAGACCATCGGCATGACCAATGCTATCAGCGACAAACTGAGATATCACACCGATAGTTCAGGTCTCCTTGACGTCCAAAGAACACCAAGACCGTGTACATTGGCAAGAGTCACACTGACATTCACCAAGAGAAGATCCATTAGCAATAGTAATACTATTGACAACAAATTAGAGAGTCTCATCGACAAACCAAGTCACCCTAATCACCTCATCGACAGGAGTCACACTGATGTCCAAACCCATCAGCAAGAGTAACACAATTGGAAACAATTTGAAATGTCAAACTAATAGTTCAAGTCACCCCGACACATCCATCAGCAAGGGTCTCCCCGACGATCTCCTTCGATAAGACATCTTCCATCAGAATGAATTTGGAATCTCACTTCGACAACTCAAGTCATACCGATGACTTCCGTCGGCAATATAGGTCCAAGGTCATAGCGATATGATCCCTTCAAGACTTTAGAACACTGATGCTTATTGGAAAGACATTCTAGAGATCTCACTAATTTTGCTCTGTCAGGAGTTCCATGCTAGTAAGTTTGAGACACTTTTTCCAACAATCTCCCACTTGACGAAGATCTTACTGAAACCTCTAGAGCGTAACAAAACTAATAAAATTCATGGGCACCAAGGCCCATCGAACTGGCACACCACCTGTACTTGTCTGTGATTATTGATTTTGTCAATACATATACAACATTTTCTAGAGTATCCACTTTTTCTAAAGAGACCTTTCCATCCACCACCATATCTCGTACAAAGTGATACTACACATCAATATGTTTCATCCTGGCATGGAAAGTAGGATTTTTGGCCAGACAAATAGAACTCTGACTGTCACAGTAAATTGTAAATTTACCTGCATCAAACCAAATGTTAGAACACAAATGTTTTAACCAGATTGCTTCTTTATAGGCATGTGTAGCTGCCATGTATTTTTCCTCTGTAGTGGACAAAGCGAACACAACCTGCCGCTTACTCATCCAACTAACTGCACCACCATTCATCATGAAAATATATCCACTGGTGGAGCTTCTGTTGTCAATTTCCCCTGCCCAATCATAATCCACATACCCATGAATGTTGAGAGTCCTCTGTGATTCAACCAAATTTCCATGGTAACACAAAGCTTACTCTGAAGTGCCTTTCAGATATCTAAACACTCTTTTCACAACATCCCAATGTGTCCTTCTAGGATTCACTATAAAATGACTAAGCACTCCCACTACTTGGGCAATGTATAGCCTTGTACAGACCATTGCATACATTAAACTGCCAACTGCACTAGCATAAGGCACTCTGGTTATGTACTCCATCTCAGTAGGAGATTTTGGACAATCTTCAACAAATAGCTTCATACCTTGCAAAACTGGAACAACTAGTTGCTTGCAATCAGTCATACAAAATATCTCTAGAATAGTATTAATATACTTACTCTGGCTGAGCCAAAGTTTTCTACTCTTTTTATCCCTAGTTATTTTCATTCCCAGAATATACTTAGCTGTGCCAAGATCTTTCATATCGAACTTTGCAGACAACTGATATTTTAGATTAGAAATCATTAACTTACTATTGCCTATGAACAACATATCATCAACATAGAGAGCAATAATAAAAACATGATAATTTTCAGCTTTGAAGTACACAATGATCATATTTCGATCTTACAAATCCCAATGACAAAACAAATGTGTCAAACTTCTGGTACCACATTCTAGGAGATTCTTTTAATCCATAAAGAGATTTTTTCAACTTGCAAACCATATTTTCTTTACCTTTTTCCACAAAGTGCTCAGGCTGAGACATATAAATTTCTTCTTCAAGATCACCATGAAGAAATGTTGTCTTCACATCCATCTATTCAATCTCTAAGTCATACGATGCTGCAAGTGACAAAAGAAATCTGATAGACATCAACTTAGCTACAAGAGAAAAAATTTCTCCATAATCAATTCCCTCTACCTGGGAATAACCCTTCGCAACCAATCTCGCCTTATACTTTTCAACACTACCATCCAGACCTATTTTCTTTTTAAATACCCATTTGCAGCCAACAACTTTTCTACCTTCAGGCAAGGGCACCAAACTCCAAGTGTCATTCTTTTCTAATGATTCCATTTCTTCATTCATGGCTTCCAACCAAGAGTTTGAATCAAGAATTCTAATTTCCTTTTTGACAGTCCTAGGCTCATCAGTGCTAGAGATTAAAGCATAGGCACAAGTAGAATCTAACATAGAGAACCCATACCTATTAGGTTGCTTTCTTTCACATGTTGACCTCCTCACGGGTTGAGGTTGAGGTTGTTGTTCTTCTTCAACACTCTTAGAAATACTTGAGCTCTCCTCAGTTTCAAGTACATTTTGAATTTTGAATTCCTCTTTGTCTGGTGTTAGAGGAATTTCAACTACATCCTTTTGATTTTTTGATTTTTTCTATGACTACAGATCCAAAGTAGTAGGCTTCATCTCATGAAAAATAACACTTCTATTGTACAAAACCTTCTCTGTATCAGGATTCCAAAGCTTGTATACTTTTATGCCAACACTATAGCCAATAAAAATACATTTAACAACCTTGTTCTCCAATTTAGACCTTTTTTCATTTGACACATGCATATGCCTCACAACAAAAGACACGAATGTGTCTCAGAGAGGGCTTCTTTCTAGACCATTCTTCCAAAGGTGTTTTCTCAACAAGAGAAGAATTTGGAGAATGATTTATTAAATAACATGTTGCAACTACCTCAGCCCAGAACTTCTCCTCCAAGCCAACACTACTCAACATACTTCATGCTCTTTCCATCACTATCCTGTTAAACCTTTCAATAACTCCATTTTGTTGTGGAGTGTAGGGTATAGTTTTATGTCTTTTAATTCCATGATCTTTATAGTACCTTTCAAACTTATCAGAACAAAACTCACCACCATTGTCAGTCCTTAAACATTTTATTTTTCTTCTAGTTTGATTTTCCACAAGGTTTTTAAATTCCTTAAAATGATTGAATACTTCTGATTTACTTTTCAAAAAATAAACAAATGCCCTTCTTGAATTATCATCAATGAATGATGCATAATATCTTGATTTAGACTAAGAAGGAACATTTACTGGACCAAAAACATTAGAATGTATGTAATCAAGTAAACCAGAAGATTTATGAGGACTAGAGTAAAATGAAACACAATGTTGTTTACCATATATACAATGTTCACAAAATTTGAATTCAAGGTTACAGTCATTAAGCCCTTCAACCAAGTTTTTAGTTTTCAAAGTTTTTAAACCTTTTTTCTGCAATGTGGCCAAGCCTATGGTGCCAAAGCATAGTCTTTTTTGCTGGAAGTTTAACTTCCATAGAGTTTGTATTATTAGGAACTTTTTCCTCCTCTCCACGAGTAGCCTTTTGTGACTTTGCAGAGACACTTCTGCATTGAACATAAAGTGAATCCAACTTATACAAAGTACCAATACAAGCAACCCTAGTAGCACCATTGAGCCTCTAGTCATTTTGCAGCCATTTCTAGAGAATGTGACTTACACTCCAACATCGTTTAGCTTACTAACATAAAGTAAATTTTGAGTCAGACTTGGTATATGCATTACATCATTGATTCCCTTCATTCTTCCATCAGGGAACTAAATTTTGACTCTCCCATGGCCAACTATTTCCATAGATGAATCACTTACCAAATACACCCTTCCACCATCATATTTTTCATACTTAGTGAACAATCTCTATGAGATGTCATGTGGAAAGATGCTCCAAAATCAATCAGCCAGACATCATTTGATGCCTGAGTTGCCAAGGTTGCAATGAAGGCATCTGCATCACTATGAGAAGAATCATTATCGAAAGAATTCTTCTTCTTCTTCTTCTTTTTCTCCTCTTTGCAATCCTCTCAAACATGAGCAAGCTGCCCACAATTCCAACACCTCACCTTGGACTTCTTTCCAGTTAACTTTGATCTCCCTTTTGATTTTGATTTGGACTTCTTGTCCTTCTTCTTTCCTTTTTCTTTCGATCTTCCTCGAACAACAAGAGCCTCCTTTTCCATCTCAGAATATTTTCTTCTCATCTCTTCTGATAAAAAAGAAGCAACATCTTCCATATTAAAAGTGGATGTAGTACTCCCAATAGCCATCACCAATTGATCCCAAGAATTTGGAAAAGAACATAACAATAGCATACAACGATCTTCTTCATCAATCTTCACACCCACAAATGCTAACTGAGAAATCAACATGTTGAAAGCATTCAAATGATCAGCAACATATGCTCCTTCCTACATTTTCAAAGAGTACAACTTCTTCCTCAAGAACAACTTATTCACCAAGGACTTTCCCTAATAAATAGCTCCCAGTCTTTTCCACAAAGAAGATGCGATCTTTTCTTCATGAATGTTTAGAAGAACAGAGTCTTCCAAACAGAGCCTGATCAACCCCTTTGATTTTTGATCTGTGAGGTCCCAATCCTCTTGCTTCATTCCTGTAGGTTTTGTTCTAGACAAAAAAAAAGCCAAAGATCACAATCAACCAATAGATCTTCCATTTTGAGTTTCCACAACTCAAAATTGTTGCCATTGAATTTCTCAATTTCAATCTTTCCTAATGTGCTTGCCATCTTAATCTGTAATTTAAATTACCAGACTTCTACAAGACTTCCACTGAACATAATTGACACAAAAAACCCAACCTACCCACAAGGATAGCACAACTGGCTAGGCTCTAATACCACTTGTAAGGAAAGCTATGGTGAAGAAAAAGATCTCCTAATCCCAAAACTTAGAGAAGAGTGCAGATATGACTTTAAATTTTGCAATTACAGTTCAATAATATACACATCAAAAGAATAATGGAATTGAGAAATATACACATACACAATTGGACACCAGATTTATGTGGGAAAACCCTTATGGGAGAAAAACCCACCACACCAAGTAAAGCCTCTTGGTATTATAGTAAACAAAATTACATACAAAGATCAAACTTCACTTTCAGACGTCAAATTTATAGCAGCAACATTTCCTTGATAAACCTTGTACAATACATCATTGTTACAATGCTCTTCTGCATACAATGAAATTCACACTCAGAACAATCCAACTGCTCAATCGATCGATCCTCTACTCAAAAATTGAATTGTTCATTCCCTTCACAAGCGGTTTGTTCATTTCCCACAAGAGAACAGTCGCAACAGTTCAACTGCCAATCGGTTTGCATTATGCTTCTCTCATTGGTTCAAGACAAACCACATAGGATAGTCATTTGGTCAAATGCTTCTCAAATGTATCGCTTATCGGTGAGACAACAAAATGTGTCTCACCGATGCCAAATTTTCCATTGACCATCACACACTCCACAACCTTCTACTGGTCTATCACTCAAACTTGATGAAGTTTCCCCAACCATAGGACCATTAGCATGACCAATGCTATTGGTGACAAACTGAGATATCATACCGATAGTTCAAGTCTCCCCGACGTCCAAAGAACACCAAGACCACGTACATTGAAAAGAGTCACACTGACATTCATCAGGAGAAGATCCATCAGCAAGAGTAATACTATTGACAATAGATTAGAGAGTCTCATCGATAAACCAAGTCACCCCGATCACCTCATCGACAGGAGTCACAATGACATCTAGACCCATCGGCAAGAGTAACACCATTGGAAATAGTTTGAAATGTCAAATAGATAGTTCAAGTCACCCCGACACGTCCATCAGTAAGAATCTCCCCGATGATCTCCTTTGGTAAGACATCTGGCATCATAACGACTTTGGAATCTCACTTCGGCAACTCAAGTCATACCGATGACTTTCATCGGCAAGATAGGTCCAAGGTCACACCGATCTGATCCCTTCAAGACTTTAGAACACTACTGCTTATCAACAAGAGATTCCAAAGGTCTCACTGATTCTGCTCTTTCAGGAGTTCCATGTTAGTAAGCTAATTGAGGCACTTTTTCCAACATAATGATCAAAAAAATCATATTACTAAAATTTAATGTATGATAACTCTTCTTTCATTGAGGCTGATATGTATCCTATTTTTATCATCCTTGCTCTGATGTGGTGGTTCAAGAATGATGAGCTAGATAAGAATAGGTGGATATTGGTGCCTATTCACGAAACGTATGTTATACCTTGATGGATTGGTAACACATGGTATGAAAAAGGTACATGCCTTTGTAGTCGGTATGAGTCTTTCCAATCGGTACAAATATTGACCTAAAATGAATGTTTATTAATAAATCCTAGCTAGTGGATTTGTGATATGAAATCCTTCCCTTTAACCCTTAAGTTTCATCATGACTTAATTTGAATGACCTATGATGCCATTATTATCAAATATTCTACCTTGATGTACTTTAACACTCTCCAGTCCTGTGCCACCAAGTTCAACCCTTTGGAAAAGACTACTCTGTGGGAAGTTATAATCATTTTAAATTGCAATGGTACAAATATTTTTTCCTACCATTTATCTTTGGGAAGGTTTTGTATATCCATCCTACATTTTTGCATAACTTTATTGTTTCTTGGCTCTCATTGTTGTCTAAGTAAAATTTAGTGCATAACGAGTGGCGATAGGGTTAGAACCAAACTTGGTTCTTGTGAGGAGTTATGGAAGGATGCTTTAGTTTGGCACATTTGTGTTGAAGGGGGCTTGGTCTCATTAATGGAGAATCTCAAAGGCCATGATGAAAGTCTCTCAACCTAATTTGCAAATAGTTAGAATGATAGATGGGTTACTCTCAATGGAATTCATTTTGAAGTTAGCAAGGATTCCATCACTAAGGCCATGAGGTTGTCTTTCCCTGGGCAGAAGTTAAAAAAGCACACAAAATTTCCTGATGTAGACAATAAGCAGTAGTTTTTTAAAGAGAATGAGTAGCCAGTCAAGCTCCATATCAAGTATGAGAGGAGAAAATTCTTGACTCCTTGGGATCAGGTGTGTCTTGTCCTTATGAAATATGATACACTTGAAGGTCATTTCAAATGCTATTATTATTATCATATGCCATTGCTTAACCATTTCAGGCTTAACCATCATATCCGTTTCCATTTTTTCCTCCTTTCCTCATTAGAAATATCGGTGAAGGAAACCATGGTTCTAACTACTAAAAAATATGATAAACCTCCCCTACCCTTGAATCAAGGGTTGATTTTGCATTTGTATCATTTCCACTTGGCTTAATTCCCTCCTAAACCCATCTATGCTCTAGGGTTGCTGAAGAACTAGAGCCCCTTGAAAATTCCCCCAAAATACCCTCCCCTATTTCTACCCCTAGCTCCAAATTCAAAGTTTCCTCGACCACCATTGAACCCACCGTCGAAAATAAAACTAAACAAACTGGCATAAAGAAAAAAACCAACCCTGTGCAATTCCAGAAGAATGTTGTGATTGGTTTGTGTGAGATCAAAAATAGCCCTGCTAAAAGAGTTAAACATATGAGCAAGCCTAAACCGATAGCTAACAAGAAGAAATCAATTAACTTCTATGTTGGAGAACCTACTAGTGACAATGATGAGGGGGAGGAGGAAAACACTATGGCTATATGCGTGGAAGTGGGTGCAGAACTTGCTACTTTTCAGGTGGTCTAACTATTTGGCTAAATAGAAATATGAAGTTCTTATTGAATCCAATAGCTTTGAATAGATGAATAAACAGGATAATAACAAGCATGAGATGATGGAGGAATTGGATGGTTTTGTTGAGGGACCCAACTATTTCCCTGAACTTAACTAGATGCTGGTGGAGGAGTCTACTCCAGACTCCTCCAATCATAATGCAAGAAATGAAGAAGCTAGTAAGCCCAATCAAGGATCCAATGAATACTATAAGACCCTTCTAACCCATGTCAACACTCTTGAGAAGAAACTAAATAGGATCACTTGATTTACCAAAAAAATCACCCACCACTCTCTAGTGACTCTTGCGTCGGTGATGAAGGATGAGGTCTAGAAGAAGGTGCCTGTGAATGATCCCAATTCCAACCAGTCGAATGAGGATGTCTTCAAATCCTCATGGAGGAATGGGATCATATTGAAAAGTAGTGGTCTGGGGCTTGTCCTCTCCCACTAGGGGTCTTTGGTTTTTTCTATTTTTGTTCTATTCTTACGAACTGTAAGTATGTTGTTACTTGGTTGTATGTTGTTACTGCTGGTTTTTTTCTCTTTAATATGGTCTAGTGAACTCTAGCCCTTGTGGATTTTTGTGTTGGGGTTTTTCACCCTGTAAATGCTGCTTATATTATCAAAAACAAATCCCCTACTCTCTTTTCTATTAGCTACTATGTACAATGTTTTTAATCTACTAAAATGCAAGAAAATCAAGCAAAATACTAAAAACAAGAAAAACACTCAGGATTGGGTGATAAGGGGCTCAAACCCACATATGAAGCCTCTTGTTGTGTAGATGTGTCCATGATGTGTGATTGGTTGTGTGCTCACTCAAAATTTTGGTAGCATAATGGCACTCCAATGAAAAATGGGCGAGAGAGGTGAAAATGGCTAAGTGTTGGAATAAATAGATTGGATGATTTTGGATGGAGGGATAGGATTGAGAGGTGAGGATCAAGGGTTGAGATGGCTTGAGACATCTCAACCCACAAGGTGATGACATTTTTTATCACATTGGGAGAGGAGAGGATGAGGTGGAGGGTACTTGCAAGTACCCTTAGGAAGGATGTGACAAGAGGGAATTAAAAATTCCCTTTTAATCTCCATGGGGATGAGAAAAGAAATTTAATATTCTTTGGGGGATGAGAGAGGAATTAAATATTCCTCAAAAGGAACTTGGGAAGACATAAATTAATTAAAAATTCCTTGGGAGATGGGGAGAGTTGACCAAGGAGTTGATTAGGTTAATTAATGAAGGATTAGAGGAAGGTTAGGTGTCTAATGGGGATTAGGAGTACACTTGAAAAATTTGGAGGATGTGATACCTCCTAATCATGGATTAGAAATGTGCACATCCCTAATGATGGGATTAGCAAGTGGATTAGGATTAGGAGTGAATTATGGAGGATGGGACATGTGAGGAATTAAATAAATAGGTTATTTATTTAATTCTTTGAGGAAAAAGATAAAGGGGAGGTGGTAAAGTATTTCATTGTCTAATTAAATACCTTAGGAATTTTAGAGGACTTTAGGGGTATTAATTAAATAATAGAAATATTATTTAATTAATGTGGATAAGAGGATATTTAGATGAAAAGGGATAAATTTGACCAAATGTAAGTGGTCAAATTTAGTTGTCTACATTTTTCCCCTCTTTGAGATGGTGTTATGAAGTAGCATTATTTCAAAGAAGATTAAACGATTGACACCAGGAAGAAGATGAGATTAACGAAGATGCCCTAGTCATTCAAATGGGTGACTAGGAGGAAATATGATGGGAGTGAAGATAAATATTATGGATTTAGGATGCCCCCTTGAGAGGACATGCCGGTTCAAGAGAACACATGTGTTCTCTCAAAATGGATGAGATGATGTAAGATAACAAGAAAGATGAAGGAAGATGATGGATAGAAGATAGGATGGTAAGAGGAAGAGATAAGGGATAAGGGAGAGTGAGAAGAAAGCAAGAATAAATGGATTCAAGGAAAAATATGATGTCGCCCCGATCAAGCTACAACCCAAGAGTGGTTGATGATGGATGGAGTGTTTTTGATGAGGGAACGATATATCCCAAAAAAACACAAGAATAGGGAAGGATACATCCCAATGATGATGATAATGGGAGTGTTGTGGATGAGGGAGTGATATATCTCAAAACAACACAATGATAGGGAAGGATACATCCCATTGATGATGATGAGAGTGTTGTTGATGAGGGAATGATATATCCCAAAATAACACAAAGGATAGGGAAGGATGATGCCCAATGATGATGATGGGATCAAGACTTGTAGCAAGGCTAGGAGAAAGACCAAATATATGATTAGATGATTTGTGCTAGATTGAATGGATGAGGGTTGGATTGAGATGTGAGACTGTTGAAATGAATGAAGATGGTGGAGGAAAAGATGCTTAGGATAAAAAATCTATATTATCCTAAGAATATTGAAGAGATGATGATATGATGAGGATGTAGGAAGTGGAGGGAAGAAAATAGATAGTATAGATAGATGAGGGAGAGTGATGAAGGATGAATGGATTAGAAAGATTTAGGGTGAATGTATGGGGGGATTTTGATAGATGAGAGGATGGGGGATTGAGAAATTTGATGTTATGTGTTATGCTACCTTGTAGTGAGCACTTAATTTGATATAGCATGAGATAATATGCACTAGGGTATGAGGAACCAAGGTGACTTTGTATCACATGCATAGGACTGACACAACAAACAATAAGGTTTAAACAACATCTCACAAAGTCACAAAGGGCTTTGGTGGGACCAATGTTGGAAAACCACAAACACAAAGGATTTATTAGCGTAACAAAAGACCACAAGGATCTTGGTGGGTACTATGTGGGACAACCAAGAAAACACGATTACATAAAAAACCAAGATATGCCCCTAGTTCTACCAATCAAAGTGCACCATCATATGATGGATTGTGGAGACCTTGAGTAGGTATAGTAGGAAGCTCAAAAGATAAACAAAATGCAAAAGAACCAAGAAATAAAAAAAATCTCAAATATCCTTTGCCACGAGGATGGTAGGTGGATGGGATTGATGCGATCTACTATGAGGAATGATATATCCTACTAAGATCGAAGATGGGTGGAGTAGATCATAGGATCAACATGACTCAATATAACTAAAACTAATTGGGACCACCAGGGGCTAATGGATTTTTTTTGTTATTTCCAACAAGATAGGGACATTGTTGATGACATGATGAAGAAAAAGACACACCCTAAAGGACGGACCTAGGCCCTAGAGGCTCATCGATGATGGCCTTGCTTATGTGAAAGCACAAAGGCAACATAGTTCAATAAAAATATTGATGACAAACGATGGACAATGGATGATGAAATGTGGGATGTAATGATAAAAGATACAATGATAGATCCTATATGATGACACCAAATTGACCTTGTGAATAGGGGGATGGTGATCACGTGAAGATTAGCGATGGGATAATTATCCAAATCATCAAAATATGAATGGGGAGGATGATAAAATGGATAGATAAGTGATGAAAAGTGATAGGAGATTGGGAAGATGTGTGAAAGAGGTGGGAGTGATGACAGTGAGATAAATGGCATTGGGTTGCATGGGGGTGACTTATAGCTAGATACCAATGACAAGGGATTATGAAATGGAATGAGGATATAGATAAATGGATAGAGAGATAATGATGGGGGATGGAAGGGATGATATGATGGATGGAAAGGAAGATAAGGATGGGGGGATGGAAGGGATTTTTTTGATGGATGGATAGGAAGATAAGGATTTGGAAGATGGAATGGATTTTTGGGGATAATGATAGGGAGATGGAAGGGATGATAGGGCGGACAAATGATGTCTCCAAGGACTATTTAAAAAAGTAATAAGAACATTCCCCACTATAGATATGTCATGTATGATGAGGCAGAAGGGATGAAAGATAAAAGGATGGGTAAATAAGGAATGGATATGGATTGTAGCATGATGGGTGGACAAGGAAGGTAGATGGATGTGGATAGGATGCATGGATAAGAAAGGTATATGGGGAGGATAAGGAATATGATAGTGTATGGATGAGGGGAATGTATGCGAAGAGGTGTTCAAAGAATGTATAGATAAGTGCCCCTGTCTTTATCAAGATCACAAGGAGGATGGAGGAATTGGGATAAATGGGATATGATGGGTAGGATGGAGGAGATGGATGAAGGGGATGCATAGCATGAAGTTCCCCCAATTATGGAAATAAAATGGATGGAGGATTTACACATGACACCTATTGCTAGGTTTTCATTATGGTACGTATCCAAGGTGCTTGTTTGCCAAGTTTTCACCATTGGACGAATTATTTATCTTTACTATTTTTTTGACATTTTTTGATTTATTTTTTAGCTTTTTTTTTTAATTTTTTTTTGGAAAGTGTGTGGATGGAGATGGATGAGGATAGGGATGTGGATAAATGGATTTGGAAGACATGTGATAAGGGGATGGATGAAGGACTCAAGCAACAAGTTCCATATGAGGTAATAAGAGCCCATCTATGAAGTGACTATTAGATGTTGGTACAAATTGATTAGGATGGATGGATTATGCAAGGGAATGGATTAAAGGGATTGGATGGGGGAGATATGTGGGATAATAGATGGGATTTTGGAAAGTGTATGGATGGAATGATGGAGTATATGTGTGATGATGGAATGTTTTCAGGACCAACATTGGCACATATGGTGGGAGATGTGGAATGATAGGAGGATTATTGGATGGAGAATGCTGGGATGGTGGAGGAGTTGGGATAGTGAATTTTTGGAAATAAGGACCCAAAATAGATTTAGGAGATGGAGGATGCAAATTATTTGTTATTAGATTAGGAAATTTGGATGTTATGGATTTTTCATTTGAATTCATTGCATCTTTTTTCTTTGGGATCCACGTGGTTTTTATTTTTTGTTTGGTGGGCATTTGGGTTTGATTACAATTTTGGATTGGATTTTTCTTTTCTTCAACATGTACTTTTAAGGGGACATGGGGATCTTTAGATTCCTATGGATGTTTTGATTTATGCATTTTTACTTTGGCATCCATAGTGCTTTTAATAGCAATGGGATGGACGTGAAGAGATGGATGATGTGGAGGACATGTTATGAATGGAGTAATAGAGGTAGGATTTTGAAGGTGGTGAAAGATGGAGGATGTGAGATGGAATCCATGGAGGGGTGCCTTTGTTGATCCTGATTAGGGAATATGAGAGTGGTATGTTTATGATGGGTGATAGGGATAGGTGATTGATGGATGAGGGGATAGGTAGGATGAGATGGAGGAGGTGATTGTGGGATATAAGGTCCTAAAATGGACTTAGTATATGGAGGGTGCGTGAGGGTGGATGGAGGGACATAAGAACCCAAAATAGACATAGTAGATTAAGGATGGGTGATGGTGTATGGAGGGACATAAGGACCCAAAATGGATTTGGAGGATGAGGGAGGAATATGGATGGTTGTTTTGAGGTGATATGATGGAGGAGGGGAGATGGTGACAAATGGTTTGGTGGAGTGATGGGAAGAGCCAATTTTTCTTTTGGAAGAGGCTTTATGAGGATGTATAAAAGTTGTACCAACATTTTTGGATCGTGAGTCTTGAGATATATATCCAAGACCTTGTACATGTGTATTTTATTTGACATGGATGGGCTCTAATATACCTTCCTCATGAAGGCGTAAAATTTTTCCTTGATAGTTCATGATCTTGAGAATTTGAATTATGGTAGGATGCTTGTTATTTTGGAAACATGATGCAAGTCCATGATTAAGTGGAGGAGGAACGGTGGTGTATATGATTTATTCTTCTTCTGCAAGAAAACCACCACAGATGAATGTAAGAGGACCAAGGGGCTATGGAGTTTGTGTTGGGATAGTTTGGGAATGTGGTGATAATGGATCATGAGATGGAGATGATGGGATGGTGGGATATTCATTTGGAGGAGATGATTGTAAATCATGGGAGGGGTTAAGTGTAATGGTAGGATCTTAACTAGTAAGGGAATCAATGGATGGATTAGAGGTAATATGATCTTGAGATGGAGGAGATGGAGTGATAGGATCTTGATGTGGATGAGGTGATATGTTGGTATGCTTTGGATCAAGCTCTTGGCAAGTTTCAATGGGTGTAGATGGTGTGGTGGAAGAGGAATGTTGGATGGAATTCTCAGATGGGGTGGATGGAAGGATGGAGGATTCATGAAGTTCATGGGAGTGTATTTTGGTGATACTAGGAGTAGAAGAAGTGGATTGTATTTGGGTGTCTTCAATGGGTAGGGTGGTTCTTGGAGTAGAAGGTGGAAATTCAATGGATTTGGTGAGTTTGATGGTTTCACTGATTTAGATGGTGTTAGGAGTGGGAAGTGGAATGATAGGTTTGGGATGAATAATGATCTCATCACTAATGACTATACATGATAGATTGGGGTGGCATGGCTCTACAACTTCAAGATGTGGATTTGGGGATGTCTTCTTTGTCGTGAGTCCTTGGATGACATCCAAAATGAGATACTTGTGTATTGTTGGTAGGAATAGATGAATGATCATGAATGTGTGGAGGACTAGGATGATGAATTGGTGGATTAGGATTAGATGGAGGAATGGGACTGGATGGACGACTAAGCTTAAGTGGATGATTAGTATTAGTGGGGGGTCAAGATTATATGGAGGATAAAAATATGATGGATTGGATGGAGGATTAGGATGTGACAAAGTGATAGATGGAGTGACATAGGAGGACGTGGATGGTAGAATGAGATAGGATGAAATGGATGGTGTATTGCGATAGAAGGACATGGATAGTGGATTAAGATAGAAATATGTGGATGGCATATTGATGTTCGAGAAAGTGGATGGGGAATTAAGGTAGGAAGATTGGGATGGTGGGTTAAGGTGGGAATATTGTGATGGTGGATTAGGATAGGAGGGTGTGGATGGTGGATTAGGATCATGCATTGGAGGATAATGAGATGAAGGATTTGGACTAGGGGTGAAGGTGATAATGTTGTGTGAAGATGGAGGGTGAGATATGGCGAGGGTAGGAGATGCATATATGGATATTGTATGAGAGGGATATGTGAGCAATGATGGAGGTGTGGAGGATAGATAAGATGGATACGTAGATGGGGAAGATGATGGACATCCCTTGTCAAAGGTAGCATAAGGATTACTACTGGCTGTTGATGAAGGAACTATAGGGATAGCTTGGATGAGTGATCAGATTTTGGAAGATGGTTGAGGAATGATTACTAGTGATGATAGAATCAAGGAGATCTATTTCATACTCATCTTGGTAAACAATACTTTCAATGTCATCTTCAATGTAATTGGTATCTCCTTTGACTACTATTTTTGGCTGCATTGATGGAGGATAAGGATTCATGATGTTGGATTAAGTGGATTTGGATTGAAAATATGGGAATAGATGGTTAGAAGAAAAGAAGAGATGATGAAAAGATAAATGGAATGGATTAGAATGACGTGGAAGAAGGGATATTAATATTTGTTTTGATATCAGAAGGTCTTGGATGTGGATGGACTAAAGCTCAAATTGGGATGTAGATTAAGATTAGATTAGGATTGTATTTAAGCTTAGATTAGGATGATTGGAAGATATGATGTGAAGAGATCCTAAGTTCAAGGATACAACTAACATGATGGGATGATTTTTGGATGGATGAAGGTGATCATTAGAGATAGATATGAAGAGGAAAAATGACTAGATTATGATTTTGGAGTCAAGAAGTGTAGCGTAGAAAAATGGATCTTTGGACATTTTCATGCTCATTTGGGTCTTTCTTGTGGATGTTGGCTTAGTTTTTCCTTGATTTAATGTTGTAATGTGATTAACACATTCACATCAGGTCTTGGGCCCAAGACCTAATGTGAATGTATTAATCACATTACAACATTAAATCAAGGAAAAACTAAGCCAACATCCACCAAAAAGACCCAAATGAACATGAAAATTTCCAAAGATCCATTTTTCTATGCTACATTTAGCCCCCACTTTAGTGAGAGGATGAAATTTCTTCAAACTCACACTAAAGTAGCCAAATATGCACATCAAGAGGGATTTGAATGTACCCATGCTGGCAAGATGAGACACCAACAATCAAGAAGGGTGATCAAGCCCCATGGATAAGGATCCCATAGCAAACCAAACATAAGAAAAAGGGAACACACATGAAAATGATATAAAGAGTAGTGACAAGGCCAATCATACACTGCCAAAGATGAAAGGGAGAAAAGGAAAGAAAGAAAAAGAAAAGAGAGAATCAGATCAAGATTCAATTATTTTTCCATCCCAATGTAGTTGAGATACAAGGTCCACTTCTAGCTGAACTAAAAAATATGATGAGTCCGTTAACCACAACAATTCCCAAACATTTAGAAAGAAAAACAAAGGGTTCCTTCAATTTAATCCTCCTCAGCCTACATTTCACAATACGAATAACCAAATAGAAACTATTAAAACCTCGATGCCCTTTAGTTATGGAGATCTGAAAAGACAATTCACACCCTTACCCTACACCCTTCATAACACAATGTCCCAACTTTTACAACAATAAATGATTACCTTGCCTGCCATCAAAACACCTGATCCTACTAAGCCTTTATTCTCAAGCTTTAAATCAAATGCTTATTTCCACTATCATCGACAAAATGGACATGACACAAAACATTGTAAGCGTCTTAAGCATCTTGTGCAAGACCTCATTGATTCCAGTCATTTATCCATTGCGGGTGTTAACGATCAAGGCAATAAGTCTATCGCTCCTCCAAATCAAAACTTGCAAATTTTCACTGATCCAATGCCCAAACATAATGTTTCATTTGTCAAAGCTAGTGAAACTACAAAGAATGATGTGATGAATGTTGATACAAATGATGAACATCATGATCCTATCTCAAATGATATCAATATGGATGGAATGGTAGGTGTGATGGACATTATCCCTCGTAAGGGCTGACCTAAGAGCTCTCTTGATATTACTTTCTCCTTTAAGGATATAATTAAACATCTACTTGATGGTCCTCTCTACATAGTTGGTTGTATCTATGACAAGCCCACTAATGGGATACTAATAGATCCTATCCTAATCCACCATCCACACCATCCTGTCCTAATCCACATTGAAGCAATGCATGATAATCCTCCTCCCCACCTACCACAAAATGATCTAATAGAACACTCACAACAAAAGTTGCACTCTTCATTAGATATTATCATTACTTCTATTGTGATTAACTTGGATGACCATGAGGAAATAACTTAAATTGACGAAGAGGTGCATAATGAATTGAACACATTATTTTCCTCTTCCATGAGCTTAATTGAGACATATCCTATTGATGAACCTAGTACTTCTCCTAGTTCAACACTTTCTCTTGTCTCGTTAGCTAGTTGTTCACCTTTGGAATCCAATAAACATGATTGGGAGGCGGATGACTTGCTCGACAGTTGAATCACATTTTCCTTACTAGTCTTTTGCATTTTCTTTTTCTTCTTTCTTTTTCTTTTGTGTGATTGCATGTGCGTAATATGATCCCCCATGGTGTTTTGTTTGATGTTCTATCTCTTTGTGAAATTCCTCTATTTGAACCTTCATTCTTCTCTATGTCATGCATCTCTTTCTCTTTTTATCTTTTTCCTTTTTCTTGTGTTTTCCTTTTAGGGATGATGCAAGGCATTGAGACATCCATGTCTCCTTCATGTTGACCCAAAAGTTTTTCCTTTTTTTGTTACCTTTTATTTTTCATTTGTATTATGTTTTCCTTTTTGGGATGACACAAAGCATCGAGACACCCTATGTCTCTTCCATGTTTACCCAAAAGGTTTTTCTTTGTTTTCGCTCTCTTTGTGTCATTCTTCCAGTTCTAGGTGTATTTGGGGGATGATGACAGTTTCGAGCTCTTTACAAAACATTGCAGCAATGAACATACCGACCCCAAATCCATAGATCCCTTATGTGTTTGGTGTTTTCATTTTTGGGGAAAGCCATTCCTTTTATTTTTTTCCTTTCCTTTGCATGACATAGCTTTATTCAAAAACATATGACTTGGCATAGGGATTTCCAAGTTAGCTCCCATGTCTTCTCTGTTTGCATTTTACATTTGCTACTTTAAAGTAATTGCTCACAGTATGGATTTAGCAATTCCTTTAAAGTGGGGGCATACATTTGCATTATTCTTTTGCATTTTCCCTTTTTCATGGTTCTTAGTGCAACCTTCGTACTTCATATGATGCGTTTGTCACTCTCTAGATGACATTGGGTATATTTTCCTTCATGAGCATGATCTATATTAGCATATTACATTCCTCTTAGTGGCTTGATGTGAAACACTACATCCCCTAAGTTGTGAATTTTATATTCTTTGATTGGTCCTCTCTTGGAGACATTAGGAACAATGTTCCCTAAGTTAAAGATCTCTCATGAACTAAGCAAGACTCCTTTGAACATTCTTTGCATGTTGCATGTTGCATTTATTGTTATATGGCCAGTTTGCATAATACATCTTGCATGCCTGTGGTGCCATCATGTTTGTTCATGAGCTCCAAGCATACAAAGTTTTTCTTGACTCATGAAGCTTGAAAAAATCCATTTTATTTTGTGGTGCCTTATTAAAGTTATCAGGAGGTATAACTTTGGTATGGTTGAGCAGGAAGCCCATTCTGAGGTATGAATTTCCCCATAGCCACCTACATGTGTGAGTTCATACCGGCCATGAGTGTATGTTTCTCACCTTCTAGGACTTCTCACTCAATGAATAGCCATGAGTTTCGTCACCTCAGAGTGAGTATGTGTTTTATGTACAAACAACCTAGATCTGATCCACATCGGGATGGAAAAATGATTGAAGCTTGATCTGATTCTCTCTTTTCTTTTTCTTTTTATTTCTTTCCTTTTCTCCCTTTCATCTTTGGTATTGTATGATTGGCCTTGTCATTGCTCTTTATATCATTTTCATGTGTGTTCCCTTGTGTTTATGTTTGGTTTTCTATGGGATCTTGATCACCCCTCTTGATTGTTGTTGTCTCATCTTGCTAGCATGGGTACATTTAGATCCCTCTTGATGTGTGTGTTTGGCTACTTTAGTGTGATTTTGAAGCAGGTTCATCCTCTCACTAAAGTGGGGCTAAATGTAGCGTAGAAAAATGGATCTTTGGAAAATTTCATACTCATTTGGGTCTTTCTTGTGGATGTTGGCTTAGTTTTTCCTTGATTTAATGTTGTAATGTGATTAACACATTCACATTAGGTCTTGGGCCCTTGTGAACTAATAAGAATTATATGATTCCTTGCAAAAGTGTTGTGAAGTGTTGTAACACACCTTCACACTTTTCTAGGATCTTATTAATATATTTCACCTAAATAACCTCTTTTTATCATTTACCAAGCCTTATTTCAAAAATTTGTAACAAAATTTCACCTTTTCTAGGCTTTCCATTAATAATTGGACCTTTCTTATGCCTTAATTGGCCCCATTTTATATTTATAGGCCTTACTTAAGTGTATTTTTGAAAATAATCCCAATAAACATCATTTAAAATATCTAAACTTTGAAACCCACTTTAAATGCCCTAGGTGGGATCCATTCGCCATTAGGGGCAAATGATTCCCCTTTGGCACAAAATTCAAAATCAATTCAAATTTATGGTGGTTTTTTATTTTCTAAAATCCAAGGTCAGCTTGTGATGTATTTTTAGGAATATTGCATAATTAAGTATAAATATAGGGTTTTTCTACTCATTTCACCCCCAACAAACCAACCAATTAATCAATCCATCACTCAAGCATTCTAGGCATTTCAAGCATTTTCAAGTCTACATCCATTGGAGCTATTACTTGTATATCTGTAGAATTCTACTTCAAGGATTTGGTGAGTTGTAGCATTATCTATTTTCATTCATCACTTTCTCTCCATATTTTATTTTCATTTCAATGGTTTAATTACCAACAAGGGTTTTGACCAAGGCAAACCCCTATTCATTAACCCTACAATAATTTTTCCCTCTCTTTGCATGTGATTTGCAGGTCTAGGTTACATATTTGTCAAAGAGAAAGATTGGAAATGTTGTTAAAAAATTATCAAATCCATTCAAAGTTGTCAAAACCCTAAGAGAAGCTTGGAGAACACCTACAAGTTGAATTTGATAGTTTCAAACCCGAATCTGAACTAGGAGTAGAAAAGCAGACTGAAGGCTACAATTTTTTGTTTTGAATTTCCATAAATCTAGAGGTGCATTGATTCACCATTAGTGGTGAATGAGTCCCACTGCCTAGGCTTAAACATGAATTTTGAAGATCTAAGTACCCAGTTGTCTGAAACCTGTTCCGACAAAGTCTTCCCGAAGTAGGACTAAGTCACCCAACTTGGCTTATGAGTCCCAGTTGGAATGATCAATAGTGAATTTTTCAAGATTCTAGAGCTCCTTTACATCTCTTTCTAGTCTCCAGATGCACACTTTCAATTTCATAAGTTTCTATAATAGTTTCTTTACATTTATAGGTCTTTTTGCATATCACATTGTGTTTTCAAACATCTTGCATTTTCTAGGTTTACATTTGGTAGTTAATTTCCTTCATTAGTTTTCAGCCTTTAGGACAATCCCCTTTGACATATTTCAATCTCCTTTGCATTGGAATCTCAAGGGTTTGTTCTTGAGTGAGCCATTAAGATTTTTGTACCTCTCTCCTTTTAGGTTCAAAACCATAGAAGTGTAAGGGAGACCCCCACACAAAAATATTTGGTTCAAGAAGATATAGAATAATCATGATAGGATGGATTGACTCTTTGGATTTTATATGGGAAGCAGATTCATCCAAGAATAGAGCACAATTTCCTTTGTAGGTAGCAGAAAATCCTATTAGAGTAACATATTCCCCTATGAGTGAATGACCTGGACAATGTACTGACATGGATAGTGGGATCACCTAAGAAGAGCATGGATTTTCCTATGTAGGATGACCAAGGTGTATGGATGGACAACATATACACCTATGAGCTGAGTGGAAATGCCTATGAGGGATGACTGGGTGTATGGAACAAAAGTGGAATTGCCCAAGAGAAAAGCACATTTTCCTAACTAGGGAGGACCATATGGATGAGAAAGGTGGATTCACCCCTAAAGGGAGCATGATCACCTCTTTGGGGGATGATGGTATGGGTGAGAAAGGCAAATTTTCCCCTAAAGGGAGCAAAATTTCCTATTGAGGATGATTGTCTGAAAGGACAGACTAGATAATGTTGTATAATCGCCCCTATGAGGGTAGGTTCACCTATCCATAGTGCGGATTCACCTCTTTGGGAAGTGGATTCACCCCTATGAAATAGAGGGACTATGGAAAAGGAAAAACAATAGCAAACAAGAAGACAGTGGGAAAAGATTTACTCTAGACTAAAGACACTCACTAGTATCACACAAGAAGACGCGCCAAGCATGTGAACAACCCTAGAATTAGTAGTAAAGGTTTACAAACTTAATGTAGGCCCACCACCTTGAGGGGTTAATAATATGTTATAATTGTGTGGGAACACCCTTTCTCGTGAAGGTGGATAGGTAGAAATCCAATGGCAGAAGGTCATCAACAGACGCCACGGGCTAACCTTCTCTCTCTCCTCAAGAACTATCATAGTTCACCATGAGGATTTATATCTCAACCTAAGGGAGTACATGGTCAAAAGATTTAGGGTGTCATCCACAATCCCTACACTAAACCAAGCCACGAATAAAACATGAGTCTTAAACTAGGATGAACAACGAGCTAGGGGAGTCCTTGATACACCAGGAGGGTGCATGAACACCAACCCATCACAAGCATGGATCAAGAGCCCCAGTGAGGTACTGTAAACTTAGACCAACCCCGCACATCTTGACTAGGAATCACCCTAGTAACGATGCTTCACCGGATACAACGTGATTGGATTGGGGTACAATTTTAGTTCTCCCCCTTTTATATACCCTATCAGTTCGCATGGTTGAGATCATCCCCTAGGTGATGAAATCCTAGGGAAGTCTCCTAAAGGGAAGGAAGTGTTAGGAATTTTTGATCCCTAGGCTCACACGTAGCGTAAGGGGAGAGCATATGTGCAAAACTAACACCTCTTAGGTAGACTGGACTGGACTTAGGTCTATCTATGATTTTTGATCTCCAAGCTCACCAAACGATGCAAGGGGAGAGCATACATCGACAAGAGACCCCAAACACATCAAACAAAGTTATTTGACCCTTTAATTAAATCTGTATGCCTAGCTAGTATGAAAAACAACAAACTAATTAACTAAGGGGCTTTGATCATTCGACCTGCAAAAGATGCATTAGTAGTTTGATTGCCAATCTTCGTCAAGTGTGTGACTAGCTACACAAATTTTATTAAAACTCCACAAGCATAGATGAACAAGTGATCAGATTCGTACCCAAACCCAAAATAGACTGGAAGTTTAAATAGAAAAGTTTTTGTCTTGAATTTACCTCAAATCCACCTCTCAGGAGAGTATATTTTCCTATGTAAGACTCAAATTTTCCTTTGTAGGTCTTAGGTTCACCTATCCATAGATTTTCCTGTTCATAGATATGCCCATCTGTAGATACGCTCGTCCACACATACACTCGTCTACAGATATGCCTGTTTGTAGATACACTCATCTACAGTTAGGCTTGTCTATAGATACGCCTATATAGGTAGCTGATTCACCTTAGTGTGTCAGATGTAGGAAAGTCAAAGAAAAATATGTTGGAGTACAGGAAACACTGAGAGGGGGGTGAATTAGTGTTTCAATAATCAACTACAGCTCAATAGTTCTTAAAACAAATAATCTCTATGTAATCATTGAATGTTCAATTTCAAAAATGTAACCAAATGTGATAGCCAATAGTAGATCCTTAATCAACATGAAAATTAAAATGTTGCAAAGTAGATAAAGAAAGTGACAAGACCAAATTCTATGAAGCATAATCATCACATGGACCACAAAAGAATCATAGAACAACATTTTTCATGAGTGGAAAACCCTCATAGGGACAAAAAACACTAGACGAAATTCCTCACTGGCTTAATAAAATCCCACTGATTATAGAACCTCACCGGCTACAAAAATGCCTTACTGGCTACACAAAATGCATTACTAGCAAAGCCTCACTAGAAAACACAACTGCCTCATTGGAAAAGCATAGCCTCATTAGCTTTTTCATGTTACTACAACCTCACTGGCATTCATGGTAACCTCACTGGCTTTCATGGTAGTAACTACCTGACTGGAGAAAACAACATTTCTCATCAAATAATATTGTAAAAAAAAATACAAAGTATCATCTTTGTTTCACTGAATAGCACTTCTTGTTTGTCTCATTTGTAACTAGAGACACAATAATTTGAATGTATAAAGAATTACAATCTGCACTTAAATTGCTCACTCATTTCTCATTACAAATTTTCTCATAAATTACTTACAACATGATAATAACAATAAATGTAATTCATATACTCTGGCTATGTGATTTCAACATTATAATCAACCAACCAAACTATACTGTCTGAGAATAGTTTATAAAATACAAATTTCCTCATAACTAAATGAACCACCATACAGTGATACCTGTCACTGAAGTCCAAAGCCATTTCATGAAACATTTGAAACAATGTTAGTTTAAGCCACCTGAGATATGGTCGACAACCCTTGTAACAAATTTTTATGCAACCTTTGAAACTATACAATAGTGCACAGGTCAAAAATACCAATCCTGAAGTCAACTATCATAAAGCAGTAAAGCACAAAAGAAAACTCAATAGTTGTGAAGATAGACTACTTTACATAAACACCGGTTGAGAATACTCATGCTAGGGTTTGCAAATACAAAATATTTATAAACAAAACCTTTACGATTTCAAAAAATGTTGCCAAAATAAAGAAATTGAAACCAAAGTCTTATTACCTGAAACCAATTTTCTGCAATCACAATACCACCACCATGAGCATTCTCACTTCACCATCATGAAGTCTTCAAACCCTAATCATTGTCTCGTTCCCTAGCATGTTCAATGATGAACAACAATATCATATGCCCTTGAGAACCTTCCTTACAATAATAAGTGAAACATTATAATATGTGCAATAATCTTCTTGACCAAGTGCCTTTTCCAATGTCAAACAAAACACTATAATTGATTCGGAGGATCTTCACCTAAAATTGAAGTTTCTCATTTATCTTCATAAATGGCATCATAAAAAAGTGGCCAAAATTCTAACTCCAATGCAACTTGAATAGAGTCAAACAGAAGCTACAGAGTCCAAGATATGCTCAGTCAAACCTTGGTCAACCTTGGAGCCAAGTCAAAGAAAAAAAAGGGTCAAAAATTGACATTGTCAAAAGTGGTCAAGACTGGCATCAATGCGAAGATCTCGTTGCAAGCTTTCCGACGACATTCGTTTCACGAAAAATAGAGTTTGTTTGCATGAGATATGAGTAGTCAAAGTTGGGTTGACTTTGTTGACATCGACATGGTACAATCAGCATCCAGTCATCATCATCAGCCAATCACATGTTGACATGTGGCAAAATCGGGATGAATAAAAATAATAATAAAAATAATGCACCTAATCCTAAGCCTTAAAACAAGGAAAACAAAACCCACACCTACCTCCCACGTACATGCTTACTTGGGGAAAATTTTAAGGAGGAAAAGGTGGGCTTTACTTGGTAAAACAAGTAAAACAAAAAAACTAAAATATTCCCCTTAAAAATATATAGTTTCAACCACTAAATTAATGGGTGGTAAGTAATAATTAATAAGCCCAAATTTAAAACAATGGAGAGATAAGGTTGTTTTGTAAAATCAATTGGTTAGTAACCAAATTGATTAAATTTTAAATATAAAAAGGGAGGTTTAGAGGCTTGAGGATTCATTGGGAATTATTCAGGTGTTGGAGACTTAGAGCATTTTGAAGAGATAATTTTTTGTTCCTATACGTCGAGAGAATGCTAGAATTTCGTCGTGCTTGAAGGAAAGAGCTTGCAAACTATTGTAATGCCAAATTTTTGAATATTTCAATCGGATCGGTCTACTCTTTGGAGAGGGGCTTGGAGACATAGTTGTTCTTACGACGAACTCCGTTATCAAGCTGTTTGCATTCTCTCTTTCTTGTCTCATTTTGAATTCTGATTTTTTTCATTTAATTATGTGTTGTTAATTTTAGTTTAGTAATTTGGAGTTTGGAACTATAATTGATATGCATTCTTAAAGCAATCGTCTTAGATCCTAAATCAGATCAAATTGGTATCAGAGCTATGTTTTGACTAGTAGTGCAGAATCAAATGCTAACGTGCTCCAAGCTTCGAAGAGGCGAAGGCGAACTTGAAGAATACAATCCTGAGAATGACAAATGAAGGACTTCACCAACAATGGATGAAACTAAAGCTGGGAAAAGCACCGAGCAAGAGCTTGATGATAAGACTTTTCAGCAAGCCTTTCTTGACATGAAGGCAATGGTGGAATAGCTATATGCAGAAAAGAAGAAGCGCGAAAAGGGAGATTCTTTGAAGCGAGGAAAGAAGGAAGATAGAAAGGACAAAGGAGGAAAAGATCCAGAAGCTCCATCTCCTCCATCTTCCCCTTCTTCTCCATCTTCCCCTTCTTCTTCTTCCTCTTCTACTACTGTTAATCCTTTCAAAAGAAAGTCTAAGCCTATTATTAAACTTGATGTAAAATTTGAATTGCCTAATTATTGTGGTGAGTTGAATGGAAAAAAGTTAGATGATTGGATCCAACAGGTAGAAGTGTATTGTAGGATTCAAGGCCTAATAGAAGATGCTTCTATGATTCAGTTAGCCACTCTCTAGTTGGGAGGTACAACTCTCACTTGGTGGGAGAGTAGGACTCGAGAGGAAATTGCTTGCCATGGTAAGGTCAATATGACTAGGATGGAATTTATTGCTGCCCTTAAAAAATAGTTTTATCCTTTAGGTTATATGCAACAATTAACAATGAATTGGAAAACCTTTAGGCAAGGTAAGGGTAAGTCTGTCCAAGATTACACTCATGAGTTTAGAAAATGGGCTATTGCTTTAAATGTTCCATTGTATACTCAAGATACATTACTCAAGTACATAGGTGGTTTGCATTCTTACCTAAGGCATACTATTCTAATGTTGAGTCTTAATAATTTGGATGAAATGTCAGTCCAAGCTACTCATTTAGAGTCAAGGGGTAATAACACTTTTAGTGATAATTTCTCAAAGAAACCATCTAAGTCTAAGGGGAAGTCTAAGGGTAAAGAAAAAGATAAAGATAAAGGAAAAGGGAAGAAGACAACTACAGTTAAGAAGGAGGGTGATAAGCCCACATGGTACCATTGCAAGAAAGAGGGGCATGATGATTCAAAGTTTTGGAAGCTTCATCTCGAATTGAGGCTGAAAAGATACAGAGGCAATAAAGGAAAGCAAAATACTGCTACAGTGATTCAACAAGATCTTGGACCCGACTCTAGAGATGAAACTCAGATTGTTGTTGTTGGGGTCCAAGGTAAAGGGAAAGGTATAATTCTCTCTTCTAATGCAAATTTTTCTAATGAAAATGCAAGTACAAGTAAAGTATCTACTCCTCCTAAAGCTGATAAACAACAAAATGAATTGTTTCATATTTGAGTTGTAACTAAGCACACTAAGATTGATACATTGTTTGATACGGGTTCTCAAGTCAAATTAATATCTAAAGAGGTGGTAAAGAAACTCAATCTAGCTACAACACCTCATCCAAAGCCATATCCGCTTGGATGGGTTTGCAATGATGCTCAATTGCAAGTAACAAAACAGTGTAAATTGAAATTTTCTATCACTGCAAACTTTGTTGATGAGGTAGAAGTAGATGTTGTTCCTTTGGATATTTGTGGGCTTGTGTTAGGGAGTCCTTATCTATATGAAATAAAAGAAATCTTTTATAGGGGGGATAATAAGTATCATCTTTTTAAGGATGGGATAGGATACATTATACGTGCACACAAAGTTAAGACTAATCTTGCACTAGTTAATGTTGGTCAAATGAAAAGGTTGGTCAATTCTAGTAAGAACTTTGTGTTAATGCTTGTAAAACCCAAAGAGGATGAAAAAGATGAAGCATTTAAAGGGTGTGATCCTAAGCGTAAAATTGAGATGGTCAAGATAGTTTCTTCTTATGATGACTTATTTCAGGAGCCAAAGGGGTTGCCACCTAAGAGAGAGATACAACATGAAATCCAGTTGCAGCAGGATGTGCCTCTTCCAAACATTGGCATGTACTGTTTATCAATTTTGCATAATGAAGAAATCAAAAAGCAAGTTCAAGAGTTGGTGGAAAAAGGAGTCATTCATCCTAGTACATCTCCTTATGGTTCTCCAACTGTGTTGGTTCCAAAGAAAGATGGATCTTGGAGAATGTGCATCGATTATCGAGCCTTGAACAAGATAACATTAAAGAACATGTATCCTCTTCCCCGAATTGATGATTTACTTGATCAATTAAAACATGCAGTTTATTTCACTAAGTTAGACTTGCATAGCGGATATCATCAGATAATAATTGCAAAAGATGACATTTGGAAAACTGCATTTAAGAATAAATAGGGACTTTATGAGTAGTTGGTCATTCCCTTCGGGCTTTGCAATGCACTAGCTACATTTATGAGAGTCATGAATGATGTCTTTCATCCTTTTATTGATGATTTTTTCATAGTCTATTTAGATGATATTCTTGTATTCAGTCGAACTTGGGAAGATCATGTAATTCATGTAAAGAAAGTTCTTGATGTATTGAGAAAAGAAAAACTCTATGTAAAGATGTCTAAGTGTGAATTTGCAAAGACATCTCTAGTGTACTTAGGCTATGTCATAGGAATGGTCAATTGAAAGTAGACCCTATGAAGGTCGAAGTTATTGTAAAATGGCCTAAGCCAAGTATAGTCACTAAAGTGAGAAGTTTCTTAGGTGCAGTCCAATACTGAAGAAAGTTCATTGCAAGCTTCTCCTACATTGCATCACCATTGCACATGTTGACAAGTACAAAGACAATTGTTCGGTGGGGAGGTCCACAACAAAAGGTCTTCAACACTTTGAAGGAAAATTTGAGCATGACACTAGTTCTGGATTTACTAGATTTAAACCAACCATTCGAGATCAAAATAGATGCAAGTGGATTTTCCATGGGAGCAGTGCTAATGCAAGGAGGTAAACCAATTTGCTATCACTTTGAGACTTTTTCAAGTGTAGTTATTAACTATCCTACTTATGATAAGGAACTTTATGCATTAGTTCAGAGTGTTAAGAAATGGAAACACTTCTTAATGGGGAAAGAAACTATAATCCACATTGATCACCAACCACTTTAGCATTTGCATTCACAATCCAAATTGCAACAAAGTAGGCACTTTAGGTGGATGGGTTTTCTTCAATAGTTTCATTTGGTAATTAAGTACAAAAAAGGTGCCCATAACAAAGTAGTAGATATGTTGTCTAGGCCTCCCATTATGAATGCTTTGATTATCCTTAAAGGTAGTTCCATGGTGCATGAAAGCTTTCAGGAACAATATACTAATGATGAAAACTTTAAGGATATTTATTCAGCTTTAATTGTAGGCAAACAGATAGAAGAGAAAGATTACTATGTGTAGGATAAACTTGTGTATCATTTGGGCAAGGTATGTGTTCCGAAAGATGAACAAGCACATGTAATCCATGAAGCTCACACCTCTTTGATTGCAGGACATTTTGTGGTAAGTAAAACAATTACTCAGTTACAAAAATATTGTTACTGGCCTAAAATGCAGGAAACCATCACCAAATACATTAAGGGTTGTATTATGTGTGCAACTAGTAAACCAAGTAACAGAAAATTGGGGTTGTACACACCATTACCTGTTCCATCCCATCCATGGGAAAGTGTGTCTACGGATTTTGTTGGGGGTTTACCTATGTCTAGGAAGGTTCATGACTATCTTTATGTAGTAGTTGATCAGTTCAACAAGATGTGTATCTTAATGCCATGCAAAAAACAAATCACTGATGAACTGACAGCTCAAATGTACTTCCAATTTGTATGGATTCATTTTGGGTTACCTACTTCTATTGTATTGGATCAAGATTCTCGATTCCTAGGGGAGTTTTGGTCAATTTTGTGGGGACTCATGGACACCAAACTGAAGAAGAGTACAACCTTCCATCCGCAGACTGATGGACAAAAAGAGGTAGTAAATAGGACAGTTGTGCATCTACTTAGAGGCTATTGTAGCAAATATCCCAAGTTGTGGGATGAGAGTCTTCATTATGTGCAACATTCTTAGAACCATGCATCACACTCTTCTACAAAAAGGTCTCCTTTTGAGACTTGTTTCGGTTATGTGCCTAAGACCCCAATGGATTTTTCGTTTGGGAAAGATGAAGTTGAAGATGGATGACATGATTTAGAGAAGCCTTTGAAGTTCATCCAGAAGGTCCAAGAAATTCATTAGGCAATGGAAGCACAGTTGGAAAAGAGCCAAGCCAAATACAAGGCTCGACATGATAAACATCACACCAATCATCATTTTCAAGTCGGTGACCACATTTGGTTACATATCAACAAAGAAAGAATGCAAGGCGAGGGAAGGAAGCGCAAGCTGATTTGGTATGGTCCCTTTGAGATCTTGGAAAAGATCAGAACCAATGCCTTTCACCTTAATCTTCCTCCATACATGCAAATATATTCAGTTGTCAATGTTGAGAACTTGAAGTTGTATGAACCTCCGATGATATTGGACAAGGAGACTGATATTCAGGTTCCATCAATGGATGATCTTTCACTAGAGTACATGTCAGAGTTGCCTAAAGATGTCATCCTAGACAGGAAAACCAGGACTTCACGAAGAGGAGCAGTTGAATACCTCAGAGTGGGACTAAAGGGGATGAATCCAAGCAAGGAAAAATGGATGGAGATTGGTAAAGTGAGGGAACTTTAGCCTCACTTACTTTCTGAGCAACCAGCTTTTAGAGGTCCAAAAGCTCTCCAATGGGGAGGACTGATCCAGAGGATCTTCACCAAAAATTGAAGTTTCTCATTTATCTTTAGAAATGGCATCATTAGAAAGTGGCCAAAATTCTAACTCCAATGCAACTTGAATAGAGTCAAACAGAGCTACAGAGTCCAAGATATGCTCAGTCAAGCCTTGGTCAACCCTAGAGCTAGGTCAAAGAAAAAAAGGGTCAAAATTTGACATTGTCAAAAGTGGTCAAGACTGGCGTCAATGCGAAGATCTCGTCGCAAGCTTTCCAACGACGTTCGTTTCATGAAAAATAGAGTCTATTTGCACGAGATATGAGTAGTCAAAGTTGGGTTGACTTTGATGACATCATCATGGTACAGTCAGCATGGCATGGTCAGCATCCAGTCATCATCATCATCCAATCACATGTTGACATGTGGCAAAATCTAGACAAATAAAAATAATAATAATAAAAAATGCACCTAATCCTAAGCCTTAAAACAAGGCTAAAATAAGCCTTAAAACAAGGAAAACAAAACCCACACCTACCTCCCACGTACATGCTTACTTGGGGAAAATTTTAAGGAGGAAAAGGTGGGCTTTACTTGGTAAAAAAAGTAAAACAAAAAAACTAAAATATTCCCCTTAAAAATATATAGTTTCAACCACTAAATTAATGGGTGGTAAGTAATAATTAATAAGCCCAAATTTAAAACAAAGTCCTCTAAAAGGATGAAACAAAAAAAATCCCATAAACAATATAATCTCAGATATGACAAAAATTAAGGGGCTTAGGTATTTTATATGTTTTTTAAAAATAATGTAAAACGAGAGATTTAAAGATTTTTGTGTAAATAAGGGGGATTTTTAAGTTGTATTTGTAAAAATGGAGAGATAAGGTTGTTTTGTAAAATCAATTGGTTAGTAACCAAATTGATTAAATTTTCAATATAAAAAGGGGGGTTTAGAGGCTTGAGGATTCATTGGGAATTATTCAAGTGTTGAAGACTTAGAGCATTTTGGAGAGATAATTTTTTGTTCCTGTACGTCGGGAGAATGTTGGAATTTCGTCGTGCTTGAAGGGAAGAGCTTGCAAACTGGTGTAATGCCAAATTTTTGAAGATTTCAATCGGATTGGTCTACTCTTTGGAGAGGGGCCCAGAGACATAGTCGTTCTTACGATGAACTCCGTTATCAAGTTGTTTGCATTCTCTCTTTCTTGTCTCATTCTGAATTCTGATTTTGTTCATTTAATTATGTGTTGTTAATTTTAGTTTAGTAATTTGGAGTTTGGAACTATAATTGATATGCATTCTTAAAGAAATCGTCTTAGATCCTAAATCAGATCAATAATGTGTATGCAATAATATGCATGTGACAAAAAATTTGTCAACTTTAACAAATGGACCTCATTCGAAACCAAAGCACTTTATTATTGCTTATGCCAAAGCAATGAAACCTTCGAGACTACCTTTTCAATGGAAACACTATAATGTTCCCTTTCCACATATTAAGCTTTAATAATATAAACACCATCACTTTTTTTCATTTCAATAATATGAACTTCATTATACCTGATGGTGCTTGTACAAATAATCAACTCATGGTGTTTTATGAACATCACTATTTTTGACTAAGAAACCTACTATCAACATCATTTTATCATCAAACTTCATCAAGCGATGATAGTCATCAACATCATGTTTGATACCAACTAAGAAATCAAACTCCATAACTCACCTCATAAACCATTAACCTACTTCATAAACCATCAAATTTTGACATCAATGACAAACTATGCCAAAGCCAACAAAATTTCCCTTTGGCATTGATGTCAACTTCTCCCCCTGTGAGGATTACAAATTCTCCATCAAATCCAACTCAACTTACATCACTTGCAATTTCTCCACCTTTGACAAAAATTACAAAGGATTGTAAGCACAAAATGTCAAAACAAATGAGCATATTTGCATATCAACTTGCATCAACTTATCAACTAAGATTAAATGAGCATATCAAACTACATTATCAAACTGTATATATGATTAAATTGTGAAACTATTATCTCCCCCTGAGTCAACTAAAAGACCAACTAATAATGCCAAAAACCACTGAGCAAGTCATAATGTAAAACCAGAGTCAACAAACCACCAAATGCAATAGTACACACCAATTTTGAAGTATGGATGTGAATCATATATTTTTGGGAATGAGGTTTATAGGCTACTCTTGTGCTCTTAGGATGTTTCACCTAAAAGGAGCTTGAGATAAACCTCACTCAAAATCAAGGTGGTTCATTCAAACTAAGGAATGTATGATGAAATTATGACTGAATACAATGATCTAAATGCAACTAAGTAATGTAATTGACTGATTATGAATACAAAACCTAAGATATATGCAATGTTTGAAAACACAATGTGATATGCAAGCATGAACTAAACATGAACAAATGCAAAACATAAATGAAGAAGGTTGAATCAGAGTGCACCTGGGTAAAGAATGAAGAATCTGGAGTGTCCTGAATGCTGAAAGAAATCACTGAAAATCACTAGTAGAACTCATTCGCCACTGATGGCAAATCAATCCTACTTCTAACAAAAACTTCTGGAAACTAGTTTTTGACTGTCAAGATCCAGAATCTGAAAAAATCTAACTTTCTAGCCTTAAGGTGGGACTCATTTGCCACTGATGGTGAATCAGTCCTCTCCCAAAATTCTATGAAATCAGGGACCAATTCTATAGCACCAGATTTGAGCTTGTCTTCTTGTTGGGTTGATGGAGTCAAATCTGCAGAAAATAGGTTGTAGGTTGTCTCCAAGCTTGAAATAGGTTTGATTTTACTTAAAATACTTGGTTGACTTCTTGTCCACTTTTCAACACCTAATTTCTTGATAAATCTACATACACAAGTCTACAAACACACATGCAAAAGGGGAAAAATGGTTAAGGGTTAGGTTATACGAATTTTCCTTGGTCAAATACCACTTTGGTAATCAAACCCTTAATGAAGAGATGAAATGAAATGAACAAGGAAAGATGAATAAACAACATGTAAATGTCCTAAGCTCACCACAACCTTGTTGAAGAAATTTGAAGATATGTCAATGGTTGTTCCAAGATACTTGATTGATGCTTGATTGGATGATGCAAAGTGCTCAAATGCTAATTGAATGTTTAGTGAATGAAGATATTGCTTGAATGAATTAGGAGATGTAAAATGAGGAGAAAAACACATATTTATACACACTTGTGTCTTAGTAACCCGATGATACTCATCATAGGCCAACATAAGGTGATTTTGAATACACCTAAAAGAAAATTTGAATTATTTTAAAGTTTGAGCCAAGAGGGACTCATTCGCCACCCATGGCGAATGGGTCCCACCTTGGACTTGAAAGTGGGTGTCGAGAATTATATTGCATTTAATGTTGTTTGTCAGGTTTACATTCAAAAACACACTTAATTAAGCCTTATTAGTGCATAAAGGGGTTAAATAAAGCATAATAAAGGTGTAAATAGTGAAATTAAGCCTAGAAAAGTGTGAAATCTTGTTACAAGACTTTACACTTCAAAATAGGACTTGATAAGTGATGAAAAGGTGATTTTTAGGTGAATTATAATAAATAGAGTCTAGAAAAGTGTAGAAATGTTTTACAACACTTCACAACACCTTCACAAGATGCCATAATTTGAATTTTAAGGACCTAATGTGAATGCATCAGCCACATTACAACATTAAATCAAAGCAAAATGGACCAAGCATTGTGAAGAAAGACCTAAAAGGCCATGAAAATTTCAAAGGGCCATTTTTCTATGGCACAGGATGTGGCCAAAGAATCAACACAACATGAACTAGATCACTACCAAGATGTATTAAAACCTTCAAAGAAAATGTCAACTGAAAATGTATCATGACACAGTGTCAAACAATGTATTATCATAAGTACCAATCTCACCATAAGTACCCATTTGTATAATAATTACCAACTGTGCCAAGTAAATGGTGAAATGTTACCATTTTTCAAATGCATTACCAATGGTATCAAATTACTAGGCACTATTCATTTTCCAACTCACTATCACAACATATAACCAACTCACATTGTCCATTACCAACTTACTGTCACATCATATATCACAATGTGATTAGTACAAATGAATAAAAGAACTAAAAAAATATGAATAGAATGAAACCAATTGTGAATATCAACTATATTTTATGAGCATCAACTAAACGTAAACTAGAGCCAATAGCACTGGAAATGAAATGCTCACCAAACCATCTGAATGTCAATAAAAAACATGGCATCAAATGAAGTGATCATAAGTACCAAAGTAGATACAAACCATAAATATGTCTCAAGCCAATCTCAATTACTGCCTTAAAGTAGCAAAACCCTGTCAACCACTATACCAAGCATTGTGAGTAACCACTGAAAAAAATGTAAAAATAGGAAAGCAACAAAGCATATTACTACCCAGATCAAACATGTGAAACACACTATAGCTACCCAAGGTAACCAAAGGATATCCAAACTCCCTGTCAAGAGTAACCATGAGAAGTAGAACCTAATGCATATGTTAAAGCAATGCTCACCAATTGTGCAAAAACAATTACCACCATAACCATGAACTAAGAAACCAAGGCACTAGCTATGCCAAAAAATACCTTATATTTAGTTTCTAGATGATAAAGAAACTATCAATTGTTAAGCAGCACATCAAAAACACACTGTCAAAAAAAAAACTGTGAGCTACAAATTCCACTATGACCATAGTGTCATCTATCATCAAAATCCAAGAGTCTATCATTGTCAAAGTAATAGACCATTGCAAATAGAATTTTGACTACACATAGCATTGTAAAGTTGTAAAATATAATTTAGAATGTTGTCTTCAATTGTAAACATCACTGCCACTAATGTCATAATTGTCTTGACACTAGCACTGCCAATATCTTATTTACAACAAAATCACTATTTAAGACACATAGTATACTATCATTCCACAATCTGCACACCATCACCTTATAAGAACAACAAATTGTTACATACTCATGCAAAGATAAGACTGTCCATTGTCTAAGAAAAGTGAAGGAACTTAGATCTAATATTTTTCAATCATGATATCATTGAATTCATACAATCACATCTCTTTGATGCATTTGTGAAGAAATTTATGCGCCTTAAGTTTAGACAATATTTTTGTAAAGAAGAGTAGAAAGTTTTGGTTTCTTTCTAATATAGCTACCATCTATTTTGATTTGACTATTTGTTGAATAGGTGATTAAATCATATTTGGTTATAGTATTTCTACATATAGGGTAGAAATCACTTATAGAATTATTCCAAATTTGTAGTAGGCATTTATGATACATATGGTGTGAATAAGGTCTAAGCACTGCATCTTCAATTGATTCCAAGAAATTAGGATATTTCCCTCTTTCACCAAGATTATTGAGTGGTTGTATTCTAGATGAAAGCGGATTCCAAATAGCTAAAACCCACTTGGGTTCATATAAAGAATAAGCCAAATATTCGCAGGCTTCTTTGTCACACTGTTGCTAAATTTTATATTCATTATACAACTCCCTTAATAGTGAAGTTCAAAAGTTAACATTGGGATAATTCTGGGTTGCAACCTCTTGAAACATCCCTACTTAGATGATCCACGTGCCATAGATATTCATGTACATAGCTTCAACATCCAACAAACTAAAATCCATTTCATTGTGACTACAAAAGAATATCCTGGTCTTGCATTCCTCTCATGCAAAAAAACACTTAAAGATTAGTGTACTGGACTTTGGTTAAATCCATTTGACTCCTCTAGAAGTTTTTCCCCAAGAGGTAAAACAAACACATTATCCATATCACTAGAAGTGGTTGATTTCTTGAGCACATGCAAATGCAATTTCAGAGCACCAAGAAAGAATGGTGTAACTATTGTAGAAAAGAGTGAATTTGAATTTGTGAGAGCAAATGAGCTAGCAGGCACAAGATTGGTCAATAAGTCCTTGTCAATTGTCAAGCACATGAATAATATATCCTTAGACACAAGAAAGTGATAAGATATTAACCACAAAGAGATCATCACCTAGAACTGAAGCAAAAAATTACTGAGCATTATGCAAAATGGACAACATGTAAAAACACTTCATACTCCAATGTGTAGACCTTGTTTTGATACACTTATCTCTCCTAGCATAAAGAATCTTCTCAACCCAATAAACACAAGCAACCACTATTATAGGAAGATGCATTAAATGATTGTATCATTACTCAAGAACCAACATATTCAAGATGCAAAGAAAGATCATGCACACAAACCACTAAGCACTCCTTTATTTTCACCTAGGGGTAAAATATATAACATTGAACATCTCCCCTTAACTCCATGCTCCTTTTTATGTACTTACAAATGTCTCTTGTGTAGTATGCACAAGATTAGACTCATCCTTCTCCTAGTTTTTCTTTCTTCTCCAAACCTTTTGAATGCTTGTCTTCTTGGGATGCTTCCTTCTCCAAAATTTCTTCTCTGGTTTCACAAACCTAGTTCTACAATATTTTGCAACATGACCATGGTTATGAAATTTACAACACATTACACTCATATTCTCAAAGAATTCATATTGACTCCTATTAGACCTTCTTCTACAATAGTTTGCTTAATTCCCATAACCATTACATAAATAACAATAACCAGGAAATGAATAATTATACCTCACTGATTGATATGGCCAAGTAGGTGGAGATCTTGTGAACTGGTTGGCTCTGCTTCTTCTTCCTCTATTGAAATCCTTGAACTATCTACTAATAGCAGTCTTAATTTCTAATTTCTTCTTTTCTTCAGTCTTAAAGACAACAGGGTGATCATTTAAATCTATCTTCGTTCTTGGTGGTTTTTTGACTCTAGAACTCTTTCCTTCTACAAATCCCACACCAGCAACATCCTTGTGATGTTTATGCTTACTTAACATCTCATTCAACTTGCTGGTTCTCTCATCAAATTTTTGATTCTTTTCTAACCGTTTTCTAACATTCTCAAGATCTTTCCTTAGAGATACTATTTCCCCTTCAAGATTTTTGCATCCAACTGTTTTGACTTCCAAATCAGACCTTATCATATATGTTGTCATCAATCCCTAATTTCAGATTGACAATCAACTCATCTTTTACAATGTGTTCCTTTAATAGAGAATTTTCCTCTAGTTGTGTTCTTAGAGACAACACTTCAACCTCTATCTTTTGACAATATTCTACTTTGGTTTGCAACTTCATGCGAGTTGCCTTCAACTTTTCTAGACTCTACCAGTTGCAACTTTAGATCCTGATTCTCCTTTTTGAGTTTCTCAATCTCATTAAGGGCATAAATAAATTCACCTTTAAAATCAATTTCACAATCATCTTCAACATACTCTTGTTCAAAATCACTCACTAAGTGATCTCCTTCTTTGTCTACACTCTTCACTACAAGATCATATTTTATACTAGGTTTAAATGGTGTTTGTTGTTCAACATTCTATTGGTTATTTATTTTTCTCTATTTCTTTTACTTTTTTCCATAACGAGAACTCCACTACCAAGAACCCTTAAGTTGGTTAGACTTATACAAGGGTATGGTTTTGATACCACTTGTTGGAGTATGAGAAACACTGAGAGGGGGGTGAATCAATGTTTCAATAATCAACTACAACTCAATAGTTTTTCAAAACACATAATCTCTCTATAATCATTGAATTTTCAATTTCAAAAATGTAACCAAATGTGATAGCCAATATCAGATCCTTAATCAACATGAAAACTAAAATGTTGCAAAGTAGATAAAGAAAGCAACAAGACCAAATTGTATGAATCATAATAATCACATGGACCACAAAAGAATCATAACACAATATTTTTCATGAGTGGAAAACCCTCATAGGGATAAAAAACCACTCAGGAAAATGCCTCACAGGCTTAATAAAATCCCATTGATTACAAAGCCTCACTAGCTTCTTTTTGTGCCTCACTGGAAAAGCTTCATTGACTACAAAAATGCCTCACTGGCAAAGCCTCACTAGCTACAAAAAATGCCTCACTAGAAAAGCATCACTGGCTACACAAAATGCCTCACTGGAAAACACAACTGCCTCACTAGCAAAACACATCCTCACTGGATTTTTCATGTTACTACAACCTCACTGGCATTCATGATAGCCCCACTAGCTTTCATGGTAGTAACTACCTCACTGACAAAAACAAAATTTCTCACCAAATAATATTGTAAACAACAATACAAAGTATCACCTCTATTTCACTGAATAACACTTATTATTTGTCTCATTTCTAACTAGAGATGCAAGAATTTGAATGTATAAACAATTAAAATATGCACTTAAAGTTCTCACTCATTGCTCATTACAAATTTGCTCATAAATTACTTACAACATGATAATAACAGTAAATACAATTCATATAGTCTGGCTATGTGATTTCAACATTATAATCAACCAACCAAACTATACTATCTAAGAATAGTATATAAAATACAAATTTCCTCATAACTGAATGAACCACCATATGGTGATAACTTCCACAAAGATACCTGTCACCGAAGTCCAAAGCCATTTTATGAAACATTTGAAAAAATGCTAGTTTAAGACACCTGAGATATGATCGATAACCCTTGTAACAATTTTTTATTCAACCTTTGAAATTATACAATAGTGCATAGGTCAAAAATACCAAGCCTGAAGTCAACTATCATAAAGTAATAAAGCATAAAAGAAAACTCGATAGCTGTGAAGGATAGACTACTTTACATAAACACCGGTCGAGAATACTCAAGCTAGGGTTTGCAAACAAAAACTATTTATAAACGAAACCTTTGTGATTTGAAAAAATGTAGCCAAAATAAAGATATTGAAACCACAGTCTTACTGCCTGAAACTAATTTTCTGCAATCATAATACCACCACCATCATGAAGTCTTCAAAGTATAATCACTATCCCATGCCCTAGCATGCTCAATGATGAACAACAATATCATATGCCCTCGAGAACCTTCCTTACAATAATAAGTGAAACATTATAATATGTGCAATAATCTACCCAACCAAGTGTCTTTTCTGATGTCAAATAAAACACTATAATGTGTATGCAATAATATGCCCATGACAAAACATTCACCAACTTTAACAAATAGACCTCATTTGAAACCAAAGCACTTTATTATTGCTTATGCCAAAGCAATGAAATCTTCGAGACTACCTTTGCAATGAAAACATTATAATGCTCCCTTTCCACATATTATGCTTTAATAACATAAACACCATCACTTTTGTACATTTCAATAATATGAACCTCATTATACCTCATGGTGCTTGTGCAAATAATCAACTCATGGTGTTTTATGAATATCACTATTTTTGACTAAGCAACCTACTATCAACATCATTTTATCATCAAACTCCATCAAGTGGCGATAGTCATCAACATCATGTTTGATACCAACTAAGAAATCAAACTCCATAACTCACCTCATAATCCATCAACCTTTGACATCAATGACAAACTATGCCAAAGCCAACAAAATCACCCATTCAAGTCTGGTCAATGAGAGGTGATTTTGGAATTTCCCATCTGGAGAGTAGATTCACCCCTATACCAAGGTAGATTTGCCTGTCTAGGCAGATTTATCCTTGTAGTTGAAATTCAAACTTACAAAATTTAAAACAATAGAAAAAGTGAAAGTAGACCTATGATTTGGGTCCCACTGGGTGTGCCAGAATTTTGTGCAATATTTTTAATCTACTAAAATGCAATAAAATCAAACAAAAGACTAAAAACAAGCAAAACACTCAAGATTGGGTGATAAGGAGCTCAAACCCGCACATGAAGCCTCCTATTGTGTAGATGTGCCCACAATGTGTGATTGGTTGTGTGCTCTCTTGAAATTTTTGTAGCATAACTACGCTCTAGTGAAAAATGGGTGAGAGAGGTGAAAATGGCTAAGTGTTGGGATAAATAGATTGGATGATTTTGGATGGAGAGCTAGGATTGAGAGGTGAGGGTCAAGGGTTGAGATGCCTTGATACATCTCAACCCACAAATTGATGACAAGTTTCATCACACGGGGAGAGGAGAGGATGAGGTGGAGGGTACTTGCAAGTACCCTTAGGAAGGATGTGACAAGAGGGAATTAAAAATTCTGTTTTAATCCTCATGGGAATGAGGAAAGGAATTTAATATTCCTTAGGGGATGAGAGAGTAATTAAAAATTCCTCAAAAGGACCTTGGGAAGACAAAAATGAATTAAAAATTCCTTTTAGATGGGGAGAGTTGACCAAGGAGTTGATTAGGTTAATTAATGAAGGATTAGAGGAAGGTTAGGTGGCTAATTGGGATTAGGAGTTCACTTGCAAAATTTGGAGGATATGGCACCTCCTAATCATGGATTAAGAATGTGCACATACCTAATGATGGGACTAGCAAGTGGATTAGGATTAGGAGTGGATTGTGGAGGATGGGACATGTGAGGAATTAAATAAATAGGTGGAATTCTTTGAGGAAAAAGATAAAGGGGAGGTGGTAAAATATTTAATTTCCTAATTAAATACCTTAGGGATTTTAGACGACTTTAGGGATATTAATTAAATAATAAAAATATTATTAAATTAATGTAGATAAGAGGATATTTAGATGAAAAAAGATAAATTTGACCAAACATAAGTGGTCAAATTTAGGTGTCTACAACTACCTTACAATTCCTTGGGGGATGCAATCTACTAGTAGCTTGTTGTGATACTAGGATACTATAAATATTGTTGATGTCTACATATTTAAGTTATTTTTATGTTTGAAAAATAGTTTGATTATCTCTAATTAATATTCAAGATAATCCTTAGTTCCCTTTCTCCTCATCATGATCCCAAATACCATGGATTGGGCAATATCCCATATGGAAGCAACAAACAACCACTTAATCTGAGCATTGCTTTGTTATAGTAAAATAGAAAAATCAACTATTAATTAATTAATTATTAGGGCCCCTATTTACCTTATTACACTTAAGCTAAACATAGGAAGTGATTTATTATTATAAAGTTAACTTAATTTTTCATCTCATAACATAGGATGAGGGAACTCTTCATAATCTATTTTAATCCTCACCTACAGTTTCATCTAGGTTGATTTTTACTTTTTTATTTACATAAGGATTATTCAGTGTAATTTTAATCATTCATTTAGGAGATTATTGCATTAATATAATTATTCAATTACATATAAAAATCCATTGCTTCTTCTCTCTATTGTGATAGGTGTTTTGTGATGGTGATTTATGGGAGGTATGGGGTTCAACAATCAAATCCGATATCTTTTTCCATCCTCTAGAGTTACATTATCAACATTTATTTTTGTAATGAGGGGGAATAATTTTATTTTAGTGTATATTTTTCTTTTGATGAATCAATGGTTTTTCCTTTGATTTCCAATTAGGCCTTTAGATTTATTGGTGTTCTAAGTTGTAGGTCCCAAATCCCTAAGGGTGTATAGTCTCCCAAGTGCCAAGGGTGTCTAACCTAGGAAGAATACTACAAAACCTAGGTTTAGGTTGGGCAATTGAGGACCAATTCTTGAGGTGGGTAAGATCTACTTCACTTTTTAATTATAATATTAACATAATCATTTATTAATCATGTAAATTGTAGAATAATGAATGCCTATATTCTAACTTAATAGAACAAGATGTAACTACATGTATTTGTATTAATATTAATAATTATTAATTTTAACTTAATTATATTATATCAAAATCACTTATATATAAATTTAAATAATAATTTTTAAAATTATTTTATATTAAATAAAATATAAATAAAATAAAATGATTATACAATATAATTATAAGGAAGAATAAAATAATAATTATTTAAACATAATATTTATATATAGTTTTGTGAAATAACAATATGTATAATACAATTAATGTGAAATAATAACAAAAATCTATTAATTGTATTAAAATTATTTGAATATAAATAATAATAAATAATAATAATATTTTAAATGCTAATATATTAATAGAAACTTGATATAATAATACAAATTAATATTAATAATTATTACTTTTAGTTCAATGAATTTAAATTTATAATTTTTATTATTACTATTACTATTACTATTTTTTAATTTATGTCTAATTTATCTATTTTCTAACTTAATTTACTTAATGTTATTCCCATCACACTAAATTGAAGCATTTGATTGTTATTAAGATTCAACTACATATTTTTATTTTTTGTATTGAAAAAGCTGAGAGGAATTGCAATGAATAAAAATGCAGCTCCAAAAGGAGACTACTAAGAAAAAAAGCCAGCAACAACACTAAGATTTACTCATCATAGTAGTTCACAAAAATTCATTTTTCATTATATATATAAATTACTTTTTTAGAATCAACCCTACTTAACTTATTATATCTTATCAAATTAAATAATTTTATTTTTTTATATTATACCCAATTATATAATTATATAATATGCAAATAATATAATATATAAATTATTCAACATTTATACTCTTCCAATGAATTGATGATGGTATTGACGGATTTAAAAAAGAAAGTCAAGTTTGATGAAAAATTCTTATTACTTTTTTAGGACGAAATTGTATCTATTTAGTATGACTTCAATTGTGATCCGCATTCTTGACTCTTTCAATAAACAGTGAAAAATAGGCAAAATAATAGTTCAACTTTATGAAAAATAGGCAAAATAATAGTTAACTTTCACTTTTCCAAATCCGTCAATAACACACAAAATCTTTTAGCCAATCATATTCATGAAAACTACTTTTTATAATTTATAAAATTAAAATTTTGCATATAAATAATAATTATTTAATTCTTTGTTATAATTACATTATAAAACCATTTCATTTTATTTAATATAAAATAATTTAAAAAATTATTATTTAAATTTATATTATATAGTCAATAAATATTATGTAATAGGCAAAATAATAGTTAACTTTCACTTTTCCTTAAAATCCGTCAATAACACATAAAATCTTTTAGCCAATCATATTCATGAAAAATACTTTTTATAATTAATAAAATTAAACATTTTGCATATAAATAATCATTATTTAATTCTTTCTTATAATTACATTATAAAACCATTTCATTTTATTTATATTTTATTTAATATAAAATCATTATTTAAATTTATATTATATTAGTAACATAATTATTAGATAAATTTTGTATTTATATAATTATATTTTTTTCTTATAATTATATTATACTATCATTTGATTTGATTTTTATTTTATTTGATATTTATAATATCTTTATAATATTTAAAATGTTAATATATAATTATTTGTATATAAGATAATTGATTTTTATATAATATAATAATTAAGATAAAATTATTAATTATTAATATTAATATAAATGCATATAACTATCCTACAATTTATATTATATTATATAGTAAATAAATATTATGTAATATTATATTATACATATTATTATGTAACATAATTATTAGATAAATTTTGTATTTATATAATTATCATTTTTTCTTGTGATTATATTATACTATCATTTGATTTGATTTTTATTTTGTTTGATATTTATAATATCTTTATAATATTTAAAATTTTAATATATAATTATTTGTATATAAGATAATTAATTTTTATATAATATAATAATTAAGATAAAATTAATAATTATTAATATTAATATAAATGCATATAACTATCCTACAATTTACATTATAATGATAAATATATTATTTCATAATTTTAACAAAATTTAACATTCATATAACATTTTTAAATATTATGTTAATGCATATAACCTCGGTTTCCTCTACTCCCCCTTCTGCTAGTATTTTGGACACGCTGGGCTCGAGTAAGAAAAAATGCCTAAAAAATCCTGCCTTGAAAGCCCATCCCCATGGCATTTCCCTTGATAAGGGCCCGGGGGATACGGGCAGGGAAAGAAAGCGGCTTGCCCCTACCCCGCGCCCTAAGGCTAAAGCCTCTAAGAAAACTAAATTCTGCCATCAAATTGATTCCGACATCGAGATCACTGAAGAAGCTAACACCCCCCATCGATCTTATAGACTGGTTCTTAAGCAGGACAAGGTGGGAAGTCTTAAGGAAGCCTCTGATTCGGATAAGGATCTTGAGAGTGACAGTGAAGTCACGAAGAAATGGTGGCGAGTGGGGAAGGCTAGTTTGTGTCGATGAATAGCGCATCCCATGTGTCGGAAAGCTTGAAGAAGGGCCCTTCCAGTGACAATGTGATGGAATTACCCCCTGATCCTCTGATGCGGTTAAAGGAAAAGCCCCCTTGTAGGAAGATCACAAGGAAAAAGATCAGGCTTGGGAAGAAGTTGGCAAGCTGAAGGGGAGATTGGAGAGGTTGGAAAAGAAGGTCCAGGAGGTGTCTCAATTTTCCCTGAGGGTCATGCACAGGTCGGCCACTAGTCTTTGCTTGCTGCAAAAGGACAAGTCCACGAATGGTGCTGAAGATGATGCTGGTTTCAAGGAGCTGCTCGAGTTCCTCACGGCGGATTGGGCGATGGCTATTCAGGATATGCCTGGCAGGAAGGAAAAGAATTAGGCCGTTGGGCCTTTTGTTCTTGTTTATTTCTATGTCTAGTTGTTTGTTTTTACTGCTGAACTTGTTGGACCCTTGGTGGTCTTTGGACTTATTTGGCTGGTTTCATGCTTGCATGAAGAACTTTGTTATCCTACGATTACTGTTACTTTTCATTTTTTGATGATGTGTTGTGGGTGATGGTTTTCTCTCTGCTATCACTGTGTTGTTAATGTGCTTTCGTTGGATGGCCTTTGTTGCCTTGTACTTATGGGTCAACACCCTTGTTTTGCTACTTTTTAATTCAAAAATAGAATGAATATTTAATTTTATTCATCATTATAATGTAAATTGTAGGATAATGTATGCCTATATTTTAGTTTAATAGAATAAAATGTAGTTACATGCATGTATATTATTATTAATATTATCTTAATTATATTATATAAAAATCAATTATCTTATATAAAAATAATTATATATTAAATTTTTAAATATTATAAAGATATTGAAACAAAATAAAAATAAAATCAAATGATAGTATAATATAATTAAAAAAAAATGATAATTATATAAATATAAAATTTATCTAATAATTATGTTACCTATAATATAATATAAATTTATTAAATTATATTTATTGATTGGATAATATTAAAAAAAAAAAAGAAGGGGTAAAATTTTTATTCAATCAATACCAAAGTACAAGCCAAAGCCACAGGCCCACCAAAGCAAGACCACCACCAAAACAACCAACAAGAACACTACATATACCTGTCCTCCACTAATAACCTCTCTAGAGTCCCAAAGTAATCAGAAGGTAACTCATCCCTTCCACTAATATCCCAGTCGTCCACATTCTCAGAGGCCCACTTCGCCAGACAATCAGCCACTCTGTTCCACTCTCTAGGGATATGACAAAAGGAGACAGAATCCAAGGAACTGCAAAGACTCAGAATCTGTCTGACCACAGAAGCCAATTGCCAACTAACATCCTCCAGCTTCTGGTTGTTCAGCATATCCACCACAATCTGAGAATCAGACTCACAAATGATCCTCCGCCAACCTAAAGAGTATCCACGCTCAACAGCTATCTTGATAGCAAGGGCCTCCATCAGATTATTAGAATGCTGCCCTTTGTAAATAGAGAAGACAAAAACCGCACCACCATCATTACCTCTACCAATACCCCCAACACCAGCATGACCAGGGTTCCCACGAGAAGAACCATCAGTGTTAATTTTTAAGACCCCCACCGGGGGAGGCGTCCACCTTCCATCGCGACTGACCCGTTGCCTGACATGGCGGGATCTTCTACCAGCAAGGCTTCCCCTGCTACTATCCCCCAAGTTCAAATTTTGCAAAATAGCCAGATCACCAGGATCAGTATTTACAGACATATCACACTTAGCTGAAATAGTCTCCTGGAGCCTGCTAAGAATCTTCTTCCACAATTGAGAACTTCCCAAATTGGAGCCACAAAAAACTCTTCGGTTCCTCTCCAGCCAAAGGTTCCAGAGAATGAGAGTAGGCCCAATAGACCAGGCCACCTGCAGGAAAGAAGTCTTTGTAGGAGGTCTGCCCAAACTTTCCCAAAAGTCAATCAAGGAGGTAGCATGAATACAACCATGTTGCCAAGCCTCCCACCATCTATGCCACAACTCTCTAGAGTAAGGGCAAAGAAAGAACAAGTGAGAGGTACACTCCTCATTGCAAGAACAAAGAAGGCAAATAGAAGGACCCTGAAAACCTCGCTTGCGAAGATTTTCCCAAGTGAGGCACTTCCTCTGAGCAACCAACCATAAGAAAAAATTGCATTTGGGCCATGAGAAGTTGTCCCAAACCTTCTTCCACCAGTGCACCTCAGCCGGACCATGTAAGTTCCTGTCAAGCATAGCGTAGCCTTGAGCAACAGTAAATTTACCTTTTGGACTAGGACTCCAAGCCAGAACATCCCTCCCACTCAGAGAGCTGCAAAGCCTATCCTTCAAAATTCTAGCAAGAACATCACGATCCTCATCAGAACCACCCAAGGGCCACTCCTGAGGATCCTTCCAACAAGCCACCGTCGCCTGACCAGTACGCTTGACAGTTTTAAAATGCTCCACCTTAATCCAACCGGCATCAGAGAAAATCTGGCAAAGAGGCTGAAGCTGAGGAAAACTAGAAAGAATGGGAGGGTGGCCATCCCAAGAGTCTTGCCAAAAAAGAGCATCAGAGCCTCTATTACAGATCCAGAAGAGCCCCTCCTTAATCAGCTGAGCACCCTTCTTAAGAGTATCCCAAATACAAGAACCCTTGCCCATCAAATGAAGACGTGGCACATCAAGGCAATCAACACCGGGGAGATACTTGTGGGCCAGAATCTTAGCCCAATCCTGATCCTGATTGTTGCACCACCTCCAGTATAGCTTGGCCGCCAAGGCAGTGACAGCAAGAGCCATAGACCTAAGACCAAGGCCCCCAGCATGCTTCGGCCTGCAAACAGACTCCCACTTGACTAAGCTCCACTTCGAGGAAAGAAGGTTGCCAGACCAGAGAAATTGCCGAGACAGAGCATCGAATTCCCGCACAAAGGCTGACGGGGGAGCCTGCACACAACACCTATAGATGGGGAGAGACTGCACCACAGTCTTTAGAAGAACCATTCTCCCAGCAGAAGATAGCCACCTGTGAGTCCAATGACTAACCTTACTCCGAAATTTATCCAAAATTCCCTGCCAGTAATCTCTACGCTGGGCTCCCAAAGCCAAAGGGATCCCAAGGTACATCAAGGGGAGAGAACCAATCTGAAATCTTAAGATCCTAGCAATCCTGCTCTGAATACGCTGAGGAGTATTAAAGAAATAAATGGAAGACTTGTCATCATTAATACACTGACCTGAAGCCTTCAAATAGATGTCAAGAGCTCTCCTGAAGTTCACAGCCTCACTAATTCTAGCCAGGCCCATCAGCCCCGTATCATCCACAAACTGAAGATGAGAGTAGGAAGGAAGAGAGTTGCTCCAGCTCCAACCACGGATAAGACCCTGACTCACCTGAGATTTAATAAATCTTCCAAGACCCTCTGCCATGATAATGAATAAGTAAGGAGATAAAGGATCCCCCTGCCGGAGACCCCGAGAAGCACTAAACAGATCTGAAGGCTCCCCATTAATAAGAACCGAGAAAGAGGCAGAGGTAACACAACTAAGGACCCAATTCACCCACTCCTCAGCAAAGCCAAAAGCCAGGAGAGTTTTTTGTAAGAATTCCCAACTCACCCGGTCATAAGCTTTAGACATGTCGAGTTTAATAAACATAGCCTTCTCCTTAGAGTTAGCCATAGAATGAATAGCTTCCATGGCTATCACGACGCCATCCAAAATTTGTCTCCCTTCAACAAAACCACCTTGCTCAGCAGAGATCAGAGAACCGAGGAGTGGTTTGAGTCGCTCAGCAATCAACTTGGTGATGATCTTGTAAACCACATTACATAACGCAATAGGCCTGAATTGCGCCAGCCGGTTAGCTCCTTCCATCTTGGGTATGAGAGCCAAAAAGGTAGAATTCATGGACTTGAGCATCTGCTTGTTCCTATGAGATTCCTGAATCACCTCGAGGAGGTCAAACTTTATAATTTCCCAAAACTCCTGAAAGAACTCAATCGGAAACCCATCCGGACCAGGAGCCTTGCCTTTTTTCATATTAAACACCACTTTCTCCAATTCAGGTAACAAGATAGGACATAAGAGAACCCCATTCATCTCAGCAGAGACCAGTTGGGGAATACAATCCAAAATGGCCCCCTCCTCAGCCCTAGCAACAATATCCTCCCTAGAAAAAAGGTTAGAAAAATAATTGACAGCTTCCCTGGAAATATCAGCGCTGGAGGAAAGCTGAGCCCCATCTTGAGAAACTAGAGAGGAGATAGAGTTCCCCTGCCTCCGAGCCTTAACCGAATTATGGAAGAAAGCGGTGTTCCTATCCCCCTCCTGAAGCCAATCAATGCGAGATTTCTGCTTCCAGAAGATCTCCTCCCGAAGCTCCCACTCTTCTAATCCCTTTAGAGCCAAGGACTCAGCAATACTAAGGTCAGAGGTCAACCCCTGGTCACGAATCTGACGAGTGATGGAATCCAACTTGGACTGGGCAACCAACTTCTGAGCTTGTAGGTTCCCAAAACACTGTTTATTCCATCTCTTAAGCCTGAACTTCACATGTTGAAGCCTCTTAGTGAAAGTAAACATGGCCGTCCCATGGGTAGGCCTCCCCTCCTGCCACCAATCCAACATAAGATCATGCAAAGATTGATCTCTTAACCACATCAACTGAAATTTGAAAGAGGGATTTTTGGTGATTCCATAAACGGTGACAGAGAGCTTGATAGGCCAGTGATCAGAGCCCCTCCAGTCAAGAATTTCAGAACTTGTGATCAACCTACTATTCAACCAATAGCAGGAGACAAGAAATCTATCAAGCCTCTCTGAGATAGCCTCACCACCACATCTCCTATTATTCCATGTAAATACACCATTGGTTGGCTTCACATCAATGAGATTCAGGGAGCCAATCATATCCCTGAGCAAATTTGCAGAAGGGTCCAGCCTGGCTAAACCACCACGTTTTTCATCCAAGCAGGTAAAGCATTAAAATCACCAGCCATAATCCATGGGAGGAACGGATCCAAGGCCCGAATGAATTGAATGTGAGCCCATAGACTAGACTTACCTGCCATATCAGTAGGAGCATAGATATTGGATAAAAGACACCTTTCTCCAGTCGCAAAACAAGAGGCAACCAGAGAAATAGAAGAGCGACTAGACATCCACCATAAGGGGGAAACTCTCCTCGGGTTCCAGAAACAAGCCACCCCCCCTGCACTATTCAAAGCACCCACCCCCTGCCAACTGCCTTGGGGCCAGATACGCGGAGCACAACTCGCCAAACCGTCAACTGAAAGCTTGGTTTCCTGAATGAAGACCACATCTGGTGATTGAGATTCAATTAATCTGCGAACAACCTTTTGTCTAGGGATGTTGTTCAACCCCCTTACATTCCATGATAAAACAATCATTTATGGGGGTGGGAGAAATGAGAATCAATGGGTTTCACTGACCCCGACTCAACCAAAGTATCACCCATGATCTTAACCTTCTCTTGATCAGTCTTCCTTCCACTCTTTGACGGTTTATCAAGAGGCCCCTTCTTAAAGGATTTCTGCTGTAAGCCTAAGATAGAAGGAGCTTTGTTACCCTTTACAGATTCTGAGGGCCCCTTAGGAGCAGGGGGATCAGGAACCACCACAACAGAGCCCAACGGAGTCTGAGACTCCTGGAGAACCCTGAAATCCTGAGCTTGAGAAGACAAAGCCCCAGCCATCTGATCCACTTGATGGACCTCTGAAGATAAAATTTGATCCTCTTTCTTTTCATTCTCATCCTGAACTTCATGCAGACCCTTATCCCAGAAGAGATCTCAACTGGAATGCCTTCCTCTTGTGTCAAATTATCAAGAACTTCAAACCTGTTAAAAGTATCTTCATTCTGTCTATCCAGCCAGGATCTCTTTTTTCCTTTGCCTTTATTACGGGGCTTAACCGGAATAAAACCCTCATTATCCATAGGTTCATTAGACATCGGAGCCTTTCCCTTGTCCCCCCTAGGAGGTTCAGGGGCAGCCCGGGGGGAGGATTTAAATCTGGGACATTTGCGGTGCAAATGACCGTATTCATGACAAATTCTGCATCTAAAGGGTAGGGTCTCGTAATCCAGCTGTTGGATCCAAGAAGAAGATCCCATGCGAATTTCCATAGAATCTGGTAATGGATTATTTAAATCTACTTCTACACAAATGCGAGCAAAAGAAATTACCTTACGATCTTGGGTTTGTGAAGCCGATCCCACAGGTTTGCCAAGAAGCAGAGATATTGAGTGAAGAATATCTTCCCTCCAGAACTCCAGAGGAAGCCTCGGCAGCCGAATCCACACAGGAACCCGGGAGGGGATCTCTTCGGCAGAGTTGAAGCCCATGTGCCAAGGCTTGATGAAGAGCCCAACTTGGTTAAAGAAATATGGGCCCCCTTCAAAAGCCCTATTCCTATCCATAAGATTTGAAAAGATAACCAGAAAGTAATTATTAGCAGCCAAAATAATCTCCATATCCCCTTCAGGGTTCCAAACCCGACGGGCCCAAGATTCCAACACAGGTAGAGAAAGACGAAGGCCCAAAAATTTGCAAATAAGGGCATGATTACACCAATAATCAACATCCTCCGAAACTTGCTCAGGTTGAATAATCAGAATTGGACGATCCTCGGATCTCTCAAGACAGCCATTACTTTCTTCAAACGAAACATCCCTGTTGAAGAGGGTATTCCATCCCCAGATTGTGGTTTACCCAACTGCTCCTTTACATTGGCATGCATTGAAGAAGACGACTCTACCATCTCCAAATCTCCGGAAGAAACCTGAGCCAAAAAACAATCCCGATTCTCCATGGACCGAGAGCACAGCCACACCAAGAGAGAGCCCCAAGACCCTCGATTTCAGAACACAACACTCTTCGAGAGAACCTTCAGACCAAAAGACCTTGAGGGACAAAAGACGAGCCCGAGGCAATGGTGCCTACCAAAATGACCTCACGCTTACGAATAAAGAAAACACACCCCCTTGAGATCGCGGCAGACAAATGCCCATAGAACCGCGAGCGAGCAGCCGAAAGGAAAGCTAGTGCCTGTGAGCCCTAGCTTCGCATCTGCTCGCTTTTCCACTTTTCTGCTAATGATCATTGATTGGATAATATAAATTTAAATATAAATTTTTAAATTATTTTATATTAAATAAAAAATAAAAAATGAAATGATTATATAATATAATTATAAGAAAGAATAAATAATAATTATTTAAACATTAAATTTATATAATAATTTTGTTAAATAACAATATGTATAATATAATCTATTTGTGTTCATAGATAGATATTTGAATATACACACTCAAAATATTCTACATATACATAAAAATTTAAAACATAATAAAATAAATTTGCAAAGAGGGTGGCATTGCCTAGTATATGGAGAACATGACTGGGCATGACAAGGGGCTGTCAATTAAGTTTGTCACCTCTTGGAATGATGGTAGGGTTACCATTGGCAACATTTCTTTTGAAGTCTATGAGGAGGTTATTGTTAGAGCTATGAGACTTTCGAATAGGGGTCAAACCTAGAAGAAAACCACGAAAGTGCCAGACTAGATTAGTCTTAACTAGTTCTTCCAGGGTGAGGAGAAACCCGTCAAGCTGTGGGGTGGCTATGACTGGGAGGCACTTCCGGAACCGTGGGACAAAATTTGTATGGTGATCATGAAGTACTTCACGCTGGAAGGAAGGTATGGGGTTTACTACTATTACCATTTTAACTTCCTCAACCACCTTAGGAATAACCAGTATATTTCCATTCCATTTTTCCTATTCCATTCTTTGGATAACACAGTCTCAGAGTTTAATGAAGCCTCATTTTCTGGAAAGAATTACACCATCCTACACCAAGGCCTTATGTCTAGGCTTTACCATTTTCATATGGCCCTTTGCCCTGCTCGACCTATCACTGTGCAAGAAGTCCCTTGTTCGCCCGCTCTTGACGAAACCTCGATTTCCTCTACTCCCCCTTCTGCTAGCATTTTGGATGTGTCAGGCCCAAGCAAGAAAAAATGCTTAAAAAATCTCGCTTTGAAATCCCTTCCCCATGGCACATCCCCTGCGATGGTTGTGGGGGAAAAGGGTAAGGATAAAAAACGTGTTGCTCCAACCCCAAGACCTAAGGCCAAAGCTTCTAAGAAAACAAAATTTTTCCTCCACCAAATTGATTTCGATATCGAAATAACTGAAGAAGCTAATACCCCCCACATATCCAATAGATTGGTCTTTAAGCAGGTGAAATATGCTAACCAATTTTTTCGAAGGATTTACACAACATAAACCAGCACTAGCCAACTTGATTAGTGTTAGCTCCAAATTGAAATCCAAGCTTGAAAGAACTCAATGCCAAGAATGCACACTCAATCCCAAGGAAGGATAGGTGTTTTCATATGGCGGAGAAACTAAAGAGCAGTACTTGAAATGGAACAAACTCAATGTCAAGAATGTGCACTCAAGATCCCATTGAGGGTGAGGTGCTAACATATGACAGATTTATTAATTAAAAACTGAAACACAGGTGGATAACCAGCCATGGAAAATACAACTATCCAATTCATCCGTTGCGACGGGCATCCACTTAAGAGTGGGGATTCACCACTTGAGAGTGGGTACAAAGATATTTCAAATGTTCGTTCTTCCACACTGGCGGTAAACCATCCAGGGGTAATTAATATGAAATTAAACAAGTAATTTGCAGCAATGACATTGGTTGGATTAGTACTACTAAATCTTCAACCTTACAATTCAAGAGTCTGCAAATACAAGCATTACAATGATGGGAAATAAAGCCAAGAAGAGAAGAATGTATTCTATCAATGTTCTTTGGCTTCCCAATGATAAAATAAAGGCCAAACTGAAACTAATGCAATCTGATATAAAAATATGAGTTCTGGAAATTTTGATCAGCAAACTGTAAATACCATAAAATGCTCATAACTTGGTCAAATTACCTCCAAATGATGTGAAATCAGTTGCAATGATCTCCAGGAAGATATGCGCCCACTCCAAGATGAAGAAACAACAACAAAGAATGAGTATTATTTTTCTTAGCACAATTCCCAATGTTCCAGAATGGTATGGCCTTGAGCAAGGGTGATTTTGACAAGTAAAAATCAAAAACTCAGAATTAAAATCTAAAACTCTCCAAAGATGGTCACCTTGGGTGTAGGAATGGATTGGAAAAGTACCCACAAGCAAATTAAATTCACCCAAAAAGCTGTATGCAAAAACCACTTTCAGCTGTGACTGTATCAACAACTTCAAAACTGGAAATTTCATCAAAAACTTCAACTGTTGAGCTCAATCTTCTATTCTAGATGAAAAGCAGCAATAAAAACCAACTAGGTGTTGTATTTCAAACACGAAATTGGATTGAAACTAGGAGGTAAGCATCCCTCAAAGTAAAAACCAAGTTGTCATTTCGACAACATAACATTAGCATAAGTTCATGGATACCAAATGTTGGAGCCAGGCTTCTCTTTTATAGAAAAGGAGATGTCTCTTTGAATTCCTTCCAAGGCACGCCAAAAGACACAAAGGACTCTTCAAATTTCCAAATATCTTTTAATTACTCAAGATGGCGTCCCACTTCAAGCAACATTAAACTTTAAAAAAATATTAACTCCTCATTAAAATGGCGTCCACTTTTCCTCAAGGCATTAAAGACTTTATTAATATTTAATTCTTATGAAGGCATCCCCCTTCAAGTCCACCTTTTAAGAACAACATAAAGTTATTTCCCTAGGCCAAGGGGTCAACTGCAAATTATAACATTAATGCCTTCATTAATGAAATTCACCAATATAAAGTTTTTAGAAGCCAAAACTTGAACTCATTTAATTGCTCCAACTGAAAATGAAGACCTGAAGATTGAAAACTGCATACTGCCAAAAATAGAGTTTACTATAATTAGTAAACTCCATGAAATGCCATAGAACCTCTGAAGAAGGGAAACCCTGATTTTACCTCAGACAAGCCTACAGATTTCTAGAAATAGGCTAAAACCAAATGAAGAGCTAATGGCCAAAATGGGGACATTACAGTCCGCCCTACCCAAAATTGCTTGTCCTCAAGCAATGCCACAACACTCCAAACTGATCCCATCAAAACAAATAGGATCCCAGGGTCCCAATTCCATCTCTAAAAAGTTCCACCATGCTGAGCTACTCCACTCTGATCATAAAAATGAAATCGTTGCACCATAACTGCACAAACCATCCCTGCAACCTCAAAGTGATAACATGCCTGAGATTCAAGCTGAACAACATGGAAATGTTTGATTCAAAATCTAGCAACGTCTCATGCCCAATAAACTCTGAGGAATTACCATATGTAATGTCAATGTCAATCACCATTCTGAGAACAATGAAGAATAATTTAAGCAACTCAAAAATATTCTCATCAACATAACTCCTCAAAGTAACAAACCGAGTCACAACAACAAATGTGTCTCCATCATAGCTAATTGCAAAGGAAAAAACAACTCTTTGCAAATTCAAATCAGCTGCATCCTCAAAACTCCACAAGGATGTATAATACCCCCTTTGAATAATGCTGACATATTCAAGAAATTTTCTAAAAATTTCCACCAATCTCTCCCCCATAGTCTCAAAAAATTGAACCAAATCAAGCAAAGGTTCGTTGCCCCTAACACTAGTGCTCGAGATTGAACAAAGATGATCACTTAAAAATAATTTGAACACCATCCAAAACTGATCCAAATCACTATGAAACATCATTTCCCACCTTTGGGACCAAAAACCATCATTGATAAGAGATTGTGAAGAGAAAAAATAAGTATACCAGCTGCCCATGAAATCTGAAGTAAACCAATTAAAGTCTGATTTTAGGAAAAACAACATACAAAGAGTAGAACAACTATTCTGACACTAGAAATCAGCATCCATAATATCACAACAGTTCCTACCCAAGGCTGGAAACATCCCCTCAAGAGACTCCAACCCATCATTAAGCCATATTTTGTTCGAAGTATCTCTCCAATCCACCAATAGATGAACCAAAGGAATCATCAAATGATTGGTAAAGATGGGGGCAGCATCAAAGATTCTGAGAATTGAATCCTTATCTCTCCAAAGATCCTTTTTTCTACTTGCAACAATCTCCATCAAACCATGTTGAGAATTCCAAGCATGAATTCCCAACCGCAAATAATCTCCAACACATTGGGAAGAATTCCCAACATATCTCCAAGAGCCATAGTGAAAGTCTCGAGCACACAAACCCATGTAATCAGCTGCAACCATCAATGCAAAGTTTGAACCTTTCATGACCAGCATTTTAGAATAATCACTCATCAACAATGCACAATCTAGAAACCAAAGGGGCAAGTTTGAAAGTTCTCCCACAATTTGATGCATCTCTCCAAGACCTGACCTCATCAACCATTTTAAGATAGCTGGTACTCTTCCATTGGTTAATGCTGAGTGAAAACCAGCCAGTTCAAGTTTGAACACCATTAAATGCTCATTTACTATCCATCCCAAGAGAGTGTTGCTTGACATATAGAATGGATCCACCAACATTATCTTATGCTTGACTATAAAATTATGCATGTCAAAAACATAAAACTTCTTACCAATGCCATCCACATAGAAATTGTCAATCAACTCATAATTTAACAAATCATGTGAAGATGGTGGATTGTTGTACACAATCATAGAAACAATATTTCCTTCATCCCTTTCGTTGGTGTCTTCATAAAATTCATGCACATCTTCTTCAACTTGAAGATGCCCATCATTAGTTGCTGATCCATAGAATGTAGCATGATGAATATCACACACATTACCAGTCATCACATCTAGCTCATGGCTGCAAGCTATCCCTTCTTGAGGCAAATTCTCTTCCCAACTCAAGAGTTCACACTCTTGATTTACCTTCCACTCACTATCAACATATTGAATCTCTTTGGAATTTTGCATTGTTTCAACGTTTTGGAGTTCATTAATTCCTTCAACTATTTGCTTGATCTCCATTAGCCTTGTATTAGCTTCTTGTTCCATAAGTGAGGCTGCCATAGATGATTGATTTTCTGCTTTGCAAAAAGAGTGATGAGCTAAGGTAAGATCAAGGAAAAGACTATCAACCTCTTTCTCCTTCTCTTGGTAGGCATCATAGGTCTCTTATGAAAACTTAATGGCATTATCCCTATCTGAGAGCAAATGCAAATAATCTCTCTTTAATGATTCCAATGCTTCTTTGATAGTTTGCAACTTGGAAAGAGTGACTCCTTTAACTCCATTTTGTCTCTCTTCAAACTGAAACTTCCAGTAGAGTTCTTCAACAAAATTGTGTGTGCTATCAAATCTTGATAATGCTCTAACAATTTTTACTTCTGAAACCATTAAGTTATCCTTCAAAACTTGCAGCTCTTTAGGCCCATTATCAAAATCAGCAAAGAAGCTTTGCTCATCAAACATCAACTTTTTTGATTTATTTTCTTTGACTTGATTCTCAAAATCAGCTTCCTTCCTAACAACAATACCTTCAAACAATGAATCATTATTGATTGATGCTCTTAAAGTATTGGTAGCAACATACTCTACTTTAGTGGCTACAACCACCTCAAAGGAATCTTTATGGAGCTTTTCCAAACAAGCTCCTTCATCAAAGACAACGTCTTCTCCAATGACTTCATAGCTTTCAATACAAAATGGATTTTGAACTTTATCAGGATCAAAGGGAAATTTATCCCACTCAAGTTCTTTATCATACCTTGGTGCCATCTCACCAGGATCCCAAATGCAAAAGGGTTGATTGTAATGATCAACAGGAAAAAGATCTTCATGCTCCTCTTGGATTGTTGACTCATCGAATGAGTCACTCCTCACTCCATTCAAACTGAAATCTTCATCAGTAACTTCCTCCAAGAGCTTAGTTTGATGATCAAGCTCAATACCGCCTTTGCCACCGTCATCATATTGGAAATAAGAGTCATCAAAGCTGGCTGCTTTGATTAATTTATCATTTTTACCTTCAACAAACCCATCATGAATAGATGTGTTGCTGATTTTATCATTAGCATCCACATACATACCAAAGAAATCTTCTTGGTCACTTTTCATAAATTCTTCATATGTATTCAAAATTGATGTTGCCTCCTTGCACTCACCCTCAACATGTGTGAACAATTGCATATCAATAGGAACTTCTTGAGAAATCGCCTTAGAATCATTGAGAAACAACATTTTATTCCCATCCTTTGCACTAATAACTACCTCATTTTTCTGCTCTGTCTTCTTCAAGTGTGGCTTCAATTTTCTCTCACATTGAATGAACAAATCTTTGATCAACAAACTAGTCGTAGAGGAATTATTTCCTTCTTGTTCATGAATTTTTAATAGAAAAATTAGGATGGATTTTGGAATGTCATCCATCTCATTGATAGTCAAAACTAAAATGCTTCTCTTTGCTGCCACTACAACCTCCTCCTATTCACTCCAAGTTTAAATGAAGAGGTAATGGATCAAATAATATATTTGATCTTCCATACCTAATTCAACTAGCAACATACTTGTTTTGAGTTCAAAAAATATCTTCAGTATAGCAACTCTTCTTGGAAACAAACTACTTCTAGTTTCATCCAAATCTTGAAAACTCTCCACTATCATATTTAATATGATCTTCATTGTTTCAACATCATAGGGAAAATGGGGATTTACAATTCTTATTATCTCCATGAAACAAGTAGAAATCAATAGCTTGGTTTCTTCATCAGGATGCCCCAACCAATAGGGTTGATTCAAAGAATTCACTGCAGGAGCTAGTGCCAACTCCATTTTCTCTGAAGGTGATGGCTTCACTTGTCTCAAACATTGTTCTAACAAATGAAGAATGTTCTCTTCATTTTCTCTTGACTGAAATTCTTTACCAAGTCTCTTTCCAGCCATAAAGAGAGTCTCTACCAACTTCATCTCTTCTTCATTAGCCATGCCTAACTGCCAATCTTCTGGATACCACAAGGAGCTGAACTAGAATTTTCTCTGACTTTTGATGTAGTACTAGAGATCTCTGTCACTCATCTGCTTAAACATGAAGCACTAATCCACAGGATGGAAGAATCTTTTGCTCTGATACCACTAAAATATGCTAACCAATTTTTTTGAAGGATTTACACAACATAAACCAGCACTAGCCAACTTGATTAGTGTTAGATCCAAATTGAAATCCAAGCTTGAAAGAACTCAACGCCAAGAATGCACACTCAATCCCAAGGAAGGATAGGTGTTGTCATATGGTGGAGAAACTAAAGAACAGTACTTGAAATGGAACAAACTCAACATTAAGAATTTGCACTCAAGATCCCACTGATGGTGAGGTGCTAACATATGACGAAGTTATTAATTAAAAACTGAAACACAGGCGGATAACCAGCCATGGAAAATACAACTATCTAATTCATTCACTGTGGCGGGCATCCACTTAAGAGTGGGGATTCACCACTTGAGAGTGGGTACAAAGATATTTCAAATGTTCGTTCTTCCGCACTAGCGGTAAACCATCTAGGGGTAATTAATATGAAATTAAACAAGTAATTTGCAGCAATGACATTGGTTGGATTAGTACTACTAAATCTTCAACCTTACAATTCAAGATTCTGCAAATACAAGCATTACAATGAGAGGAAATAAAGCCAAGAAGAGAAGAATGTATTCTATCAATGTTCTTTGGCTTCCCAATGATAAAATAAAGGCCAAACTGAAACTAATGCAATTTGATATAAAAATCTGAGTTCTAGAAATTCTGATCAGTAAACTGTAAATACCATAAAATGCTCATAACTTGGTCAAATTACCTCCAAGTGACGTGAAATCAGTTGCAATGATCTCCTGGAAGATAGGCGCCCACTCCAAGATGAAGAAACAACAACAAAGAATGAGTATTATTTTTCTTAGCACAATTCCCAATGTTCTAAAATGGTACGACCTTGAGAAAGGGTGATTTTGACAAGTAAAAATCAAAAACTCAGAATTAAAATCTAAAACTCTCCAAAGATGGTCACCTTGGGTGTAGGAATGGATTGGAAAAGTACCCACAAGCAAATTAAATTCACCCAAAAAGCTGTATGCAAAAACCACTTTCAGCTGTGACTGTATCAGCAACTTCAAAACTGGAAATTTCATCAAAAACTTCAATTGTTGAGCTCAATCTTCTATTCTAGATGAAAAGCAGCAATAAAAACCAACTAGGTGTTGTATTTCAAACACGAAATTGGATTGAAACTAGGAGGTAAGCATCCCTCGAAGTAAAAACCAAGTTATCATTTCAACAGCATAACATTAGCATAAGTTCATGGATACCAAATGTTGAAGCCAGGCTTCTCTTTTATAGAAAAGGAGATGTCTCTTTGAATTCCTTCCAAGGCATGCCAAAAGACACAAAGGACTCTTCAAATTTCCAAATATCTTTTAATTACTCAAGATGGCGTCCCACTTCAAGCAACATTAAACTTTAAAAAAATATTAACTCCTCATTAAAATGGCGTCCACTTTTCCTCAAGGCATTAAAGACTTTATTAATATTTAATTCTTATGAAGGCGTCCCCCTTCAAGTCCACCTTTTAAGAACAACATAAAGTTATTTCCCTAGGCCAAGGGGTCAACTGCAAATTATAACATTAATGCCTTCATTAATGAAATTCACCAATATAAAGTTTTTAGAAGCCAAAAATTGAACTCATTTAATTGCTCCAACTGAAAATGAAGACTTGAAGATTGAAAACTGTATACTGCCAAAAATAGAGTTTACTATAATTAGTAAACTCCCTGAAATGCCATAGAACCTCCGAAGAAGGGAAACCTTGATTTTACCTCAGACAAGCCTACGGATTTATGGAAATAGGCTAAAACCAAATGAAGAGCTAATGGCCAAAATGGGGACATTACAGTAGGATAAAGTGGGAAGTCTCAAGGAGGCTTTAGATTCATATAATGGAAATGGGAGTGACAGAAAAAATCTCGAGGAACAAGTGGCGAGAGGGGAAGATCAGTTTGTCTCAGCGAGTAGTGCCTCCCATGTGTCTGAAAGTTTGAAGAAGGGCCCTGCCAATATTAATGTGAAGGAAATTAAACCCTGAGCCTCTAATACGGTTGAGGGAAATGCCCCCTTGAAAGAAGATTATAATAAAAAGGAACAGGTGTGGGACGAAGTTGACAAGCTGAAAGGGAGAATCGAGAGATTGGAAAAAAAAGGTTCAGGAAGTGTCACACTTTGCCCTGAAGGTCATGCACAGGTCAACTACTAGTTTATATCTGCTGCATAAGGACAAGTTCGTGAACGATGGTGAGGAGGACGCTAGGTTTAAGGAACTGCTTAAGTTCCTCATGATGGATTGGGCAACTGCTATTCAAGACAAACCATGCATGGAAGAAAAGAATTAGGCTTTTGGTTCTTTAAGTTTTTTGATAGTTTATCTATGGCTTTTAGTATATATATGTTGTTTTATAGCTGGTTTGACCCCTAGGGGTCTATGGACTTGACTGCTCCATATCATGCCTGCATGATGGACTCTTTTTTATTATTTAGTGTTTAGTGTTGTTTTGGAGTTTTTGATATGATTTGTTGGGGGTGATGGCTTGGTTTACTCTGTTGTCACTGTGTTGTTAATGTGTTTGCTCTGGATGGCCTTGGTTTCCTTGTATTGATGGGACAACACCCTTGTTTTTGCTGCTTTTTATATCAAAAACAAATAAATCTATAATATTTAATATTACAAAAATATTATTTTTAAAAAAATATTAAAAATTACATAAAAAATAAAAAATCCATTGATAATAATTAAAACTTTAAATAAATAAAACTATCCTATTAACTTCCATATTCTCAAACTTTATAGAATTATGTGGTATAGTTCATTCTCATATAATTTTCCTTTAACAGACAACTCCCCCTTGATAGGTGGAGTAGTGTTTCAACCAACACCTTGGTTGGAATCATTAATTACATTAATATTGGTGAAAACAAGCAACTCAACAAATTCAAAACTATTTCAATGAAAAAGCTACCATACAATAGTTCATTGGAGAAGCCATATTTTAAAGAAGTTTGCAGCTTTTTGTGTGAGATTCATAATAAAACTATCAATATGTCATATTGTAGCTACTACAGAAGGAAACACCATGTAAATTGATGGGCTTACCGATGTAGTAAAAGAATAAAATGTGTGACGTACTTATACCTTTTCAAAACTAAAGTCATACAAAAGTTATAAAAAATAATATTATATATTTAAAGGAAGAGGGTTTTCTCATTAAATTCATCAAAATTTAATGAGATCGAACACTAATTTGTTAAAAATATTAGAATTTTGGAGAAGAATAATATTGGTGAAAACAATCAACTCAACAAATTCGAAACCATTTCAATGAAAAAGCTCCCATACAATAGTTCATTGGAGAAGCCATATTTTAAAGAAGTTTGTAGCTTTTTGTGTGAGATTCATAATAAAACTGTATGTGCATAAAATTGGTCATGTCTAATTAATCCTGACATTTAATTAAATATTTATTATTTAATTAATTTCTCTAAAAGTCTTCTACATGTAATTAAATTTAATTAATTTAATTATATTGTTCATTCATTTTATTCTCTCACCATAATTGAATAAATTTATTTTATTTAATTATTTCACATGTCTACTTGATTAATTAAATAAATACATTTTATTTATTTAAATTAATTATCATCTTTTGAATTTAATTAAATCTTTTGTTTTAATTAAATTTAAATATTTCTTTTCTTCTATTTCAAACTTTCTTCTAATTAATTAAATATGTTATTTAATTAATTTCATAACACATGTCATTTCTTCAGATTTAATTAAATATTTTTATTTGATTAAAGATCTTCTGCTTTCTTCAAATCATAATTAGATATTTCATTTAATTATGAAATCTTCTTATTTCCTCAAAATCTTATTTAATTAAGAAAAATCTACATGCACCCATAAATAAATAATTGAATTTGATAATTCATTATTTATCTTCTCAATATCTTTCCATTATTTTCTAAAAAAAGATGATTTTGTTAATCATCTCATCTTATCTCTTCCATGAAAATGGAAAAATCCTACTTTATTCACTTTCTTCTATTTTTCTCTCCAGTCTCATCCATCTTCAACCGTTTGATTTGTTAGGAATTATCACAGCCATTGATCAACTCAGCCAATCAAAATCCTTGAAAAACTCTATAAATACATGTGTGAATCCAAGCATTGGTTACATAGACACACGTACACACATAGACACATAGGCACGCATACAGAGACAGACATATACATGCAATTACACTCAGGCATTTGCATCTTTAACATTCTAGCAATAATCATATCTTAGCAATAGCTTAATCTTGCATCTTAGTATAGTATGCATTTTAATTTAAATCTCATTCTCCAGTAGTCCATTTCATTGAACTTGGCATACTAAATCTGAGAGCAACTTGAATCAATGAAATGTTGGAGATAGAGAGCAATAAAACGACTTCGAAGAAGCTGCCATAGAGAGTTTGTTTATTTTTCTTTAAGCTTCTTTGATATAAGGTTTTATTGATTATGTTTTGAATTCATTATGATAGGCATATTTTCATACACACATAAAATAGCGCCCACCGTGGGGCCTATGCCCCGATTTTAACATTTTCTTGTAGAGCATTCTGACAGGTTTCCGCATTCTGGAGTTCGGCTTTCGGAAAAATTCAGCGTTTTAGCGCATCCGATACTTTGTTGCAGCGCATTTGGGAATTTAATGCTTTGGTTTTTGTAGGTATTTTAGCACATCTGGGGACTATTTCAGTGCTTCTGAGAGTTAATTTAGCGCATCCGAGGGATAGAATAGTGCATATAGTCTCATCATATCTAGAGTTAATCTGCATTTAATTAAAGTAGCACATTTAAGAATTAAAGTAGCGCATTTGAGAGTTAAATTAGCGCATTTAGGATTTTCTGTAGTGCATGTAGGGTCTATTTCTGCGCATCTAGGGTCTATTTCTGTGCACCTAGGGTCCGTTTCTGTGCATTTAGGGTTTGTTTCTGCGCATCTAGGGTCTATTTCTACGCATCTGAAATCTATTTCTACGCATATACTGTCTGTTTCTGCGCATTTGGGTTGTAACACAAAAAAAAGGATTCTGAGTCTGATGCATTTCGCATAAAGAATCTTTTCTGGTTAAAATGAATCAATCTAGGATAGTCACCCCACTTTGATCATGCAGTTAAAATGAACCCCATATCTGTTGTGAAGCAATATCTTCACTGAGCATAAATCATTGTGATTTGGTGCATTAAAATGAATCTGCTTACTCTACTTGATTGTGCTTGAAAGTGGTAGGTGACTATGCTCTCACCCTATGCAAACTAGGTGATTAGAAAACCAGACCCACTTTATCCCTGTGTAACCTTGATGCAATAACCAAAGTATCCTCTCCCCTTGCGCAGTGATGTGATCCTGGGTGTAAGAGAAATGATTATTGCCTCTAGAAATTGGGCCTGCCTGGGGATTTCATCACCCCAACATGACTCAAACTGGCAATGGAGCTAAAGCCAAGCTACCCTCGACCGGTATACAAATGTGAATCTTAAGGGAAAACCTAAGATTACGAGTGCAGATGTGTCATACGGATAGAGTAGTACTCCCATAAACCCTATTGAGCTTAACCTCTTCAGGCTGGAGTGCCACCTAATTTGTGATTAATCTCTTGCCCCATGTATGGCCACTCGAATGGGGTCCCGAATTAAACACCATTGTTTAGTAAACCAAAAACCTTCTATTTGCTAGCGCAACACCAGTCAGTGTGAAGGCATCCACACTTTCACAGTTTGTAGTAGAGGTGATCAATCTGCCATGGGAGTTTCATGGGGGTTGGAAGCTTGGTTGGCCTGAGAAGAGAGTGCACTGTAAGGGGGAGCCTGTGCAACCAAGCTTCTGAATTCACACGCTACCAATATGCGGTTGGGGAAACCTGTCTGGAATCTAGCAGATATTGTCCTGGCTTTACCATAGGATGTGCTTGCTTTATCTGTGTTTGGTTACATTCCATTTAATTTAGAGTGTTTGTTGTGTTTTCATTCACATTAATTCAAATAAAGATCATCTGAAATGAACATGAAAAATAGCAACTGAAATCATTCACACCTAACTTTCTAAAATCTTTTGTTCAATAACATTATGATATTTCTCCCATGCTTAGAAAGTGGAAATCAAAAAAATTCGTCAAGAAATTAGTTTCCAATAGGATAAAGAAACCCAAGAAACATTTAGGGTATAAGAAAACATTGCAAAGAAGAAAAAATTTGTACAAAATTCGACACGTCTTGCTTCATTACTGCAGATTTCTTCATAGATACCAAGACTTTGTTAGGGGATTCATTGACGAGTATGTTGTAGATCCTTTGGATTCTCGAGCTTATTATCAGAGATTATCTCTATCTCAGCAACATAATATTAACCAACCTCTTGAGTTTGATAATATACCACAACCTTCTATTGAATATCCATCACATCCCAGTCAAATCCTTCAGTGATTTTAAAACCTTTCTTCGAAAAAAAAGATCAAATCTTAAGAGTGCACCTTTCAAACAAATTTTTGATTATTGATTCAACTTCCCCAATAGGATTCTGACATCCTTCATCATTGGAAGCCACAATAAAAAATTAGGAACATCTTTGATCATATCATAAGATTCCCATCTTATCAGATCAAGATATTATCATTGTCACACTTATCAGAAACTATGACCTAAGTTTAGAAGAACTCTTCAAAATCATATGCCTATCTCTACAAGATCTCAGTACAATAAATTGAAGGACGAAATCCAACAAGAAGGTCATACCCAAAACACTCAAGAAGAAGGTGAAAGCAGTAATCCTCTTTATAGTGTAAGTCGTAATCCACTTTTCAACAACGACATGGATAATCGAGAAGAAAATCCATTCCACAACTACAGAGACATGAGAAAAAACCATATAGATAGTGATGATGAGTGAGATGAAGAACGTCTTAGAGAGCCTTAGCAAGATCCCAAATTTCACAAAGCCATAGAAAAGATCTTGCAATGCGATAAAGAAAAATATTTCCGCTATCTAGCTGACCAAGGAGCTAAATTGCCTCATGACTTTGATATCGAGAATTTGAAGAACAAACCTGAAGAAACACCCCTATCTGATCTTAGTGCTTTGACTCAAAAAATTAAGGCACTTCAAGGACAAATTAAAGAATTACAAGGGGGAGCCACAACAAAGAAATATACTCTTGAGGACATTTGTCCTTATCCTTTCGATCGAAGTCTCAACATGATTCCATTTCCAAAACATTGTGAAATTCCAAAATTCGATCATTATAATGGGAAAGAAGATCCAATCAATCATGTTAGAGACTTCTGAAACATGACTTTAGAGTTTGCTCATGAAGACACTTGATGTGTTTGTTTCCTAGGAGTCTTGGAGCTCACTCCATGGAATGGCTATCAAAAATCACACCTCCTGTCAAGAAATTTGAGGAATTAATCAATCTGTTTATATTACAATATTCCTACAACATCCAACACCAAATCACTATGATAGATCTCTGCAAAGTTGCACAAAAACCTGGTGAACCTTTTATTACTTTTCTTCAGAGATGGAGAAGACTGTTCGCTAGATATCCACGTCCTATTCCTGAAAAGGAAAAGATGGTCACCTTCATTAACAGCTTGAATTCAGAAATGAGCTATCGTTTGAATTTATATTGTCCTCCCTCTTTTGATAAATTGATTAAAGATGCTATAACCATTGAAAGTGCTTTGGTGAAAAGAGGAATAATAAAACTTGACAAGGATAATCCTAGTTCATCTAATCATCACAACAATTAGGAAAAGTCTAAATTTTGGACTCACAACAAGAATGTGGTGAACGATGGTGTTGTTGATGCGAATCATGTCTCAACTAAACCATTTTCTCTTGGTACTCCAAGTGCTCCTCGCAACAACAACTATAACCATGTCAACTCGGTTACAAATCAAGGAAACAATCCTCCTCCTCTGAGGAACAATGTAAATCAACATTCCACTCCCAATCAAGGGACTGCCAACAATCAAGGTTACTGAGGAACCAATCACAATAACAACTCCTTAGGGAATACCTCGAATACAAATCCCCAACGATTTTCATTCTTCTCTAGTAGAATAACTTACACTCCACTAGGTCAATCTTTGGAATCTGCATTCAAAGAGTTGATAGCTAAAAATGTCATTACCTTACCACCTCAACGAAACTATGAACCCAGTGTGAAGCCTCCATCATGGAATGAGGCATACTATTGTGACTATCATCGGTGTAAAGGTCATCGCACAAATAATTGTCAAACCTTGAAGAATACCATTCAAGACTTAATTGAAAATGGCACCATCAAAATAGGACATCAACAATCAAATGAAGACCACTAAGCATTTTGCAACCCTTTTCCCAACTATCAAAAAGGCGAGTCTTCTGGAAAAAGTGTGAATCATATTGATGATCCGATAATCAATCATATCTACACTGACTACGAGTAGGTCAATGTTATAAAAGTCAAAGAAAAAATGGAATATAGGGAGGTCAATGCAACAACAAGGGCACAAGCTAAAGTTGTCTTAAAGGGTGCCTCTTCAAAATCCACTGGGCCTCCACCTCAACATCAATATGACTTAGTCAACCAACTTCGAAAAACTCCTGCTCATATTTCCATCTTGGAACTCCTGAAGATTTCCCTAGCCACAAGGAAATTGTAGAAAAGGCCCTTGTTGAAACAAATGTATCCACTGATCTAGATGTGGATCAATTTCAAGCCAAGGTGGGACACTTGTCCTCACCCACATGCCTCTCATTCTTTGAAAAAGATGACATTTCCATAACTCATCCCCATAATTCATCATTATACTCAGAAGTCATGGTCCACAAGTTTCGTGTCAGACGGGTTCTAATAGATGGAGGTGCTGGTTTGAACATATGTACCATGAAGTTAGTTCAAGCTTTAGGATTTTCTGAGGACTCCATTGATCCCAAAAGAAAGATTACTATTAAAGCCTATGATGATGAGGAAAGAGCATCCAAGGGTTTAATCATGCTACCAATCAGAGTGGGACCTATTATCAAAAATACTTTTTGTCAAGTATTAGATCGTGATCTTGCATACAACATCTTGTTGGGTCATCCTTGGATCCATGAAATGCAAGCTGTCCCATCCACATATCATCAATGTCTTAAATTTCCTTATGATGGGTAGGAAATCATGATACCAGCCGATAAATCAAATGTCCAAACTTGTGCCAACATCAAAGCTAGTCAAGATACTTTTGTTCCTAACAATCGAGAAGCTCGTGCTAGTACTTCTCTCAAGATTGATACACAAATTAGTCAGTTAACCAATAGTTTTGACAAGAAATTGAAATTCAAAGACCATGGAGTCAGGGAGTACTCTCTCTCTTTGGCTAATTTACCTACATCAACTCAGTCACATGGACAACCTTCTATCACACAACATCAAATATTAGCAGCATCAACATCAACACAACCACCAACAGAGCCAAGCACAAAGTTTAATGGATGATTCATCAAAGAAAAATTCCCAATAGAAGATCCTGAGGATAGAGAAATTCTGAACTGGCTCTATAAAGATGAAGATGAAGCAATTTTTAATGTCAAATTACCAACAAATATATATGGAAAAGGGTATTCAATCATGCAGAAAATGGGATATGATAAGGGTCCTATCGGAAAAAGAAAAGGAGTAGTTGAGCCTATTCACCTTCGAGGACTTGTTGCAAAAGAGAAAACCAGATTATGCTATGACACTAACTCAAAAGAAGGAACATCCAAGCAACTACATGGCACTGTCTTCACATTGCAAGAAGGTTCAGATTCAAGAGAAGCATGTTTGGCAACAATTCAAAATTTTGGGGATAATAACTCTGACATAGAATCTGCTAAATATGAATGGGACACCATTTACAATGATGAGTTCTGGAGGGACAAAGAGGTTGATGTAATACACTAGTATACCCCAACTCTAATTGAAGGTGAAGGTTCAGGGACCCAAACATGAGAATCTGAACTACAAGGTGACTATGATTCTAGTGATACTGAGTTAGATTTAAACGAAAGAAACTATCGTGAGAATAGTATCATCATTGATCCACCTCATACCTCGAATCCTACGGTCAACTCCATTGTGACCATAACCATAGCCAATTTCACACAACCTGATGACCCGCTATCTTTGATCCATCCTGATCTCATTGATTGTGATTCATCCAAACCTATCGATATACCTATGTTCCCAAGCGATGAATCTATCATCAACTTCCTTTATGCGGATGACGCAAATGATTGTTCCACTAGCGATTTTCAGCATAGATTCTTTAATCAGGAGAGTGTCAATTATCCTAGCTGCAAAAATAAAAATAAAAAAGAAAGATCTAATGGTGAAAACCAGAATTTGGCAGTGTTAGATCAAGCAAAAGATAAAATAAAGAGTGTATCGGATGGTGAAAACCTTTTTAAGGAACCAGACGATGGGAATCTTGACACTCTCCTAGAGCACTACCATGAGTGATCACCTATTGTGATTGAGCCTACAAATGTTGTCAATCTTGAAACTTCAAACAAACCAAGGATTTTACAGTTAGTGGCATCAATGATAGAAAAAGAAATATCAGATTTCATGGAATTTCTAAGAGCAAGTCAAGTCAACTTTGCTTGGTCTTATGCAGACATGCCAGGTCTTGATCTTGATCTTATCATGCATCACTTGTCTATCAAACTAGGGGTTAAGCCTGTGAAACAAAAACTTAGAAAGATGCACCCCCATGTTGCATTATTGGTTAAAGAAGAACTAAGAAAACTCCTTGATGTGGGCTTCATAAGATAAATCGACTACGTAGAATGGATCTCCAACATTGTCCCTATATCCAAGCCAGATAAAAGTGTCAGAGTGTGCACAAATTTCAGAGATCTTAATAAAGCATGTCCTAAGGATGACTTCCCACTTCCCAACATTGACACTATAGTTGATCTAACAACTGTCCATGCCATGTATTCATTAATGGATGGTTTTTCTGGTTACAACCAAATCAAGATTGTGCCCGAAGACCAGGAGAAAACAACTTTCACATGTCCATTGGGAACTTACTGTTGGAATGTCATACCTTTCGGTCTAAAGAATGTTGGGGCTACTTATCAAAGAGCTATGACTACAATATTTCATGACATGATGCACACATTTATGGAAGATTATGTAGATGACATATTGGCAAAGTCATACACCAGAGAAGGACATCTAGAAATATTGTCCAAAATATTTGCAAGATTGGAGAAATTCAAAGTTCGCCTCAATCCCAAGAAATGTGTTTTTGGGGTCACATCTGGAAAACTCTTAGGATACATAGTATCAGGAAAAAGAATTGAAGTAGATCCTACCAAGGTACATACAATCATGGAAATGCCTCCCCCAAGGAACATCAGTCAATTGAGATCATTACAGGGATGACTTCAATCTATACGAAGGTTCATTGCACAACTGGCCAACAAAAGTCTACCTTTCACACATCTACTGCATAAGAATGTTCCGTTCAAGTGGGATGACAAGTGTGAATTGGATTTTCAACAAATCAAACAGTACTTAATGACTCCACCAGTTCTAGTACCACCAAATCTGGACAAACCATTGATATTATATATTGCTGCAACAAAGATATCCTTGGGTGCATTGCTAGCACAAGAAGACCATACAGGGAAAGAACGGGCAATTTATTACATCAGCAGAACACTAACAAGTCATGAGCTCAACTACACTACCATTGACAAGGCTTGTCTAGCGGTAGTCTTCGCTTCATAGAAATTTTGGCATTAGATGTTAATTCAATCAATCAATCTTGTTTCAAAGATTGATCCACTCAAGTATCTGTTAAGCAAAGCATCATTGACAGGAAGGTTAGCAAAATGGGTAATGATTCTGAGTGAGTTTGGTATCCATTATGTTGATCGTAAGGAAATCAAAGGAAAATTTATCGCTGATCAACTAGATGAAGCACCACTGCAAATAGAACATCCCCTGCACATTGAATTTTTAGATGTTGATGTCTTTTCTGTAGAATCCAAACAACCATGGTCCTTATATTTTGATGGTTCTTTCACTCAACATGGATCGGGGGTAGGAATACTTTTCATCACCCCCCAAGGACACACCATTCCTCGATCATATAGGTTGATGTTTCCATGCACCAATAACATTGCCGAATATGAAGCATTAATCACTGGACTCAAAATAGCATTGGAATGGAGGATTACATAATTACAAGTGTATGGCAACTCACAGTTAGTCATTAATCAGATCAATAATGATTATCAGACCAAATATGACAAAATTTTTCCATATAAAAAGATGGTTGACGACTTCAAGAAGTACTTTGTGGACATCAAATTCACACAAATTCCAAGACTTGATAACAAAGCTGCCGATGCCATGGCTACAATCGCATCATTGTTACAACTCCTAGAAAATTAGGCTCGCTATGAATTTCTGGTGGAACAATCATTTGCACCTACCTATGACACCCCTGAAATCCAAATCATTTGCCACTTGGTGGGATCCGATTCACCTTGCTATGGCAAGATTTATGCCTACCTAAAAGATGATATCTTACCACCAGATTTATCCCGTAACCAAAAGAAAAATTTTATCCGCCAATCCTCTCGCTACACTCTTATCGCCGACACCCTTTATCGTTGTGGTCTTAATGGTACTCTACTTTGATTTCTTGAATGTGATGAATCTGACAAAACTTTACAAGAAGTTCATGGTGGCATTTGTGGTACTCATTCGAGTGGACTGACTTTATCCAAGAAATTGATTAGAATGGGTTACTACTGGCCTACAATGGAGAGGGAATCATTCACTTTTGTGAAAATGTGCTCAAAATTCTAGATTCATGGGAATCTCATTCACACTCCTGCATAGGAACTTCAACCATTTACGCCAACCTAGCCATTCTCCCAATGGGGGTTAGATCTAGTAGGCAAGATTCATCCTTCATCATCGAGCGGGCATAAGTTCATCATCACAACCACATAGTATTTTACCAAGTGGATTGAGGCAGTACCTCTTAATAAAGTTACCAGAAAATAGATATCATCATTCATACTCAACTATATTATTTGTTGGTATGGCATTCCCAACTCCATTATTATAGATAATGGACGACCTTTCAAGAATCAGGATGTTGATGAACTTTGTGAGTGATTTCATATTCAACACAAATATTCAACAACTTACTATCCACAAGGGAATGGCCAAGCAGAGGCCTCAAATAAGACTATACTAAATTTTTAAAGAAGACTATGATTGACTCAGGGAAAGATTGGCATGTTCAACTCAATCCCGCCTTATGGGCCTACAGAACTAGTGTCCGTACGCCAACAGGAGCAATGCCATATGCTCTTGTCTATGGAGCAAAAGCCATATTACCTTTAGAAGTTGAAATACCCTCACTCAGAGTATCACTGAAAGGTTTCACAACAAACGATGAATACAGAGTGTCCCGACTCCAAGAACTGGAACTCCTAGATGAAAAGAGACAAAGAGCAGCTGACCATTTGAAAGCATACCAATAGATGATGTCTCATAGATATAATCACAAAGTCAATCCACGTGCCTTTCAGGTGGGTGATATGGTTTTGAAAGAAAATCCACGAAATCGGCAAGACAGAGAAAAGAAATGAAAGTTTGAACCAAATTGGCTGGGTCTATATGTGGTCATAGCAGTATACGGTTCAAGAGCATACAAGCTGCCAATGCCAGAAGGGGACCTATTTGACGAACCCATTAACAACATGCACCTGAAGAAGTATTATGTCTGAAGCAGTTAGCAAAATAATCAGAAAATGTCATGAAGAAATACAAAAAAATTAGAAAATGTCTTGAAGAAATACAAAAAAATTAGAAAATGTCCTAAAGAAATACAAAAAAATTAGAAAATGTCCTAAAGAAATACAAAAAATAAAAATAAAATCAAAAAAATCGTCATAGGATGAAAACCTAGCAACAGCCAGTCTATTGACAAGAAAAATGCAATAAAAACAAATAGTGAAAATCTGGAAAACATACGCTATTTGTAGCTTTCCATCTATTAACTCATGTTCTGCACTTGGCTTCTCAGCCTTCATTTTATGCATCTTTCCATCATCTTAGGTCCATACCAACATCATGCTGCCATCATTTTCCTAGAGCGATAACGTCTTACCATGGCTTGATTATTGTACATATTCATTTCGACGAGTTATGTTAATACTAGGGGCAAATGCTGACTTGCTGGGGGCAACCAAGTTTTAGGTTTTATCGAAACAGCTAGACAATGATATAAGATCCAATCATGCGAACAAACAATCAAATCACTTGAACAACTATCCAATCGTTGATCCAAAGCACAACAGTTTTTAGCTAAGTACCATATCATGACTCATATCTTAATGATCTATAATTTGAATAATGTTTGGAATAACAGTATTTCATTTTGAACAATGGTTGTTTGTTTTTTCGATATCATCTCTCTGGAGCACACTCGACGATGTATTGAACTAGAATGGCGAGGAAAGAGGATGATTTTTCTTTGTCTACTGTCTTGAGGTTAACTATCCATCTATAGCAAATATGTCATGAGACATGATTTCCAAAGTTATCATCAATGACAATCCCACATTTGCATCAAAAGGTAGTTAGTCTTTGTCTTTTTATGCAAGAAATGCTCAGGTCATCTCGATTCAATTATACCTCGATGCTTGTGTTTACTTGCTATATCAAAAATCATGAAAGTTGTACTCAGGTCATCATTGGTGCTAATTTACCCTCTGATGCTTGTACATACTTCCAACATTTTAAAAAGCTCTATGATGATTCAAGAAAGCTAACAAAAGGCTCAACAAATGGTTCGTTTCATTTAGTTGCATTTCATTCTAGATCAGTGTATATGACTGCATAATGGATTCACATCATAGTTTTGAAGGACTAACCAAAAAAAAAAAACATCAACGGCTGCCATGTCTCTTTGGACTATTTGTGGTGGACATTCGGACATTTGTTTCATCATCACCTTTCATCCTCATTATCATTTCATCTAGGTCGTATCATCTATCATTTTCCATTCATTTGCATATCATTTAAGATCTTGTATCATTTCATATCATTCATTTCATTTTCCTATCATCATTTCATTATCATTATCATTTCATATCATTTCAATTCTTCATCATTTCATTATCCTTCATTTCATTATCATATCATTTCATTTCATTTCATTTCATTTCATTTCATTTCATTTCATTTATCATCTCATTATCGTTCATTTCATTATCATATCACTTTCATTTTCATAGTATCATTTCATTATCATTATCATCATTCAAATTCTTTATCATCTCATTATCGTTCATTTCATTATCATAATCATTTATCATTTCATATCATTCATTTCATTTTCATATTATCATTTCATTATCATTATCATCTATCATTTCATTATCATATCATTTATCATCTCATTATCATTTCATTTCATTATCATTTCATTTCATTTCATTATCATTTCATTTCATTATCATCTATCATTTCATTTTATTATCGTTTATCATTTTATTTTATCATCTATCATTTCATTTCATCATCATTACAAATCATTACATTTCAAAAAATATCATTTATCATCTTATCATACATCTCATTATTATTAATCATTTCACTTCATATCGTTATTCATATTGTTCATCATTTGTCACATTACATTCACATCATACCTTTAATCATCCTATCATTTTTTTTCTTCTATCAATTCATATTACAAAATCATGATGCATATCATAAACACAACATTCATTTTCCATCATATCATCATTATTTACTTGCATTTGAAAATCCAAAAAAAAAACATTTCATACATACATTTTCCTATCATTTGCCAAAACAACATTTTTCATATAACATATCAAATATCCCATGACATATTTTCATAATCACATCATAAGTCATCCACCTGCATGACATCATTAGTACGCATCCTTAATTTTTTTTCTTTCTTCATCATCATAAAAAACATTATATCAAATCATCCTGCATATCATGTTAGTCATCAAATCACTCACATGCATATCAAATTCTGTAACATATAGAAATAAATGCATCATCTCATACATGCACATCACATCATCAAAAATCATCGCCGTTGCATATCATCACTCATCATAAATAATACAAATGTCCAATGTCCAAGGAAACTGAAAAGTCCAAAGAGAGATACATGGGATATGATAAAAAATAAAATATACATGCTCCAAAAATGATATACATGTGTGAAATATATCTACATCACAAAATCATAAGCTAGCTGTTCAATGCCCCTAATGGAGCTGGTCCGGAAGGAGGTGGCCTGCCACTAGTACCTGCGTTTGGATCCTGCCGAGGCCCGGTAACCCCCATGCTCTGTGTGGCAGTTCGCGACCTATTCCTGGTCCTACTACGAGACCGTGGGAATGGCTCCCTGCGCTTAGGAGGACACAACTCCTTATATATAACACGGTAGTACTCTGCCTCCCTCACCATCTCCATGCCCTCTGCAATCGCATCTCGCAAGGATGCACTCTCTACAGTGCCCATAAGCCTCTGAGCAACGCCCTCAACCTCCACTACCCTCCATCTCAAAGCATCCCTCTCTGTGATCAACCGAGCTATCTGTGGGTCTGGGGTAGGCTAGGATACCTGTGTCAGTGTTGGAGCTTGAGCTTGTGCCTGTGTCAGTTGTGACTGTAACTGTGCTATCAAACTCTGTGCCTGACCTAGCTAACCCTGAACAGTCTGCACTTGAGCATGCAACATGTCTATCTACGCCTGCTGTGAAGAGGAGGAAACCCTGATAACGGTCTGTGGTCTGCCACCAGATCTAGGCCGCCGTACAATCTGAGCACTGGCGAGACTATCGAACCTCTGCCTCACTGCCCTCCCCTCCTCCCCTCCATCATCTCCCCCATCATCCCCATCATCTAAGCTATCATCATCCCTACCAACCTCCTCATATTTGTCACCCTCCTCCTCATCTCCACTCTCCTCCCCCTCCTCTCCTCCACCCACCGCCTGCTCTCTACCGGCCACACCCTCCTGTCTCTCCACCCCTGGCTGTTGTACTACCATAATGGACCCTGGCTCATCGGGGCATGTAAATCGTGGGAATCGATGTGTATGGAAGTACACTAATTACTCATCTGACATACCAGTATCTGTCACCTCTGGCCTATATGCACATACCTCAGGTTGTAAGCTGGAATACTCCATATATGCCACCTGGTATATAATACAACATCCCCATCCAGGATCATCCTTGCGCTGCCCATAGTGAGCAATGCCCTGTGGCATCCCCTGCGTGAATCCATACTGTCTCTAAACTCGCAAGGCCAAAAATCTCTCAATAATATACGGGGTCCATCCTATCAGGTATCGGGGTATACAGACGAATGACATCTCCAAATGATCCGTGTCCTAGGGCTCACAATCTGTATACGACCTCCATGTAACTGCATCTACATCATCTAACATGCACCGCCAGTACTCCAACTTGCCTAGCTTGGGCTGGACAAGTGCACCTGAATATGCCTCTACATATGGCCTACCTGGTGGCCTCGCCCTAGCACACTCTGGCCTCATAATCGCAATATGCTCCCATGCCCAGATCTGGAGCAAAGTCACACCACTAGCCAAACTCGTCGATCCTTGGTATACCACCTGATGTAGATCATGATACAAATGAGCCAAAATGAAGCTCCCCCAGGCATACCTCCGCGGCTGAGTCACCATCCACTCTAGCATCCTACCCCAACCAACTGAAAATCCCTTCGACTGATGGTCCGGTCCAAGGAAGCCTCCAATGAATGCACCCAACACAACAACTAAGGCTGGATATCTACTGAAATCCACCCACGACACCCAATATCTTGCTATAGACATATCACTGCAGACCCTCCTCAGTGCCTCAATCCCTCCTATCTCCTTGTGGTCATAAACCACAAGGGAACCTACCATAGGAATCCCTAGAATCCTATACACATCCTCGGGTGTCACGGTCATCTCACCAGTTGGCAAATGAAAGGTGTTATGATCGGAGTGCCACCTCTCTGCCAATGCAGTCAATAGTCCCCTGTTGACTTGAATCCCTCGCGGGATAGTCAACAAGGATCCCAACCCACAGGCACCTATCCACTGTATCTCTGCTAGAGTCAGCTCTCCTACCCAATCCCAACATATCGGGAAATGCTCTCTAATCTGGAGGTTGTCGAAAACCTCCTATTTTTTTGGTCATCACAAGGACAATTAATCAGACTCATACCAATGACTCATATCATGTGCTCTATCTACCAAGTGAACTATATCAGTGACCCATATTAAATTAATTAGTGAGTCATATCAACACATCATATCAGTGACCCATATCATGGAATCAATCATATCATGCAATCACTACTACATCTATCTATCTGAATATCAAATCAAGCTACTCTATCATCATTAACTATTTGTTTTCTTTTTTAGGAAAGCAAATTTATCAACGATCAAATCATTTTCTTATTTGTACTTCAGTCATGAATACAAATATGTTTGAATCACATTATCTACTATTTGGTTTCTATCATAGAAAACAAATTTATCAGAAGTCATATCAAGCATCTACTCTTTGTTTTCTAAAAGCAAAGTTATTAGACAATACATCAATCATTCTACTCTTTATTTTTCATTCAAGAGAAACAAAGTTATCAGCTACCTACTCATTGTTTTTCATTTCTGGGAAACAAAGTTATCAGTCATCTACTCTTTGTTTTCTATTCGGGGAAGCAAAGTTATCAGTTAATCATCATATTTTCTATCATTTCTATCCATATCAGCATGATGGAAAAATAATTTCTCTATCTATTGACTAAGGAAGCAATGTATACACCATCATTTTTCATCACAATCGCATTCTGCTAAGATTTTCCTGGATGCACTAATCTGTGCCTCTGATGTGCTGAAACTCATACCTCAAAAGCGCTAAAACTCCGTATGCACGTTTTTTCACCCTAAAAGTGCTAAAGTTTTTCCTATAAGCACTAAAACCCTATATGCGCTAAGATACCCTGTGGATGCGCTACTTCATACCCTAGATGTGCTAATACACCTTTGTTGCGGCCAATCCCTAAATGTGCGATTCTATGCCCTAGATGCGCTAAAGTTTTCTAGCCGAACTTCACTCCTATAAGCGCTAATCTACACTTCGTATGCGCTAGAAAACCTGAATTTATCCTGCACCTATATGCACTAAAGAACACCCTAGATGCGCTATGAAAATTTTTGAATGCACAAAAACAGAGACGTGGATGCGCTAAAACGTCATTTTTTTCCTAAATCCACACGAAAAAGCTTAAAAAATTGATCAAAATCACAAAATTTTGAATCATAAAGGGTTCAATCGACTCACTGGTGGTCCATACGCGGTTGGTCTCTAGAATCGGCAGGCCCACTCGAATCTATGCGTGTGAAATGGAATCGACATCTCGCTAAGTCATTGTCAGAGCATAAAAATCACTATAGCAAAAGAGTGAAAATGACTTCCACTTTCACCCCTTTTACCTTATATGGGTCAATTAAGGTGGGTTTTTTGTGGCATTTTATTTTCTTTTCACTTTATATTTTTCACCAGGGGCATCTTTTACACCAAATATCAGGAGCTAAATCACTGAATCACCATCAGGCTTTCATCATCCAATTTATCGTGATTTACCTCCCAAGGGGGCATCATCAACATCAACATCAAAAACATATCAGGGGAAAAAATTTTATTTTCTTCGAAGCAATGCGTTTCACACATCACTTCAAAGAGGGGCAAAATGTATGTGCATAAAATTGGTCATGTCTAATTTTTTTTTTTTAGACTGCAGGAATCGGGTAGCACGACCCCCTATAAACTGCAGTGCACCTGGTAAACTTTTTAACGTGACCGGCGGCGCTGGCGCGACATGCCCTCCGGTACCACGGGACAGGGGAGACTAGAACTCGTGACCAACAGAGCCACAATGGAATTACTTAGCCAACCGAGCTAGGGCCCCCGCCCAAAATTGGTCATGTTTAATTAATCCTGACATTTAATTAAATATTTATTATTTAATTAATTTCTCTAAAAGTCTTCTACATGTAATTAAATTTAATTAATTTAATTATATTGTTCATTCATTTTATTCTCCCACCATAATTGAATAAATTTATTTTATTTAATTATTTCACATGTCTACTTGATTAATTAAATAAATACATTTTATTTATTTAAATTAATTATCATCTTTTGAATTTAATTAAATCTTTTGTTTAAATTAAATTTAAATATTTCTTTTCTTCTATTTTAAACTTTCTTCTAATTAATTAAATATGTTATTTAATTAATTTCATAACACATGTCATTTCTTCAAATTTAATTAAATATTTTTATTTAATTAAAGATCTTCTGCTTTCTTCAAATCATAATTAGATATTTCATTTAATTATGAAATCTTCTGATTTCCTCAAAATCTTATTTAATTAAGAAAAATCTACATGCACCCATAAATAAATAATTGAATTTGATAATTCATTATTTATCTTCTCAATATCTTTCCATTATTTTCTAAAAAAAGATGATTTTGTTAATCATCTCATCTTATCTCTTCCATGAAAATGGAAAAATCCTGCTTTATTCACGTTCTTCTATTTTTCTCTCCAGTCTCATCCATCTCTGACCGTTCAATTTGTCAGGAATTATCACAGCCATTGATCAACTCAGCCAATCAAAATTCTTGAAAAACTCTATAAATACATGTGAAAATCCAAGCATTGGTTACATAGACACACATGCACACATACAGAGACACATACATATACATGCAATTACACTCACACATTTGCATCTTTAGCATTCTAGCAATAATCATATCTTAGCAATAGCTTAATCTTGCATCTTAGTATACTATGCATTTTCATTTAAATCTCATTCTCTAGTAGTCCATTTTGTTGAACTTGGCATACTAAATCTGAGAGCAACTTGAATCAACGAAACGCTGGAGATAGAGAGCAATAAAATGACTTCGAAGAAGCTGCCATAGAGAGTTTGTTTATTTTTCTTTAAGCTTCTTTGATATAAGGTTTTATTGATTGTGTTTTGAATTCATTATGATAGGCATATTTTCATACACACAAAAACTATCAATATGTCATATTGTAGCTACTACAGAAGGAAACACCATGTAAATTGATGGGATGACCGATGTAGTAAAAGAATAAAATGTGTAACGTACTTATACCTTTTCAAAACTAAAGTCATACAAAAGTTATAAAAAATAATATTATATATTTAAAGGAAAAGGGTTTTCTCATTAAATTCATCAAAATTTAATGAGATCGAACATTAATTTGTTAACACTAATTTGTTAAAAATATTAGAATTTTGGAGAAGAATAATATTGGTGAAAACAATCAACTCAACAAATTCAAAACCATTTCAATGAAAAAGCTACCATACAATAGTTCATTGGAGAAGCCATTTTTTAAAGAAGTTTGTAGCTTTTTGTGTGAGATTCATAATAAAACTATCAATATGTCATATTGTAGCTACTACGGAAGGAAACACCATGTAAATTGATGGGCTGACCAATGTAGTAAAAGAATAAAATGTGTGACGTACCTATACCTTTTCAAAACTAAAGTCATACAAAAGTTATAAAAAATAATATTATATATTTAAAGGAAGAGGGTTTTCTCATTAAATTCATCAAAATTTAATGAGATCAAACACTAATTTGTTAAAAATATTAGAATTTTGGAGAAGAATTACTCAAGTAAATTCAAAAATATTGTTTGTTAAAAAATGGTAAAATAATATTCTTTTTTAAAAAATTGCAAAATAATAGTCAATTTTCTAAAATATAGGCAAAATAATAGTGTTTTCTAAAAAATAGGCAAAATAATAATTCACTTTCACTTTTCCTAAAATTCCATCAATAACACACAAAACTTTCTAGTCAATCATAATCACAAGAAATAATTTTTATAATTTATAAAATTAAATATTTTACAAATTCACTTTACAAATTTGAATTTGAATTTTTTTCAAAAAAACTATTGTATTTTAATTATAGTAATTTAAATTTAATAAAAATAAATATAAGTTTTTATTAATATGAATAAAATTAAATGTTAATTTTCTTAATAATCGTATTAACATAATATTTAAAAATGTCATAATTTTTATTAAAATTATATAAATAATTAATCATTATAAATATTTATCTACATTATAATGATTAATTGTTTATATAATTTTAATAAAAATTAACATTAATGTAACATTTTTAAGTATTATGTTAATACTTTAATTAACAAAATTAACATTGAATTTTATTCACATTAACAAAACTTACATTTATTTTTATTAAATTTATTTTGTAGTATTCTTCATATGGGTACCATCAAACCTTCTAAGTCTCATGCCTTGGCTACAAATTAGGGCACTAAAAATCATAAAGGTTCAAGTAAACATAATAATAAGTAAAAGAACCAAAGAGAGAAGAAACAAGATCATAAATTGGCATCCTCACATTCAGTGCTTGAAACCTCTTCCTCTAAATATAAAAATCTAAGAAGAAGAAGGTTAAGTACATTCCTTTTGTAAGAAATTTGGCCACGATGAGCATAAGTGCCTAAAAAACAAAATAGCTCATCTCACTATCTTCCTAAAAGGAGCAACATTGAGGTACTAAATTTAGAAAAATACAATTCATCAGGAGAATCTATAAAGGCCACATATTCTAATAAGGGAAAGGAAAGGGAAAATCCCTTGCTACATTAGCTTCATGATTTTATACTTGGGTAATTGACTTAGGTTCTTCTCACCTCATGACCAATACATAGGAAAATTTCTCATCTTTGGATCCATGTTTTATGCTTGATATTATTATGGGAAATGATTCACCAAAAGAGGTGTGTACCTTCCTTTATAACTAATCTCCTATCTATCTACTAGATCGCCCATACAGGTTTTGACAAGTGAGCTAAATTCACTCTATATATAGTGGTCATTAGTGAATTGCATAGTGGATCTATAATTACCATGGGAGAGTAAGATAATTAGTCTAGGCTCTACCACTTTTCTCACCTTGTTCCTAATTCTCCCTTGATAGCCTTTCTTATTCAGATAAAGTCAATTGACAATTTGTGGCATCGATAATTTTTCCACTTGAAATACCGCTACTTACGTTAGCTCAATCAGTAATTTACATGGTTTCAAGCTTGCATATAGTTTAATTTTCTAATGGTCTTTTATGGATGTATTCTTTGCAAGCATCTAGAGGAGAAGTTTGACAAGGGAAAATAATGGAGATCCTCATGACTTCTAGAGTTAGTCCATGGTGATTTAGCTGGGCCAATTTCAACATCTATATTTTAGAAGACTTCAATATGTTTTGACCTTAATTGATGATCTTTCCAAGTACATATTTTTGTATTTTATCAAAAAAACTAAAGTCTTTGATTCATATTTGGACTTCAAATCATTTGTAAAGAAATAATTTGTGAAATCCATCAAGATTCTACATATAAATAATGGGGGGAATATGTGAACCATGAGTTTGAGAAATTTTATGCCATCAAAGATATTTACTTGCAAAAAAATCCATTCCCTACATACATTAGTATGTTGTGGAATGGAAGAATTGGTCCTTGAAAGAGATGATTAATTATATAACACATTGAAATCTTTGGCACGACCATATTGGGCAAAAGCCATCAAATGTGTATATTATATTTAGAATCACGTTCCTCATTCAATTGTGAAGGGGATAGATCATTTCCAATCTTGGATTGGAAATAAGCGCTTAGTGAAATAATTTCACGTGTTTGTCTCCCCTACATGGGCCCACATTCCAACAAAAAATACAAGGCTATCAATCCACAAAGAAAACCTTCTACATTTTTTGGGTATGCATATGGTGTCAATGTTTATAGGTTATTCATCCTAATCCTCATGAGCTATTCATTGAGAGAAGTGTTCATTTTGAGGAGAGTCCTTCCAACTATTCTCCTACCACTTCTCCATTAATCATCACTTTGGAGACACTACAACATAATGATAGTTCTTCAGAGATACTAGACTTAATGAGGAGTTCACTTCAGATGGCGATGGTGATGAGGATTCACATATTTCCACTCCTCACCATCACTCAAAGGATACTCTAGATTCTCTACACTACTAAGCCATATGGTCTCTTTAGGCTCACCGATTATTGGGGTTAGTAGGTGATTGGGTTGGTGACGAGTTGAAGACACTAGAATAATAAGGTCACAATTTTAATAGGATCCACATTTCTTCATTGTCACAACATCCAATCCATAATCCTTTCAAGAAGCTTTTTGGTATCCCCAAGTGGGATGCTACTATAGAGGAAGAGTTCAATTCCTTGGAGAGGAACCACACATGGGATCTTGCCCCTCTTTTCAAGGCCACTATCTAGTTTCCATTAGAGCTAGTCTAAACTCCTTCCAAGCTGCATCATTCATTAAATTTTTTATTTAGAACTTGTATAGGAGTGATTTTTCAGCCCATGTGCAAATCCCCTTTTTTTCCTTCTCCACCTTAGAAAACCAAGTTTAGAGGCTTAATTCCACCTAAGCCTGCTGCTTTTGTCACACTTGGCGCCTATTTTGAGCGTCAGTGGAGGCGTTTTTGTCAGGGACGCTTGCATAGTGCACAAACGTCTGTGTAGCACACTTACATCCCTGGAAAATTCCTGCGGCTGAACCTGCATATGCATTACATTTCTCATTGGGAGTCAATTTGTAACGCCCCCTTCGGTCGACCTACCCGAATATGGTTTTTTTTTTCATCTTCTCTTCAAATTCACTTCTTGAACAAGCATTTCATCCTCTTAGCATTCAATTGAACTTCTTCACTTCATTCAAAAGCTCACTTTCATACTCTTGCACCCACTCTCAAGCTTTCAAGCAACATTCTTACACCTCATTACAACAAATCCATCACTCCATCACTTCGGTAGAGCAATTTGGGGACAAACACCATTGCAGCAGAGGCTCGAGTACTCTCATTTTCTTCCCCAAGCAGCCTTGAGTGCTCTTGGTGAGGTGGTAAGCTCCCTTTTCTCTCCTCTATCACTTGGTTGAGTTAGCAAATTTACTATTTTGTAGTGCTTTAGTGCTCTTTACTACTTTGTTTTCTTCATCTCCCTTTCTTAGTTGTCTGTGGAGGTGGAAACACCTAAACGGGGGTCTGATTGAGGCATGCCCCTATACAACCACCCAACATTTTTCTCTCTCTTGTGTGTAGGTGAGCGTGCTTTCAAGGAGCTAGCTAGCGAATGAGTTTCTTTGTGAGATCCTTCTTGCCACCTTTACTCTTGCATTTGTTCTTTATCACATTAGAGAGTATTTAGTTTAGTTGATCTTGTTATTTTGGCCCTTTAGTAGTAGTTAGCTAGGTTGTTAGCCTGTTTTATTAGATTTGAACTTGTCTCTTCAGTTGTCTGGCCGTATGAAAGACAACACACTTTAGAGACGCCAGCGTGCCGCGCTATCATCCAAAGACCGTGCTTTCGTCCTCGGGTAGAGAACTCCCAGAGGCGTAGTGTTGAATTTGAAAATAGGCTCGCCTAGCCCCATCTTATATTTTAGGATTATAGAGTGGTTGTAGGACTTTATAGTCCTCATCATTCTCATACTCATATCCTAACACCCCGTTTAGCTAAGGTAAGTTAGGGCAGCCTTCCGCATCTTGGCCCTTCGTGACCTGGGGCCTTAGACGTGGTGGTCCCCCTATCTTACAAAACTATATTGCATTGTGTGACCTAATTATTTAATTAGATCACATAGCACAAGATATTTTTCCTATTTGAAAATTCAAACCTCTCATTGTAGAGTTGACTCTTCCAAAACATAGTTATTATTCCATATATCTTGTATAAAGAATATTGAATTGAATTATTAATGACATATTTTTATGAATCTCCTAGATCAAAGGAATATCAAGTTATAACACATATAAAAAATGAATTGGTAAGACCATTTAATTTAAAGAGCATTCAAGGACATGCCTATATTGAGATATTGCATTACTATAAACATTATATTTCTATATCATCATTGCATGCTTGGTATGTTTGTGAATGTGTGCTTATTTCTAGGATCTTGAATGTAACTTGACACAAGTCAAGGTCTTCAAATTTTACCTCAAAAGTAACCTCCATTGTGTTTTTCAGCTAAGTTTCAAAAAATAGGTGTAGGAACAAAGATAGATAAATCCCCATTGATAGAGAATATGACCACATGATTTGGACTTGATCACACAACATGATTGATTGTAGGATTAGGTTTCATGGTGCTATACAATACAAAATGTATTTTTTTTCTATATTAGTCCATTTGAGTCACTTGATTACTAATCCAACTTTAAATTTTTTGTCACAAAATATTAGCATGTCAACATTAAAGAGTAAAATTGATACCATATTCAAAACAATTAAACACCTCTTATCATTCTCCATCTTTATATTCTTAACTCATTTGGTTTATACATAATTTTTTATATTGTTTATTATTTGTTTCAGATCTAAATTATAGTGTACAAGATATTACACATCCTAGGGGTTTAGGGTTAGTGTTTCATAAATCTTCATAGTTCCAAATTATTTTGTTAATAATGTAGCCTAAACTAAAACACTGCACACCTCATGGAAGTATTATTGCAATTCAATCTATGAGGTATCACACTTTTATAATACTAGTTCATGATTGAATGAGACTTTTTATTAACTTGTTATACAATGTCTTGGTGTATTAAATACATGAAAACATCTAACATAGAGGAAGAAGGAAAAATTTTGTGCTAGAATGAGAATACTAAGATTGTTGATTAATATAACATCTATTAATTTGAACATTTTTTTTGCACATTCCCAATAGGAAGTTAAGGCTTTAGATCATTCTCATAAATCTTATAACAATATTTCCACCAACATAATAATTATAAAAAAACTAATAAGAAGAATAACAAAGGATATCATATTTAAAAATGCTAGATAAATTATAAATAGTGAGAGAAAACAAACTAACAAACTAATTTCAAATACAATAATAGTCAACTAAAAATTTACATTCAATAGTATAACTACTAGTTATATATACATATTTTATTTTATGTTTATATTCTTATAAATTGTGTTTTGCAAATAATTTAATAAAATTATTTGTTTATTACATTCTTAAATCAACTTTATACCTATAACTTACATCACTTTTTATGAATGCTATAATTTTTTGGTGATAGTACTCAATTCAATTTACTTACTCCTACCCCAAACCCACTAGCTAATTGTCATTATAGCTAATCTAAACTCCTTCTAAGCATTATTCATGATTTTTTTCCATTTAGAACTATATTGCATTGTGTGACCCAATTATTTGATTAAATCAGATAACACAAGATAGTTTGCCTATTTGAAAATTCAAACCTCTCATTGTGGGGTCGACTCTTCCAAAATGTAGTTGTTATTTCATCCTCTCGTGTGCAAAGAATTTCAAATTGAGTGATTAAGGACTTGTATTTATAAGCATCTCCTAGATCAAAGGAATATCAAGTTGTAACACACATACAACATTAATTGGTGTGCTCATTTAATTCAAAGAGCATGCAAGGACTTGCTTATATTGAGATATTGCATTACTATAAACATTATACTTCTACATCATCACCACATGCTTTGTATGTTTGTGAATGTGAACTTCTTTCTAGGATCTTGAATGTAACTTGAAACAAGTCAAGGCCTTCACCTTTTACCTCAAAATCAACCTCCATTGTGCTATTCAACTAAGTTTCAAAAAATGGTTGTAGGAGCAAAGATAGGCAAATCCACATTGATAGAGAATATGATTACATGATTTGGATTTGATCATACAACATGATTGATTCTAAGATTAGGTTGCATGGAATTGTACAATATGAAAATTCTACATTAGGTCATTTGAGTCACTTGATTACTACTCCATCTTCAAATTGTCTCTTTCAACATATTATCAAGTCAACATTAAAGAGTAAAAATGATACCACATTCAAAACAATTAAACACATCTTGTCATTCTCTATCTTTATATTCTCAACTCATTTGGTTCATATCTAATTGTTTATATTGTTTATTACTTGTATTAGATCTAATAATACATCTATTGATGAACATTTTTATTGCATATTCCAAATAGGAAGTCACGACCTTAGATCATTCTCATAGATCTTATAATAATAGTTCCATCAACGTGATAGTTATAGAAAAAAATTACTAAGAAGTATATCAAAGGATGCCATATTTAAAAATGTAAGATAAATTATAAATATTGAGTGAAAACAAACTAACAAACTAATATCAAGTACAAGAACAATCAACTAAAATTTTGCATCCAATAATATTACTAATATTTTGTTTATGCTTATATTCTTATAAATTAAGTTGTCTATTTATATCTAAAGAGATACCTTTAGCTAACAAGATTGGGATCTCTCAATCAATGAGAAAGTGATGCTTATAAAAAATATGCCACAATTATTATATGATACTAAGACCTACTTTTAAATCTTCATAATTAAATTTAATATTTCAAATCCTCCAATAAAAAAAATCCATAAAAATCCAATAAATTATTAAAAAAAACTTTCATTTTTAAATCAAATACAATTAATTTAAAAAATAAAATTAAAAATCTTACAATTAATTGTACTACTAAAAATTCTTATCCACTTAATTTAAAAAATAAAATAAAAAAACTTTCAATTAATTCTACTACTAAAAATTCTTATACCCTTAATTTAAAAAATAAAATAAAATAATCTTACAATTAATTCTACTACTAGGCCTAAACATTCTTATATAAAGATAAAATAAATTCTCCCTATTATACCCAATGAAACAAATTCTTCTAGTTGCACCCTCTCAAAAAAACCTCTCCTTCATATCCACCAAGCAAAATGGTTAAAGAAAATATCGTAAATTAGCATCCTAGCTTACAACTCCATGGGAGTTCTCATTCCTTAAACTTCGTGAGCAAACTTTTTGTCACCTCATGTCCCCATGTGGCTGCTTAACTTATTTTAGCTAGCAGCCACTACTCAACTTATTTAGGAGTTATTTGTGGAGCTGATGGCCATGAATGCTCAATTTTTCTACTTATTTTTATCAGCCAGTTTAAATTTGTATTAATAGTATTAATAATAATTTGTACAATAAAAAAATAGAAAAAGAAAAATGAAATCAAATATTAAACAAGAGCTATAGGCAGCGAAGTTCCTGCCAAAAGGTTATAGAATAGTTATGTTTTAATTAGTTGTGTTTAATAAATTCAAAATTGTTTGGGAAGACTATAATAGGCATGAGAGGGAAATTATAATGGTAAGTGCAAGTTTTACTCCATAGTGAATGAGAAAGTGCACAAGAAGCCTATGCCTAGAATGAATCCATTATTAATAAAAGAATGTAGAATGAGAAAGCTAGTAGCATGTTGGATCTATCCTAAAAAAGCTCCATCATGGTTGAAATTACTCTCATAAATCCTCATATTTTTTTTCAATTATGTGCTTCTTAAAATTGTGAGGAATGATTTTTTTTCATTTATCTAATTCAATTGCTTCTATTATGAATTGAAGAAAGATAGGGGTATCCCTTTAATATTATTTAAAATTAGGGGGAAAACTTATAAGTCCATGTCAATTTTTATAATTGCAAACAAAAATGAATTTTTTTACCTTTGATTGAAATCACCCCATTGGTTTTCATCCAAAGGGTAGAATTAGGCAATTTGTCTTACAAAAAGGTCAACCTCTTGTACAAAATGATAAGAAAACCTTCTAATTATAACTATAATTTATATGGGTTGTGTGATGATAATTTTATGCATAATATCAAGGATAATGGTTTCTTGATTATGGATAATGATTCAAGAAACACTAAAGGTTGACATAACCTTATTAAATATTTGCAAAGAAAATTCAAAAATTAAAATTAAAGTAGTACAAAACACTCACATGATTTATAAATTGAAACAAATTAAAAACTCTCCTAAAATATTTGCATAGATTCAAGAATAACCCAATTTGAACCATGCTTACCCCACATAGTCTTCAAGGGGCCTATAATCATATGAAAGATTTACCAAAAAAAAATCATAAAAAAAATAGATAGCATGATTTAATAGATTGAAACGAATTAAAAAAATTCTCATAGAATAACTAAAGAGCTCGGGCATAACCTAGGTTTACAAGTCATAAGAAGGTGAGTCCAAGATTTACAAATTAAAATTAAAATTAAAACAATTTAGATAGCATGATTTAACAAATCAGAATTAGGGTTAGGGTTATAGTTTAGATTAAGGTTTACTTTACGATTAGAGATAGAATTAGAATTAGGGTTAGGTTTCACATCAAGGTTATAATTAGGGTTAGGGTTATAATTAGACCTAAGTTTTATTATATAACTATAAATACATTAATTTAGATATATTTTTTTCAAAGATTTCAAAAAAAGAAGTAATTTTAAGGATATTAAAATTTTAGAAACTTCTTTTTTGAGGTAATAATTTAACATATTCTTTGTATATCTTATCTTTATAAATAATGTTATATAAATTATTTAATTTAATGGTAAATAAGCTAATATTATGTTACAAAATAAAATCAAAATTAAATAAAATATAAAATTATAATATTATTATTTAATATATTAAATTATATTTTAGTTGGTATAAATATATATTGTATATATATTATAATATTATAATGATGTTAAAATTATATATTAGATATTTATATTTAGTATTAAAAAAAAATTCACATAATGTATTATTAAAAATAATGTTGTAATTGACTTTATTTATAGTTAATCCTATAAATTAACTTGTAAATAATTTTTATAAATATATCTATTTTATCTAACGAGTATATTATATGTAATGCTTAGGATTAGATGGTAGTTAAAAAGAGAAAATAGAATAAAATATATAAATAAAAATAAATGGCATGAAGTTCAACCATGCTCTCCTTATGATCTATTGTGTTTTATTTTATTTTAAAGAAAATGAGATTTGTTTGGTCATGGATTGTTGACTACCAGTTACCTATGTGTTCCACATAATAATAAAAAAATTCCTAACAATTAGTTGAATATTTTTTTATTACCCACCATTCCATAATAATCGGTAATGGAAGTAATGGCAACACCAAAATCGCTTATATGGGTGAAAATTGTGTATCAATTAGATTCAAGAGACTACTTGTCACTAGTGACTACTTGCCTTTATAGTATTTTAAATTTAATAAAAATAAATGTAAGTTTTGTTAATGTGAATAAAATTAAATGTTAATTTTGTTAATTATAGTATTAACATAATATTTAAAAATGTCACATTAATTTAATTTTTATTAAAATTAGATAAGTAATTAATCATTATAATGTAAATTGTATGATAAAAGGTAGTTACATGCATTTATACTAATATTAATAATTATTAATTTTATCTTAATTATGTTATATAAAAATCAATTATATATTAAATTTTTAAATATTATAAAGATATTATAAATATATAAATCAAATAAAAAAAGCAAATGATAGTATAATACAATTAAAAGAAAAAAATGATAATTATATAAATATAAAATTTATCTAATAATTATGTTACATAATAATATGTATAATACACTATAAATTTATTATAAAATAATATTTATTGATTATATAATATAAATTTTTAAAAAATTACATTATTTTATATTAAATAAATTATAAATAAAATGAAATGATTATATTTTAAAAATTATTTTAGTATTATATTATTAGATTGTTATATTAATTTTTTATATTATTAATTATTTTATTAATGATTGAATTTAATTAAATTATTATATTATTCTTATTATTAAATTATTTTTATTACTAAATTATCATTAATATTAGCATTTTAATATTATAATTAATGAAATAATATAATTTGATATAAGATAATATTATTTATTTATATAATAATAAGAATAATATACTCAGAAGAAAGATAAACAAATATGCGGTGGAGTGGGGACAGATTTCATTTGATTTGCATCGAATTCCTAAGATAACGACGACGCCCATAAAAAAAAACAGTCGACTTAACCACATTCATATTTAATGCTTCGTACCACATCTTTATTATCATTAATTATTTATTTTATCATTGGATTCTATTATAATATTTCTTCAAAATCACTCCTGCTTTAAATATAGGAAATTTGGTTTCTTAAATATAGGCAAAATAATAGTTCAAAGGCTACTAAAAAGAGGGAAATAAATTTGTGGAGCCAGGTGGACTTTTAGCAATATAGTTGCTGCTTATTTCCAGCCCCCCACAACCCAAAAGAGAAGACCCTTTTCGGTGGTGGTCTTGTGTTGTTCTTGGTCCTATAGGCTGCTGTGGCCTCATGAACATTATTAAAATATTTCATTTCATTTTTTTTGCATAGCTTATTTTTAATTCTTAAACAGTAGATCCATTAAAATAGGAAAATATTCCAAATTATCCTTTCCCAACAATAAAATTTATGCACCTCGTATTTAAATTTAAGCAGAAAATGAACAGTCCCATGGGACATGAGGTCAAAGAAAGTTTGTTAATGTTATCTGTTACCCATTTCAATCACAATCTCAGAACAGTGTGTGGAACTGGTTAGTTAAAAGAAGCTCTGCCTATTCTTCTAAATGCACACAACCCAAATGTAGACTCTTCTACATATCTGCTTCTCTTGCAGGCCTGCATTGCCAAGAAAGAAAAAGCACTTTCGGAGGGTAAACAAATCCACACCCACATCAATGAAAGAGGATTTACATTCACTGCAAACGTACTTCTACAAAACACCATTATCGACATGTATGATAAGTGTGGAAGTTTGTTTGATGCTCGCAAAGTGTTTGATGAAATGCCTCGACCAAATGTTTTTTCATGGAACATAATAATTGCAGCTTACAGAAGACACTGGCTTCCTCAAGAGGCCTTGACATTGTTTCACCAAATGCAAGTGCCTAAAGGTTATCTCCGTATTGACCGATATTCTCCAAACCTTTGGCCTGTTGGCCGAACAGGTGTACAACCTGATCAGTTCACTTTCTCCATTGTTTTACCCATTTACGCCAACATGGCATCTCTAAAACATGGTTTTCAGATCCATGAAAGAATTATTAGATGTGGGTTTCAATCTGATATTTTATTGTAATGAATATTGTAATAGACATGTATGCAAAGTGTGGAAGCATGCACAAGGCACGCGAAGTGTTTAACAAAATGGCTCAAAGAAGCGTGGTGTCGTGGATATGCTCACATTGGTGTTGTTGATGAGGTTTTGACGATTTTTGAAGAAATGCCTCGGAGAGACTTGGTCTCCTGGACTGCAATGATTGTAGGATATGCTCAAAATGGGCTTGCTGATAAGGCTTTGGAGTTTTCTGAGAAAATGCAATTGGCAGGTGTAAGGCCAAACCCATCAACCTTTGCCAGTATTCTGTCAGGTTGTGTCAAGATTGGAGTTTTGGATCAAGGTATGAAGATACATCAAAGAATAGCTGAATGTGGTCTTTTATCCGAAGTTGTAGTTGCGACTGCCTTGCTAGGTATGTAGCAAAATGTGGAAGTATACAGAAGGCAGAGAAACTGTTCGAAAAAATGTCTCAACGAAATGTCCTGTCATGCAATACGATGATTGTGGAATACGCACAAAATGGGCTTGTTTATAAAGCCTTGGAAATTTTTAAGGAAATGCAATTGCTGGGTGTAAAGCCCAACTCATCAACCTTTGTCAGTGTTCTTCCAGCTTGTTCCAAATTGGAAGCTTTGAGATTGGGTATGGAGATCCATTGTAATGTGACTGAAAGCCAATTTTTGTCAGATGTTGTGGTTGTGACTGCCCTTGTAGACATGTACGCAAAATGTGGTAGCATGGAGAAAGCACGAGAATTTGTTTGACAAAATGCATAATCCAGATGGGGTTGCATGGAATGCAATGATTGCAGCATATGCACACAATGGTGCTCTTGATGAGGCTTTATTTCTTTTCAACAAAATTCCTCAACGAGATGTGATCTCATGGACTGCAATTATTTCTGGATATGCACAAAATAGGCACGCTGAAAAAGCCTTGCTGATGTTTGAGCAAATGCAATTGGCAGGTGAAAAGCCAAACTCATCAACCTTTTGTGGCATTCTCCCAGCTTGTGCCAAACTTGGAACTTTGGAACAAGGTCAGGAGATCCATCAAAAAATAATCAAAAGGGTTTTTTTTCAGACTTTATAGTTGTGACTGCCCTGATAGACATGTATGCAAAGTGTGGCAACATACAGAAGGCACGGGAACTATTTGACAGCATGCATTATCCAGGCATAATATCTTGGAATGCGATTATTGCAGGATATACAATGCATGGCTTTAGCAAATATGCTCTCGAACTCTTCAAACAAATGAAACACCTCAGAACCAACCCTGACGATGTAAGCTTCATCTGTGTTTTATTTGCATGCAGCCATGCAGGTTTAGTGGAAGATGGTTGTCAATACTTCAATCAAATGAGTGAATCTTATTGCGTTAGACCTACGATTAATTATTTTGTATGCATGGTTGACCTTCTTGGCCGTGCTGACTACCTTGAGGAAGCCTTAAACTTTATTATCAAAATGCCAGTAAAACCAAATGTGGATGTATGGATATGTTTACTTGGTTCTTGTAGATCACATAAGATATAATGCTAGGATAATTTGTGGTAACACTGCTTTATGAGGTGGATCCTATAAGTACCGCACCTTGTGTTATTCTGTCAAACATCTGTGCAGAAGTGGGCAGTTGGGGTGATGTGCAAAAGGCGAGGGAATTGATAAAAGATAGAGGAATCAGAAAGATACCTGGATGTAGTTGGATTGAACTTCATAAAACGGTACATACTTTTTCTGTAGGAGACAGATCACATCCACAAACCTAGGAGATATATGCAAGGTTAAAGAAATTGTCGCAAGATTTGAAGGAAGGAGGGTATATTCCTAATACAGGATCTGTATTGAATGATGTGGAGTAGGAGGATAAGGAATTCCTCTTATGCCATCACAGTGAGAAATTGGCAATTGCTTTTGGGTTGGTAAACACATTCCTTGGAGCAACTACTGGAGTTGTCAAAAACCTTCGAATATGTGATGACTCTCACACAGCAACCGAGTCTATCTCCAAAATTTTTGCAAGAGAATTTTCTGTAAGAGATATGAACCGTTTTCATCATTTCAAACATGGAGTGTGTACTTGAGGAGATTATTGGTGACTCTAAGTGAAGTAAGCTATCTATGAAAATTGGCTTACACAATAACAGTGTGCGTGGTATCAGAGTAACAGTGGTAAGGGGAAATCAGATTTTTTTAAAATTTTAAATAGATGTTGCTTCTTACTGTTTGGAGAGCTAGACCATGCTTTTCACTTGATGATTGATTATTGTATTGTAGCATCACTGCTTATATACATTTTACTAATTTTGTGTTTTTAAAGCCATGTTTTATTTTATTGAACTATTTTTCAGGAAGCTTGTACAGCTTTGGACTGAAGGGCTGGAGGAGGTGGCTGAAGAATGGGAAATACAAAAGAAGAGAGTTGCTAGAAGATAATGGAAAGCTGCACAGCTAGAAGGAAATGTGGGAGAGGGCTTATAACTGAGCCATTGCTGGGATGCAAGGAGGTGATCATTCTCTACGCTTACTTTGTCATTCTGTATGGTCTTGTTGTCTTTGCATTAATTTTATTATCTTATGCCTGTGTTAATTCTGTCATTCTGGCCTAATTTATATATACAAATTACATACACAAATCTACATTTGTGCAGATAGATTTCTTGTTGTCCATTGTCATGGAATACAAAGGAAAGCTTGCTTATATTAGACAATCTCTTGGTGGGAGTTACTGCTAAGGACTATTATTAAAACCTGGTTATTGAAATTCTCAAGTGGAGAGGAATGAAAAAATCACCAGGGTTAGGAATGCCTCTTTAGCCCACTAGTAAAGACCATTCTATGATTATGGTGAGGTAACAGATTTGAGGTTCATAAGATTGTAATTTGTAATAAATTATAATATGATCCCGTTTATTGTAATGTATCTCAATTATACTAAGAAGTGGAACTTTAATTATTTATGTAAATCTGATTTGCCACTTAAGCACATAAAATAGATAAATTATTTTTATAAAGTAAATAATTATAAGTAAAACTATGCCCAACCATTTGTTATTCGGTGTTAAAACATTTACATCCTGTGTCTGTGTGTGGGAAAAAAGTTAGACTAGATTATTTAACCTTTTGTTATGCCTGGACACGGAAAACGATTGGATACATACATTCACACTTCTCTCTCTTTCCAAAAAGAAAAAAAGAGTGAGTTAGATTATTTATGTCCAACCTTTGCTTGGGCCTGGAGACCAAATAAGTTGGATGCATTCATTTTAGTAGGGAAAAAGTTATACTAGATTACATAACCTTTTGTTAGGCCTTGACAGGCAAAAAGGTTGGATACATACACTGTCGCATCTCTCTTTTGAAAAAGAAAGAGTTAAATTAGACTACTTATGTCCAAGCTGTATACATACACTAGCAGCTCTCTTTCCCCACCACACTCTCCCCCTCTTCTCTAAAATGAGGAGTTTTCAATCATTCCCTCCTTTAACAAAGAAACCAACCTTCCTCCTTATGGCTACATGAGGTACGTTGACTAGCAGTTGGAGGGCAAAGAAATTATAAGATTTTTAATTCAAAATATTTTTATAAAATAAATAAATGTATCACCATTAAAAAAATGTTGTAAGTGGAAATATAGTGACCACCAAATATTTTCTTTGTTCCAAATGGATTAACCACGACCCTTTTGGAGAACTTTTATTAATTGTTCATTGAAAGGAAAAAAAATCCCAAAAGCTTTTCATGAAGGTTTAATCTTTAGAATTATAATGTTTTGTCTTTCTAGTCTAATTTGAGCTTAATTTTTAGTGGAAGAGTAGGCTAACAGTCTAAGTTCAAGGTTCCATTCTTCCCATGTTATTGACATAATGTCAATTCAAGACTTGGTCTAAATTTGTACCTATATTTGATATTTTGTTATCTCCTCATTAATTATAAGTTGTCAAAATTTGGCACTCATCATAATGCCTTCATTTAGATCTGTATGTTGATGACTATTGTATGGTATAACCATAGTTTGCAAACTTGGACTCGGAGAGTACTTGGCAAGCCAAAAAAATTGACTCGGAGAGTACTTGGGAAAAATTCGACACCTTAAAAAACACTTAAATTTTTGAAAAAAACATATTTTTTTGAAAAAATATAAATTTTATGCAAAATATAGCTACAAAATGTATCAAATGAGTTTGGTGGGGGTCTGGGGGCAATGCCCCCAATGGGGTCGAGGGGCAATGCCCCTTGCGGGGTCCGGGGGTGCTCCCTGTAGGGTTGAGGGGCAATGCCCTTGGTGTGTTTCTTGTAGCAGTATGGGGCAGGATGAAGGGGTGGAGCCCCTGCCACCAAGCTCAAATGAAGACCTTCGAAACCACACAAACCTTTGTGGCACACACCATTTTCATAATTTTTAAAAGGCACAAACCAATGCTTATAAAACCAAAAAACATAGTTTTTGTAGTGTCTAACCCATGCTTTTTTCCTCAATTTTGAAATGTTGCTGAGTTAAATGGAAAAACATGCTGATTTTTTGGCTAGTCTTGGTGAGTACTCGCCAAAAAATCAGAAAAATAACTCGGTGAGTGAACATCGAGAAAACTTGTGGGTGAAAAAATGTTGAATACTTGACAACTTGCCGAGTACTTGTTGAATATGCAAACTATGGGTACAACCATCATAGTTAACGTATTAGAGCAAGTTCTTTCCTTTGGTGGAAGTTGTGGTGATTTTATAGGTAGATGTCCACAACAAGATCAAGTGGAAAAGATTTGTTGCCTTTGAAAAGAGACATTCAATCAGATAGTTGGAAGAGAGAACTAGGAAGCACGGGAAGAGATGTGGAAACCCTTGATGAAGAAGCAAGGTTCTTTGAACTAGAAGTCGATGTTGCACACATATCTTAGTCGATGTAGACTATGAAGGGTATTATGGAGGCTCTAATAGAGTTGTGCACATTGAAAGAAAGTAAAGAGCAAGGGGAAGCCCACTTATAGAGGAAGAGGTACAAATACCATGGTTCAAGGTCCACCAAGGACACCTTAGTTCAAGGCTGAATCAAAATTGACATTCCACCATTCAAAGGAGACTGAGATGTAGAGAAGCTTGACCATTGGTTGGCACAAATGAAGGTATTTGTATTCTCTTAGTTTGGAAACAAAGATTTCCTTTGCTAGATTGAGAATAGCAAAGAATGTTTTAACTTGGTTTGAAAGTCTCATATATTCTATGGCTTTAAGAAAACAAGTTCCTATAAGTTTTTGGGATCAATCAAAGAAATTGATTAAGAACTATTTTTACCCAATATGTGATAAAGAGGAAAAATGTTTAAAGTAGCAATTTTTGAAATAGAAAGAAGAACAAATTGTGCAAGAGTACACAAGTGAGCTTCGAGAAAGGTTGTCCAAATGGGCAAGGATTTAGAGGCCTTCACAGCCATCTTCAAAGGCATGCATTCCTCTCTAAGTTGGTGAATATTGATGAAGCATGTGCACATGCTTTGTACCTTGGAGTAGATAGTCCTCCATCTTCTTCAAAGACAAAAGGAGCCATGGCCAAGACAAAGAAACAAGCATCAAATCAAAGTCCTCAAGGCATTGTGATCATTGTGATGCAGATGGTCATGCTGATGAAACCTGCTGTAAGCTATATCTAGAAAATTGCCCATATCAAAATGGTAAACAGGGTGAGAAAACCAATATGCTTATTGTTTGTCAAGGGACAAGAGTAATTGATAGTGTTGTTCAGAGGTTGATTTCGAAATTTCTTACACTAGGAAAAAGGTTAGTTTTAATCTTATGTGACAAGAGGAAAAGAGTTAAAGGAGCAGTTGATTAAGCTCCTTCTGTTGAAGCAGCAGCATACCTAGAAGCATACTTACCATTAAGATTCAAGTCAAGGATGTTAAAGTTGATGCACTTTTCAATTCTCTGTTCTCAAGATAACCTTACGTTTTGAGATTGGTTTAAAGAGGGTGCTAATTTGATAGTTAGTCAGCAATGTAAATTAAAATACTTATCTACAATTACTCCCACAATTACGCTTAATTAGTATACCCCAAAAATGAATTGAATACAGCTACTTCTATCCAACATTCTGAATACACTATTAAAACAATATTTTGAATACACTTTAAAAGATTACTATATTAAAATTTAACAACTGTATGTTTAAAATTTTAGTTAATAATTGTTTTCAGCATCCAAAATGCTGCATAACCACCAGTCGTGTTGTTATCCTCTAATATATTTTATTTTTACCAATAAATAACTTCTAAAAAAAGTCCTGAGCAATTCTCCGTAGATCTTTCACATGGATTATATTTATTTCATATTAGTAATTATATGCTAGGCTTCTTTCATCAATATACTCTAGATATTTTGCTTAGTTAACTGCAAAATGGCATGAATATTTATTTGTTAATCTTAAAATTAGATATTTTTCACCATTTCAATTAGTCATTTACATACTTGTAAACTTAGTGCAGTGTGTTGTGTTTAGGCTATTTTAATTCTTTATTGCTATGTTTTTAATGTTCCATGCACTAGAGAGTACTCCTCAAGAAGAAGCTTACATTTGAAAATCTGCTTAAAAAACAGGTCACCTGGTCAAATGACCCTTATTAACACTTGATCACATTGAACAGAAAAGATCAGTACTATGTGAGTTAGATATAGTTTACTTAACTATTTCTTCCATGTAATAGTCAACTCAAATTTCTTCCCTATTAGAAGAGAAAAATTTGAAACAACAACAGAGTTTCCATCCACAATAGCTCTCAGCTTTGTGATTGTTTTGTCCTCCCTATTGCTATGAACAGAAACAGTAGCGCTAGCGGTGGCTTCATTGGAATGATTAAAAGAAGACTCCAATCCCAAAACTGTAACTGTTTGAAGAATCCATCCTTCCCTAATTGCAAACTTCTCCATTTGGACTTCTGATCTGAGCCGAAGACCTTCCTCTTCAAGATTCGCATGGAACTTGACAAAACTTGATTTGCCATTCTTCAACTTCATTTCCAAATCATATCCATTGTCCAAATATAACTCCCCATTTGCTTCCATCTTGCTGCCCATTGCCACCACCAAACTAAATGGGCTTTTTCTTGCTTCTTGAGTTGTCATACCCATTTCTTGCACTGGCAATATAGTCCCTTCATAGACATGAACATTGATGGTATCTAATGGAGCTTGAAGCCTTACATATGAACCTGTTTCCATTTGTATAGAATCTGAAACATTAAACAGACTGTACCAAGTCCCCTTTGGAAAATAAGCATCCACAGTCCTTGCTCCTTCCTTTAAAACAGGGGAGACTAGAACCCCATTTCCCAAAAGAAACTGGGTGCTGATACCCAATGTGTAGATGTCATGGGGGAATGTGAAAAACAGAGGCCTTGCAATTGGAGATCCTTTGGTGTGAGCTTCATAAGATAGTGTGTAGATATATGGAAGAAGGCGGTATCGCAGACCTAATGCTTTCCTTGCAGACTCTGTTACAGACTTCCATAAGTAAAGCTCTCGACGATTTGCATTCTTTTCGGAATGATCTCTAGCAAAAGGATAAAATGCTCCAAGTTGAATCCATCTATTGCAGAGTTCTTCTGTTGTGTCTTTTGCAAAGCCACAAATATCAGCACCCACCATGGGGATTCCAAACAATCCAAAATTTAGCATTGTAGGTATGGAGTACCAGAGATCATCCCATGTGGCAGCATTATCCCCTGTCCAATGTGCAGCATGAACTCCAGATCCAACAAAGGTAGAACGGGTCAGTATGAAGGGTCTCTTGTTTAGTACTGATCTCAGTGCCTTGTTGGTAACAATGGCTTCTGATAGCCCATATAGATTATGTGCATTGTATTCCAAGACACCATTGTAGTGTATTGCACTGGCAGCCAGAGTTTTGTTCCCCAGTGGTCTGAGGATTCCAGAATTGTTGATTTTGAAAGGGGGATCGTCCCACTTTGTGACATTGGCATCATCACACACTATACAGCAGTCTGTCTGTGCATCTTTTCTTGGGCAATTCCCAGCTTTTGGCAAGGAGCATGTAATTCCACTGCAGAAGTTGGAAACCTCGTTCATATCAAGCCAAAGGCCATCAAATGGAATTGTGCTGTGAAAATCAGAGATTTCTTTTGTCCAAAAAGATTGAGCCTTGGGGTTCAGAAAATCTGGAAAGTATACTGGGCCTGGCCATACTTGTCCAAGGTAAGGGACACCTGCTTGTTTCACAAAAATGTCCTCTTTCATCCCTCTTTGAAAAGTCTTGTATGTTTCATCTACAGATATTCCTGCACATGTTAAGCAAATTGTATGGATGTCATTACCATGTAGCAAAGTTCTATTTAATTCTTATGGGTACATATATAAACATGTTACAAAACACATTTGCAGGAATCTAAATATCCCCCGGTTTCCTCCTGTCATTCTTGAATTCCCTTGTATACTATTATCCCTATGCTTTTTAACCTATAGCAGCTTAAAATATAAAAATACAAAAATGCTCCTTGTACACATTTAGTGGTGTTGAATCTATCCTACAGTAAACTTCTTATCATAATCACATCATATCATACAATTAATAATAAAATATCAAGCAGTTAGTTTCACCAGAGCATTGGATTATTTTATGATAAAAAGTGAAATTCAGCAGTACCTGGATCAACTATGAGAACATATTTCTGCCCATTAACATGGATTTGTTCAATAAACTCTCTCATTTCTTTCTCAGGAAAATTCACAGGGTCTAGAGTGAAATCCTTGAAGTCATCCATATGATCAATGTCTGTCCAAATAACTTCTAGAGGGAGTTTTGCTGCTGCATACCCAGCTACAACTGATTTAACATCTGTAATGTTTTTATATCCATACTTACATTGGTGAAAGCCTGTTCAATCCAATACAGATGATCACATTAGAAAGATCGTGAATTCAAAGTTGCAGCTTCATAGTAAAATTAATTCAGAAATATGTCCTCATACCACTAGTAGAAATTATACATACATGGAAGATAATGTGTTGTTCTCGGTAATTTATAGCATTTACTTCTATTGCAGCCAATAGGATAGAGGCCAAGGGGAGGCTTATATTCTAAGTTCTAACCATTCATTTAGTCCAAGAACCAAGATTTCCATCAATCTACTTAAATTGGGAACCTTCAAAATTTTCTGAATTCTCCTATTTAGGCTCTTGGCATGCTATGATTTTTCTTGAAAAAGATGCAGGTTTAATTTAAAATGTAAACATCTCTCATCTTCTAGGAAATTAGATGACCTAGATAAATGTTTGCGGCACATAGATTCATACATACAGTTTTGCCTGGTTTTTGCTGGTTGTTGCTGGTTGTTGCTCTCAACCCTTAGGCTGTACTCATGCCTCTTCTTTCCACTTAGGGCATACCAGAGATCTAAAATACTTATCCAATGGATCCTCTTTTATATTTATATAAATAAAGCCCTCTTATAACTGTTTAAAGGATTCATTCTACATTTTGTGCTCATTTTCCTTCACAAATATCAAGTTTCTGCTAATGTGAAATGCAGTCCTTGTATAAGCATTTTTTGAAACTACTATTTGGAAATCTCATTAGGAGCCTTTTCACAATTTGATGCTATTGCATGTCCTCTACAGGAACAGATAGAGAGAAAGTATATCAATGTTCACAAGGACGGAGGGATATGTGGGTGTAGTAGCCAGTGAGGAGCAATGATTTTTACACGGTAAGCCAATCGTCTTGCATGGATTCTTATGCTCCTCAAAATAGTTATGGGGCACTTGGGGAGCAGGTGGAGAAATTATGGAAATGCAAACATAACCATATTACAAACCTCGATTTTATGCATCTTCTCCTCAAATTCTGATCTAAGGTTTCAGTAAGCCTTTCAAACCCATCAGGAGTCATGGTCTATTGCCAATGAGGATTCTACTCATGATGACCCAGGTTTTAAGGTTAACACAGTCTAGCATAAACTTCCATGTCCTTGGTCCATGGTGTAGAGACAAGGTCAATTGCAATCACAGAGACTTCAAATATGAGGTTAATGTGATCTGACAGTCATGGGCCAGTGACAAAGAGAATTGCTATCACTACAGATCATGTTCTGAGGTTAATCCATTACAGCATAAACTTCTATGTCCATGGTACATGGTATAGAAACAGAGGCCAATTGCAATGGTAAATGCTTTTTTTTATTCAAGGGGTAAACGCTTTTGACCGGAGCTATGAACCGGATACAACCATTCAACAATACCACCCCAATGGGGTTTGAACCTTGGTGGCAAGAACAACAATGCCACCTATAAACCATCACACCATGCCAATAACGGCACAATGGTAAATGCTTCAGATATGATGATTGTAATAATTTCACATCAAGTTCTGAGGTGAATGTGTTTTACCATAAAGCTTTATCATTAGGTGCAGTGGTCTATAGTGAAGCGGATTTTAATCATGATTACCTAGGTTGTGAGTTTAATATGGTTGTGATAGTGCAGGAGGTGCTACCGGGATGGGGCTAGTTGCAAAAGCACTAAAGATTTTTTTTGATATAATCAGAGTGATCAATGATAACTTTTTTCAAGAAGAAATATGAGAATAATTACCAAAAGACCAGTATGGCATTGGGGCAGGGCGACCCACAAGGCCAGTGTACTGCTGAACGACAGTGAGCGGATAAGGACCAGAGAAAAAATAAAAGTCCAAAACTCCCCCAATGACTCTGTATGTCAAGTAGTTACCCCCATATTCAACATCCATCCCATTGCTATTCAGCAAGAAAACTCCATGAGCAATACCCCCTGCTCTTACATCCATATAAAATGGGTGAGATCCATATAGATCCAGATACAAATTCACACTCCCAATGTCTGCAGTCCAAAGTGTATGACTACTTTCATTCTTGCCCAGACGAAACCCACTCCGGGTGCTCTCCCCCAATCCATATACAGAAGCATTCCAAGGAAGAACAGTAGAAATCTCCAAGTACTGGTCTTTGAACACCATGTTGCCGAATGGATAAGCATTGTCTCGATCTTGTGCAGTGGAATTGAACAGGACTTCTCCATTGGAACGCCTTGTAACTGCAAAGCCAAATGGATTTTTGGTGTATGAAAACTGCAATTCAGGTTCCTTCTTATTATTAACTCCATCACCATCATTATTTCTGGCTACTAATTCTCTTGGGACTTCCCACCTTTGTTTATCGGCATCAGTAATATAAACCCGTAAGCAGTCATGTGATTCATACCTGGAAAGACTCCAAGGTATTAAGCACAACCATACAGAGAATCTAGTATATGAAATCTTAAATCAAGAGAATTAAACAAGGATTGGAGAACTCATTAGATACATAAAAACAGTAAGTTAAAGAAGCAAGGACAATCTAATACAGGAATGTTAGAAACCTTAAACAAAGACAAATAAAGATTGGAGAATTCAGTTTAAAGCTAAGCTTTGAACGAATAACTGAAACAAGTAGTGACGGAAGGGAAAACAGGTGCCACTTGGGGATCAACATTAATTGGATCGACTTGGATCATCAAACCCACAGCTACCATGTTGCTGACCGCCTGATCCAATATCCCAGGGAGCCCAACTAGATCATAGGAAAATCTTAACTCAAGACAGTTAAAAAATGCTTGGAGGATTAATTCATTTCATAACTAGACATCAAGAAACAACTATTTAAACAAGTAGATATACTTCCATGGGTCATACAGATCAATGTGGCATAAGAGAACATGCCATACCCACACAATAGATTAACAAAGATGAGGGAGATCTCATTCACTATGGAAAGGGTATGAAAATCTTAAATCAAGACAGTCAAATTAAGTTTTGGAGAAATCATTTGAAAACTAGACACCTAGAAATGACCATTTGAACAAGTAGATACAATGTGATAGGGCTTACAGAAATTTGATAGATCTCATTACCATTTAATAGATTGAAGAGGGAGAGGGAAATCCCATTCATTAGAGAGAGCCCCTTAAGGTGCTGTCATGATCATTCATTGCTGTAAGACCAGGCTTAAGTTTGGCAAAGGAAAAATTGGAAGTTCACTTTAGCAAATGAGTTCCTGTTTAGGAAATTAATGTCTACCAGTGGTCAAACATGGGGCAATGGGACTGAAAAAGTGCATAACTGAAAATCGTTAAAGTGGAGTGCCTAGTGTCTCTGCCAAAGTAAAGGAAAAATAAAATCTAGCCAAAATCTCTAAAAAAGTAATCCTAATATTTCAAATTTTAAATGCAGCTGAGATGTACTCTGTTTCGTGATGATTGTTACCTGACCAGCAATTGTAGATGTTGGATATCTGGGCCATAAAGAGAACTATTAGTCATTAGCTGCAGTTGGGCTGTGAAGGATCTTCCATCTAGTCCTTCTGTGACTGATTTCAGTGAATAACCTCTTCCAAAGGCCTTGCACACCAGAGGATAAGATAAAACTAACAAGAATGCCAGGGACAACATTACGATTGAATTTTGTAGAGCCATAGATGTAGGCATCTTGGATGGAATATGAAATCCTAAGCTGTAGTAAACAGGTGGAATGGATCACTCCATAGATAAAATATCTACTACAACTTATTCTGAAAGTTCTATGTACAGGATGTTCAAAAGGTCAAAAAGTATAGGGATAGTGTTGGGTAGATAAGGCGATGAGTCAGAAGTTTTGGAATTTCTGATGTGCATCGCCTGAATTCAATATGCCATTCCCAAGGATATTCGATTTTGAATAGAAGATGCATGTAGTTCGATAGTTTGTTGGTGAATTTAAATCCACATAAAAAGTCCAACCCATCGACAAAACTCCATTTCATTCCCACTTTATAATATCCTTTTGTTGACCATGATTCTCTGACAAGAGTAGCTGTAGTTGGAAAGGTATCATTCACACTCTGGAACGGTGTCATTCACACTTCAATATTATTATCAAAGCTGTTATTTTAAATTGCATAACCCAAATATTTGTATTAGTTATTTGAACTTGTAATCTTAGAATACAATCTGTTTGTAGGTTTTTCAGGTGCACAATTTATAAAATATCTTAACAAGACATTTACAGTCTATATTATATTATTAGAATGACGTTTATACAGAAAGTTTGACTGGAGTTTGTATTATGGTTGAGTTGTAATTGGAAATAGTAATTATTTTAGTTTTTAAAATATTTTAATATTTATTGATTATTAGAATTATTAATTATAGATATATATAAGTTCAATGTTTTTTAAAAAAGGAAGCTTTCAATATCTTAACTAAAAGTGTCAGTTAAATTATTATGACTTATCTTCTTTATATTTCTTTTAATTTTATTATATTTTCATTTATTTTTATTATGTCATTCTACCTAAGCTTAATATATTTTATATCTTTGATTCTGTTAAATCTTTTCTAATTTTTTTATAGTATTCTACTATTGATAATGAAAAGTAAGGCATTATTATTATCACACATTTATTTATTTATGTTTTGATTTTGGTCAACTTAAAAAGACAAGGAATTAATAATTATCATGTGGAGTGCAATGATTATGTTAATAGGCAAAATGCAAGTTAGAATAATCAAACAATAATTGTTTCTTCTAAATTTATATATATTATTGTCAAACAACAATTTAATCTAAGATGTAAGATATACAATATGAACTTTCTATTATCATATTAATCAAAGTAATTATTTAAAGTAATTATAAAATACAAGTTTTTTTTATTGTTAGGGTATAATTTTTAATTATGTCATTTATTAAGGTTCAAGTTTTTCGAAGATGCAATATATAAGGGATGAGGTCGTGATCATCCTTTACATGAATTTGATAGAATGGATACAACTCATTCTCTAGCTCTTAGTAAAATAAGTATCAACTTATATTTGTGTTGTATTAGATTTTGAAAACAAATGAGTTTATGTAAAAACCTTCTAAAAGTAAAATACAAAATTTTTTCACCATTATATCAATTTTAAATTATATATTTTTCACTAACATTGAAAATTTAAAGAATATAACATTCAAATCCACTATAATAACAAATATCAAATAAAGATGTGCCTCTACTTCATATGGATTTTGTTGTAGTTGGACCTTTGTCTTCCTTTTTTGTGCTATCTCAAGGGACTATGCCTCCTTTGAATGTTGTTTTAGGAGACTTTGTCTCCTCCCAATGATGTTCTTTCTTTAGTTTTCAAAAAGGGAGGATGTATTAAAGTTCTTGACAAGATTATTGATAGTTCAAATTCCATGTGGTTGAATGCTCTCATGGGAATTTTTTGGGTGCTAAGACAAATGTGGACAGTTTTAGATCTTGAGCGAGGAAGAAGTGGAAGACCAATGACATGTTGGAGATTGTTGTTCTGCTTGATGACTTCTTAATCATCTCTTTCTTCCTTCTTGATGAGCGGCTTCAAATCCTAAAGGGTGGTCCATGGTTACTTGGCAAATCGTGCCTCTTCCTCATGAAGTGGAAACCAATTTTGAATCTTAACAATGTTGGTGTCAAAAAAGTCCCAATGTGGGTTTGAATCCTTGGCCTACCGTTGGAGTGTTGGGACAAAGAAGTGTGGACTGTCATAACCTACTCTTTGGGTGATCTCATTATGTATGATGAGGTGACTAGACCTAGAAAGTGTTTCCTCTATGCTGGATTTTGTGTCATGATTGCTATTGACAAGTAGCTCCCTTTCTTCAAAGCTTGGAAAATAGGTTCAACAAATTGATTATGAGGGGTCCCCTATGATGTGCTATAATTGTCATAAGTTGAGACATGCTATTGATGTGTGTGGATTTTCTATGGGTGACCATATAAATTCTAAGAATATGTAGGATCCTTTTAACCCCATGTCCCTTGATAGGGGTTGGATGATTTGGACTGTCCTTTAGAGGAAAATAAGTTTTTAAAGAGTGACTCCTCTTTCATAGAGAAATGTAATGGTTAGATTAAGGCTACATTTACGCTCTTACCTATTTACTCTCTTGTAGTGAAAATGGTTTATCCTCCTCTTTGTGTTCAAGTGACCTTTTTAATCCCATCCAAAAGGGGTTTGATTTAGAAAAGAATTGTAAAGCTAAATAAAAACAAATCTCTCTAAATTATTTTGGATTCAAATCACCTTAGAAGGTGGTCTTGTTCTGTGGTTGTATCTGAAAGGAAATATGCATCCACCCAATATAATTTCCACATAACCCGAATAAAGAAGTCTATGCAAACAAGTATTCATAATCCATATGCAAAAGAATAGACAACATACCATCAAAGATGACACAAGATATACCCTAGAAAAACTCTCAAGAGGGAAAAACCCAACCTCCAAAAAAATCCATCACTCATGTATTATTCAACAATAAAATTACAATACATCTTTAGAGTCCTCCATGAATACTTTTGAAACATCAAGTCCTCTACAAGCACTTCATGTGAACAAGCATGTAACCACACATCCCATGCCATGTTCCAAACCCTCACAAATGCCAACAAGAGATGCTCTCAACCCCTTAGCCAAAATAGCCAAGCCAACAAGCCAACCTTAGACAACTACCCGTGTGTTTGTTTTTATAGAAACAAGCTCACACAAAACCACCAAGTGGTATTACATAAAATCATTTGACTAATACAATGAACTTACAAAACCATTAACCCCTAAATTTTAATTTTTGGTACTAAGCTTTCCCAACATTAAATATTTTTCCCATGCACAACTTCACATTAAATATTTAATCCAATGTTACATAAAACACATAAAGTGGCCCCAAGAATGCTAGCCCATGTGATACACACATCCCTAGATTCTCTAGGTGCATCACATAATAAATAAATATTACATTATAACATTATGCAAGGTGGACGACACACCTTTTCCTAACATTCTCCCACTTGTATACATTGCATAAGGGGTAAACAAGTAAGCCCAAACATGAACAAGAGAACAATCCCCATAACCACATATACCATCAAGGAATCAAAGTGTTTCATGTGCTCCACCAAAATACCTGCAACAAGAATCAAGGTGACCACCATCTCAAGCATAAATGATCTCATCCTCTGTCATTCCCACACACAAAGATAAGAAGCCATCCAAAGAGATGCCACACTATCTATCATAAAGAAGCATAAGTTTGACTTCTAATCGATACTCCAATACATAAACACTCAATCCAAAGGTAACAAGTATGTGCCAATGACTATCAAGATATAATCACCTTAGGTGAAAATAACACCCATAGAAAATGCTAACACACCCAACTACCCATACCTCAGAGATATACAAATCATAACTTGAGTGAACCTCATGCCATCAACATATACAACCCATAACATACAATCACAAGCTCCAAGTGCTAACCTGTCAATGAAGAACATACACATCTAGGAATTTCCATTGTATCGGTAATGTCAAATTTGAAAATGGTCAAGGCTGTAGAAACCCTAGTTTCCCCCTGACACTGAATCTGACTGATTTTTGAGTTTTTCTGACGTTTTTGGTTTTTTGAACGTTTTCAAGGGTTTTGAACAATAAATGAAATATGGCGATTTTTGCAATAATTGAAAGATAAATTCAATAAAAATTAAATAGCTCTGAAATAGATAGAATATGGATGCCAGTATCTTTATTTGATCTTCTCTATAGATTTACAAAATACCCAGATACATGCAATGGATAAAACAATGAAATTTCAATATTTAAGGAACTTGATTTCAGCCGCCATAAATGATGATAAAAAGGTACGGCTGCAATAAATGTTCACTATTCCTCCTGTCTGGCGATCTCTCTGGCCTCTGGAACCCCCAACGCCTTAGTTGATGCAACTGAAGATCACAAACAAAGGGCGTTTCTCTTGGTCAGGTAAGTACGGCTCATGGACAGATTGTACGGCCCTGCAGCAAGGTACGGCCTGACAGAACAGCAATGAATGATGTACGGCCTTCACCAAAACCAATGTATAATCCCTCCTGGATATGGTGCGCTCTGATAGGTAATGTCAGAAGATAAAAGCTGAAGATGTTTTGTTCTGGAGAACAAAAAATATAGCTTCCTTCAATAGTACGGCCAAGTACAGCAGTACGACCTCTTTAAAACAGCAGCAATAAATATGAGATGCGTCCTCCTGCCTTCACTGCCTAATCTCTGAGATATGGTGCACCTCTGGAAATAGATTGAATGACTTCTGAATGCAAGAATACTCTGAAACCCTCTGTAAATAAATATCCTCTGAAGCTCTGTAATTTCTTCTGGATGAAGAAATCCCACGACTGCAGTAAATCGGGTGATATCTCACACCCTCTGAACTGATTCAATGGAGATGGCTCGTTCTCCAACGAATATCGAACTCAAACCCTAAGGTCTTCGTCCTCTGGAAAGACTGGCAAATTTTCAATTCATCAAATGTCATAATAGCTCATTTCCCAAGGCAAAAACCTCTTTATTGCACAAAAGTGTGATTTCCTTAATAATAGGGCATTTTAAAGTATTTCAACTTTTAATTCTTTTAATTTGCAATAGTCTCAGCCAAATATTAAATTATAAATTTAATATGTGAAATGGCCCCTTTCCTGATGTTGGGCGCCCCCTTTATGAGAATCACTTAAGTTATAATTAAAAATTATAACTTTATATTATAAACATTAAATAATTAATATTTAATCAATATAATTAAATATTAATATCGTCCTCGTTAATCATCCGATTACTGTTCCGTCTGAAGCTGACGAACCTGAAGTGATTCCGAATACGACACAGCCATATTGCTAAAAATAGCAGGGGTCCCACATTGCTGCCAGGAACTGCTAAAAATAGCAATTCTGCAAAATGTCTCCGATCGAGCCCGAACGAAAGCCAATTGATCACAACTGCCAGTCTGACGCTGAGCAAGCTCCGAAACGACCCTCTAACCACTCTGTCAGCCTACGAGGGTCACATGATAGGCCAATCTCACGATCACTGAAGCTCGCCAAAAATGGGGACATGACAGTCCGCCCTCCCTAAAATTGCTTGACCCCAAACAATCTCCACTGTAAACAAACTCCAATCCTCGGAAGGCTCCAAAAGGAAAACTGTGTAATGTCCCACACATCTCGAACTATCTCCTGTAGCATCATCAAACTCAACTGCGCAATCAATGCCTGGATCCCAAACCCAGAGTGAAAATCTGTTGTGACGGTCCTCCTCAGGCTGCCACTGCGCTCTACGGCCTCCAACTTCACCATGCTGAGAATAGTGAAGTAAATCATTGGGACCCATCCCATACTCGATGCCAAAGCCATCGCCACCGGGATCCCAATACAGTCTGAATCCACATCCATCCGTCATGCAGAGATAAAATCTCCTAGAAGCATCTATTGTCCTGAATCTCTCCCTGTCCTCTGCTAAACCCTCATGGATGTGATATCTATCCAAGCCATCATGCCAACTAACACCATAGTCGCCATGTAACCATGTACCCGTATGAAAAATCTGCGACATAGAAGTATCAAGCCCTGTCAGCATATCGGCATGATGGGTAACGGACTGCTGTCCCTGCAAGTAATACCCCACAAACTGCTGGGTCAAGTACCTGCATCCGCTAACCCCATCTTGTGAAGATGGTAACTCTGCACACCGTAATGAATTACTCCTCTCGACTGCACCAAGAGAATCACCCTGTGTACGAGAATGGTGCATCGAATCATGTACAGGTGGATCAAAGACAAAACTGTAAGCACTTCTCACCGTGTACACCTCATTGAACTCCTCTGTGAGTTTGGTTTGGAATTGCGATGCACTGGAACAATCCCAAACACTACGATCATCACCCAACTCAGAACTAACATCAAAAGTACTATCAGCATCCAACTCGAAGAGTGGGTTATCATAGATTACCCCACCATCAAATTCAAACAATGGATTGTTTACAAACTACACAATGACTTCCTTCTGATTGGAATCATCCATCTCTGAATCGCTGGAATAATAAACTGAGTTGTACTCCTGACTAGGCTCAAACAGCTGCTGGTCATAGTCAACTGTATCGGATGAAAAGATTGATTTGCTTCCAGAAGAGGGAAACAAATCAACACAAGTACCAATCTCCCAACTGGATGAGACTCTGAGAATCTGCGGTGAAGATGGACAAGTATCAAGGGTTGTCACACAACTCTCGAGTGAATCAACAACCATGTCACAGGAACTAACAATAATCTGCCCTGCATCACCTATCACGGGACTAATCTCATGAGAACCGGGTGCAATGCGAGACTCACTGCTACTCTCATCAAGTGCACTCATCCTACCCGTATCAACTGCTCCTGTGACCGTGCTGGATGTAACCACATCCTCAACATCTCCCTCTCGGCTATGAACCATGGGTGTATACTCCTCACCAACCGCTGCCATGCAAGACTGAACGATATCCAAAGGTGGTGAAGACTGTGCTAACCTCAACGCCACGGTAAGCCTCTCAATCTGTAACTGTGACTCTCGAAGAGCCAACTGGGTGCTCTGCAATGAATCCATAGTCGCCTCACGCTCATGAGTGAGCTCAGCGATCCGCTCCTCTTTTCCCTTCCATGCATCATAACAAATGCAATCCCACTCGAGAAGGAAATCCCTGTCTGCTAGTAATCTGAGGTAATTTTGCTTCATCATTCCAATTGCTTCTCGGAGTGCATGTATCACTGCAAGGGAAAAACCACTATCACTGTGCTCATCTGTCGAAGAAGGACTCCAATTGTAGGTAGTCAACATCCGACGAGCAACGTCAAAATGCTCAAGGGCGGTAGTAATCATAGTGTCATCCACATGTAGTTGCCTAACCAAATGATGAGGATTCTGAAACTCACGACCCCCATAGAAGATTTCCGGTTCACCATATGCACTATGATATGACGTTGATCCGTCATCACTCTCCTCATGATCTGCAGCATTGTGTGTGCTCTCAACCATGCACACCTCAACATCTAAGGTACTGCTGCTCTGTACCTCGAAGGATGGCTCAACTGGTACGGTAGAAGTTGCTGGTCTGACAATATCCTCGCACGCTTCTACTCCACAAGTAACTGCATGCTCATCCAACGCATGATCCTGGGATTCCGTGTCAACATACGAATCCTCTAGCTGGTTTTCAAAGGTCTGATCCGGAAAATCAGACTCATCATAACATAAGTCCTCAATACCAACTGCATCTGTAGTACCCAACTCTGGAGTCTCTTCACGTGACGACTCAATAGGGTTACTTTGCACCTCTGAAACAACTGTTGTATCATGCTCATGCAAAGTTTCACCATCGCTGTTATAAAAATCAGAAGTAACCTTCAGGGCAGAAATTTCTTGAGTCACCTCCTGCAAAGACGATGTAGGTAAGCCATTACCCGAAGCTGTGCTAGTGTGCTTATGGATCAAATAAGCACTTCGATCAAATTCATCACACAAATTTCTGCCTACTTCATAAGAGACTGAAGATATCAAATCACTCTCATGAAGAATTGTATAATCATCAAATGTAGATTCTCTATCCTTCCCAGGTGTAAACAACTCACGAGCTGTAGTGAGATATCTCTGTTTTTCAAACTCCGTCTTATGGCCAAGACTCGGGTGCACATCCACGTAACTCATGAAAGGAAGTTTTTCTTTAATCTTCTGAGGTAGATTGCGATACTCCCGAAACAAGCTAATCACTTCTCCTTCTATGCTCTGCGGTGTCCTATCAATGGTAATCCTCCCACTAATCTCAGGTGACTCTAACTGCCACTCGTTGTTCGCTGCCCTAAGTGTGCCGGCGAACAAACCCTCATACCTTTCACCTGGTATATCCTCAACGGGCTCCTGTCTCGCGAAGGTGGGCCTCGTAGGCCTATCCGCTATCCGTGACACTGACCTAGGAGCTCTCCGTGAACCTGTAACACTTCTGTCATCGTCACGAGGTGGTGACGATCTCCTCGGAGTATCCAGTCTCTGAAGTGCAACTGCCACCTGCTGTAACACACCATTTGACCGCCGTTGACCTGCACTAAGTTCTCTGAGTGCATGCAAGACCTCAGCACGGTTCTGACCTCTGTTATTGTAAGGAGTCTCTGTTCTAAGATCAACTGTTCTATCCGACCTGTAATACCTGTCAGTTCTGTCAGCCATGTTTCCCGGCTGCCAAAACGAACCCTGTTGCATATCAACCAAAGCTCGCCTGAAAGAATGATGCCTGGTAAAACCCTAACTGTTCCGGCTGCAGAAGAAGGCTAAACCCTCAGGATGGCAGGATTTAGCTCTGATACCACTGTAGAAACCCCAGTTTCCCCTGACACTGAATCTGACTGATTTTTGAGTTTTTCTGACGTTTTTGGTTTTTTGAACGTTTTCAAGGGTTTTGAACAATAAATGAAATATGGCGATTTTTGCAATAATTGAAAGATAAATTCAATAAAAATTAAATAGCTCTGAAATAGATAGAATATGGATGCCAGTATCTTTATTTGATCTTCTCTATAGATTTACAAAATACCCAGATACATGCAATGGATAAAACAATGAAATTTCAATATTTAAGGAACCTGATTTCAGCCACCATAAATGATGATAAAAAGGTACGGCTGCAATAAATGTTCACTATTCCTCCTGTCTGGCGATCTCTCTGGCCTCTGGAACCCCCAACGCCTTAGTTGATGCAACTGAAGATCACAAACAAAGGGCGTTTCTCTTGGTCAGGTAAGTACGGCTCATGGACAGATTGTACGGCCCTGCAGCAAGGTACGGCCTGACAGAACAGCAATGAATGATGTACGGCCTTCACCAAAACCAATGTATAATCCCTCCTGGATATGGTGCGCTCTGATAGGTAATGTCAGAAGATAAAAGCTGAAGATGTTTTGTTCTGGAGAACAAAAAATATAGCTTCCTTCAATAGTACGGCCAAGTACAGCAGTACGACCTCTTTAAAACAGCAGCAATAAATATGAGATGCGTCCTCCTGCCTTCATTGCCTAATCTCTGAGATATGGTGCACCTCTGGAAATAGATTGAATGACTTCTGAATGCAAGAATACTCTGAAACCCTCTGTAAATAAATATCCTCTGAAGCTCTGTAATTTCTTCTGGATGAAGAAATCCCACGACTGCAGTAAATCGGGTGATATCTCACACCCTCTGAACTGATTCAATGGAGATGGCTCGTTCTCCAACGAATATCGAACTCAAACCCTAAGGTCTTCGTCCTCTGGAAAGACTGGCAAATTTTCAATTCATCAAATGTCATAATAGCTCATTTCCCAAGGCAAAAACCTCTTTATTGCACAAAAGTGCGATTTCCTTAATAATAGGGCATTTTAAATATTTCAACTTTTAATTCTTTTAATTTGCAATAGTCTCAGCCAAATATTAAATTATAAATTTAATATGTGAAATGGCCCCTTTCCTGATGTTGGGCGCCCCCTTTATGAGAATCACTTAAGTTATAATTAAAAATTATAACTTTATATTATAAACATTAAATAATTAATATTTAATCAATATAATTAAATATTAATATCGTCCTCGTTAATCATCCGATTACTGTTCCGTCTGAAGCTGACGAACCCTGAAGTGATTCCGAATACTGACACAACCATACTGCTAAAAATAGCAGGGGTCCCACATTGCCTGCCAAGAACTGCTAAAAATAGCAATTCTACAAAATGTCTCTGATCGAGCCCGAACGAAAGCCAATTGATCACAACTGCCAGTCTGACGCTGAGCCAAGCTCCGAAACGACCCTCTAACCACTCTGTCAGCCTACGAGGGTCACATGATAGGCCAATCTCACGATCACTGAAGCTCGCCAAAAATGGGGACATGACAAAGGCATCCAAGATCCACCAATAGCATCACATAGAAAGTGTAACCAAGATCATGTAGTACCAAGGAACATCCACAAAGATATGCAAATAATGCAAACCAATACGCTACAATACATCTCTTACTACAAGTCTCCATAACTCCCCCAAGTTCTTCACACTCAACTAAGGAAAGCAAAAGGAACCTTCATGTCGTCACCAAAGAATAATGAACACCACATGACCACAAACATAGTGATAAGTATGATCTCCTCCATAAAAACCCATAGAGAATAGCACTATCCACATCTAACCATAACCAAGATGTATGCATCTCAAACCAAATCCATTCCCAAACCAAGGGAATAAACCCAATAACATCTCATAAACTCAACATCAATGAATAATCTCACAATGCATAAGGAGATAAACATGCCAACATCCCTCAAATGAATCCTCTAGAACCAACAAACCATAGCTCAAGATCCATATGCATGAGAAGATAAAGCATAAAATGTTATGAAATAACTTGCACAATAGAAGAATATGATATGAAATATGTTGCAAATACTTGATAATGAGTGAGAATAACAAGCCACTTTGAGGGGGTAAACCTCCAAATATCTCTAATGAGAACACACTTCACAACTTGATGATGAAATAAGACTCACAACCTCCTATATATAGCTATTTATGCCTAGGATATCACCTAGGCCGACTTAGACACACCTATATAAGTCTTAGGCTGACCTAAACAACTAAATAACAATATACTAATGATAATATGACTTAATAGAGAGTTAAGATAGCCACAAGCCGACTATTCATAACTCGATGTACACTAATATTAAGGGCGTAGCATGACCCCCTTCTTCAAAGAAGCATTGTCCTCAATGCTAATCAAGTTTGGATAATTGTGAATGAACTCCTCATCCTCCCATGTGGCATCTTCAACTGGTAAATTCTTCCATTGGATGAGATACTTAGTGAGAGTTCTATTCCTTAGCTTCTTTGTGTGTGTTTGACGAATGCACTCTGGTTCCAAAATGATTCTTCCTTCTTCATCGAGCTCTGGTAGTGTTGTTTGAGTGGGAATATTATGCCCAATGACCTTCAAATAGGAAACATGAAAAACTGGATGTATCTTTGTTGTTGGTGGCAACTCAAGCTTGTAGGCAACACTACCAGTCTTTTGCATGATTTGGTATGACCATAATACTTTGGAGACAACTTATTATTATTTTTTTGTTGCTTTAGTGAGATTTGCTTATAAGGCTGCAATCTCAAGAAGACCCAATCCCCAACTTCAAAACTTCTTTCACTACGATGTTGGTCTGCCTGTTGTTTCATTCGATTTTGTGCCATGGCTAAATTCTCTCCTCGAGTCCTCGAAAGTACTTGTTGTTGATGAAGCAAGTGGTCTTTCCTGAACTCTTGGGGACACCTTTATTGATGATGTGATGGAAGGAGGATGATATCCATAAAGTGCCAAAAATGGAGACATTTTTTATGAGCTATGAAAAGAAGTGTTATACCACCATTCTACAAGTGGTAGCCAATCTACCCACTGAGACTGTTTCTCTGAAGTGAAACAACACAAATATCCTTCCAAAAACTTATTAACAACCTCAGTTTTCCCATCTGATTGAGGGTGGTATGAAGAGCTATGAGCCAATTGAGTACCCAAACATGAGAATAAATCTTTCCGAAAGTGACTAGTGAAGATAGGATCACGATCACTAACAATAACCTTAGGTGTACCATGTAGCTTTTGGATATTCTCCAAAAAAGCTTTTGCCACTACACTTGTTGTAAAAGGATGTGATAATGGAATGAAATGTGCATATTTAGTGAGGTGATCAACTACCACCATGATGACATTATGACCTTTAGATTTGGGAAGCCCTGTGATGAAGTCCATGGATACCTCTTCCCAACGCTGGCTAGGAATAGATAAGGGTTGTAAGAGACTTGGTGTCTTAATTGTCTCCCCTTTATGCCTTTGACAAACCAAACATTCAACCACAAATTTTTGAACATCACCCTTTAGCCCTTCCCAAAAAAAGTCTTGCTTGACTCGATGATATGTCTTCAAAAATCCTGAATGACCACCCACTGGAGACTCATGCAACTCTTTGAGAATCTTGTGTTTAAAAGTGGAATTCTTGCATAGATACAAATGCTCTTTATACCAAAGAGTATCTCCCTTCCAACAAAACTTATCTGAACTACTAGGATCACTTTTTAATTGTTCAATGAGATTACTTGTCGCAACCTCATTTTTCCACTTTGTTTGGGCTTCCTCCACCCAATTTTCTTGTAATATTGCCCTTGAAAGTGCATCTGGGACAATATTTTCTTTCCCTTTCTTATATATAATCTTAAAGTCATATCCTAACATCTTAGTGACCCATTTTTGCTGCTCTTCGGAAGATAGTCTTTGTTCCAAAAAAATATTTGAGGCTATCATGATCTGTCTTAACCTTGAAGTGTCTACCCAATAGATAAGGCCTCCATTGTTTCACTGCATGGAGGATTGCTAGCATTTCCTTCTCATAAATAGGTTTTAGTTGATTCTTACCTTTTAATTGACGACTCTCGAAAGCAATTGGTCGACCTTCTTGCATGAGCACTGCTCCTATCCCATTTCTAGAAGCATCACATTCCACAATGAATTCCTTGGTGAAGTCGGGAGTGGCAAGCACTGGAGTTGTACACATAGCCTCCTTCAATCTCTCAAATGTTGTATTGGCAGACTTGTTCCAATGAAAAGAATCCTTCTTCAATAGAGTGGTGAGAGGTGTTGCTATACGACCATAATTCTTCACAAATCTTCTATAGTACCCTATCAATCCTAAGAAACCCCTTAGTTTCTTAATGGTTTTTGGGATAGGCCATTCCATGATAGCCTTAATTTTGTTAGGGTCCATCTTTACTCCTTCATGTGAAACTATTTGTCCCAAATACTCCACCTCTGTAAGACCAAACACACACTTGGATGGCTTAGCATAGAGTTTATGATCTGAACAAGTATTTGTAATGCTTGATCCACATGTTGCAAATGTTCTTCCCAAGTCTTGCTATAAATCAATATATCATCAAAGAATACTAACACAAACTTCCTCCTTAATCTGAATTTGGTGATAACCAGATCTAATATCTAACTTGGTAAAATACATAGCTCCATTCAATTCATCTAGCAAATCATCAATGACTGGAATAGGAAACTTATCTTTAATGGTGTACATGTTGAGCACTCTATAATCTGGACACATGTGCCAAGTATCATCCTTCTTCCGTACCATCACCACAGGTGAAGAGTAAGCACTTTGGCTATGCCTGATAATTCTTGCCTCTAGCATCTCTTCAACAATTTTTTCTATCTCAATCTTTTGTATGTGTGGATACCTGTAAGGCCTAAAGTTCGGTGGTTGGCTCCCTGGGACTAACTGTATGGCATGATCATGATCCCTCTTGGGAGGAATTCCTTTAGGCATATCTCCAAGAACAACTTAGTGACGATCAATTATAGCTTTCAAATCTGCATGAGTAGGAGCATTAGATTGAGAGACTTCTAATGAACATAGTTGAGCCACAAATCCATCCACTCCTTTCTTAAGCAACTTTTGCATTTGATGAGAGCTTACCATTTGTGGGGATTTTGCTTTCAACCCCCTTAGCTCTACTATTTTTCCTTCTGATTGAAATCTCATGAATAGTTCTTGGAAGTTCATCTCAATCGTTCCCAATGTAGTAAGCCATTGTACTCCCAAAACAATATCTGTTGCACCCATGGATATCGCATACATTGGAGTATCAAGTTGATAATCTCCCATGGATAATTTAATGCTATGAAACTTCCCTAAACAACTAACTATACCACCATCTGCAATCAAAACCTAAAACTCTGGAGCTGGGTATATAAAACAATTTATACGAGTAGCTAACTTTTTGTTGATGGAATTATGAGTACTACCCGAGTCAATCAACACTGTTACCTTATGCTTCTTTAAGAACCCCACCACCTTGAGAGTTTGCGGAGCACTGAAACTTGAGAGTGCATGACAAGAAATGATTGGTTGAGAATCATGTGATTCCTCATTTGACTCCCTTTCATCATCTAGTATGGGTTCCTCGTCTTCTTCCTCACTTGGACCTTCAATATAGAACAATTTCTTTTCAATGCATTTATGTCCTTGATTGTATTTGTTATCACAATTGAAACACAAACCTTTTGCTCTTTTCTCCTCAATTTGTTGTGGAGTCAACTTAGTAGGTTGTGTTGAATATCCTTTCTCTCTTGCCACATTAGCCCCTTGCTTCTTAGGAATCAAATACTTCTCCTCTACCCTGTGTGCTAAGATAAAAGACTCATTTATGGAGCTAGGGCTAAACATGCGTACCTCATGTTGAATGTGATCCTTGAGACCACCCAAGAATAAATCATTCAAGTTTTCCTCCGTAATTGTATCCACTCTTAAGGATAGATTTTGGAATTACTGAATATAATCCTTAACTAATCCTGTTTGTTGAAGTTTAGCCAGCTGGCTGAAGAAGTTGTATGTCACGCTATTGCTATATTGTGCTTGGAGTTCCTCTGTAAAAATTGACCATGAGACAGTGAGCCCCTTTTTCCTTTATTTGAGTGCAAAGCCAATAATACCAAATGAATTGATATGGTTCTAGATATAGGGAAGCCATCGTGACCTTTTGTCCATTTGGGATTCGGTGTACTTCAAAAAATTTCTCCATTTGGTTTATCCATGTTAAAGGATCCTTGCCATCGAACTTGTGCATATCCACCTTTGGAATAAATTCCTAGATCCCATAGGAGTACTAAAGCTAGTGTCAATGGTAGCTGACCTAGAATTTTCACCTTGGTCGCTTGAGCACTCCTTTCTTGGTTCAGCCATGTAGGTGCTTAACATGTTTCGCATGTCCTATATATCTCCTCTTAGGTCACACATATCCATCTTAATTGAGGAAATGTATTCCTTGACCTTATTGATTTCCTCATTAGGAGTAATATCCTCTATTTTTACCCCATCCTTATCAGGAGTCTTCCCCAAAGTGACAACATTCTTTTTGCCCCTTGTTGCAGGCCCCGTCATGATGGAAACCACTAATTTTGAAATAAATCACACAAATGAAACTTAAATTCTCTAAAATTTTTACTATAATCTCCTTTAGTATGTCTACAAAAACCCAATAAAAATTAGACTTCAATACAACAAGATGTGCAAGATATGCAGATTCCAAAAAAAAGTGTAGAAACCCTAATTCTGCAATAATTCGCTTAATTCTGCTCCAATTCTTCTAAAATTTGGAATGAAGCTTCTTCAATATGTTCTTCAAAAACCCTTTAAAAATTAGAAAAAAATTTGTGAAAATCTAAAAGATATGCTCTTCCCAAAATCGCCTCCAAAATTGAGAAAAACCTTGCCTTTACGGTGCCAAGATCATGCTCTGATACCATTTTTTATGAAATAACTTGCACAATAGAAGATTATGATATGAAATATGCTGCAAATACTTGATAATTACTGAGAATAACAAGCCACTTCGAGGGGGAAAACCTCCAAATATCTCTAATGAGAACACACTTCACAAATTGATGATGAAATAAGACTCACAACCTCCTATATATACCTATTTATGCCTAGGATATCACCTAGGACGACTTAGACACACCTATATAAGTCTTAAGCCGACCTAAACAATTAAATAACAATATACTAATGATGATATGACTTAATAGAGAGTTAAGATAGCCACAAGCCGACTATTCATAACCCGATGTACACTAATATTAAGGGCGTAGCATAAAACATAATGCATCTATAAATAACAATGGGCAATACCTCTTAGATGATAACTTGTCAAGTAGAACAAGAGATGGAATGAGAGTGCTCCTCCAAGATGTCCAAGTCCTCATGAATCATCTAAGAACATTCTCCTTATAGGTTCATGTTGAACTCATGTCCAACCAAGGTGTAGACTCTTCAGGCTTCTAGCTAAAACCTTATCAATGAGTAATCATCTCAGCACATGTCTCTAATCACAAGAGCTCTTCTAGCCTCACCTATGCCTCCAAGTATCCATGAGTAATTTTAACCAATCAAACCATGCAAAACTGAAAATACTGCAAACCATCATCATGAAGCTCTTAGGAAAAAGGTCAATGTACTTAATACCAAGAGAACCAACCAAGATCAAAGTCAAAGTCCCAATCGCAAATTAGGAACTCAATCATGACATCACATCTCAAAAGATCATATGCTCCAATAAACATATCATGTACCTATATCATGCCAACACTTTAAATACATAATCAACTGTACATCATGATGTAACACATAACCATCCTATCAAACAAGGATCATGTCAAAAGACAAACTTGACAACTCAACTAAAGACTAAAGAGACCTCCATGGCTAACCGAAATGCCAATATCTCCATACCACTTGAAGATAACCATCTTATACAAAGAATATCATCCACCATCAAATTATGAATCCACATCATTTCCAAAAACCCCCATTGAACCATGATATTGATCTCTCTATGGCATCATGTCGACCATCCTTTAAATGAAGATACAACATCGTCAAACCATCATTGTCACAAGCTCCCACCGAATCATGAATCAAACTATCCATGAAATCATGATAACAACCTCCTTAATGAAGATCAACCAAAGGCCCTCACACAATCAAAGAACTCAATTGCAACTTGAGCTCCCAAAAGGCATAGTAAAACCATGATCCTCAAGCCAAGACAATGCACCACCACAAACTAAACAAGAATCAATCCAACACCACCAATAAAGAAATTGCACAATCATGTCATCCCAAAGTCCTTAAAGGACGAGAAACATCAATAACACCATGATCACCACCAAATGCACTAACAACAAACTCCAATTTTGTCACACATGTCTACATCACATAGTCAACTACATAAGTCCCACATCATGACTACACCTGCTAATACTATCTCTCCTCCTCAACATGACAACCAAACTAGTAAAATAACAGACTAAACCAAGCCACAAATTTGAATTTGCAATAACACTGAAGAATTTATGGTCATAGACAACCCACATCCAAGTCATAAATGCAATCTGTAAGCATAGACAACCTACAACACTGCACAACTCATAGATGCAAATAATGCAATTTATAAACTTAACAATATATTGATAACCATGTCAAATGAGAGTAATTGAGATGTACATGTGAGTATACAATGACTCCAACATCAAATCACCAAGATTCAAATAGTTATAAGCTCACACAATCACCATAGCCAAAAGAACCCATAAAAAACTTAGATGGAAATAACAACAAATAAATTATGTCAAAACATCTCTAAACCTAATCCACTATGTAGTGCTATGAACAAGCTTTATGTCGACTATAAGAAGTCCAAAATATGACTTCGTATGCACAAGTTATGACCTCTCCAAGCTTGAAAGGAATGTCTAACTTCCAACAAGAATTTCATGTCAAACAACAAAATTTGGAAAAACCACTGATAGAATAACGTCGAGCACAAAACAACCTTTGCAACGAATATAAGAATTCAAAACATCGATATCCGAGGAAAAAGTAATTCCCTTTGGAAAAATGTTGCACAATTTTGGTATATAATCCAAACAAAGGTGGCCCTTGGGCAGAGCCATTGGTGCCCAGGCGGTGACCCACTGGTGGCGGACTTGATAGCATATTTAAATATGTTTTAGATGATTTTAATAAACTTTTAATGGCAAATTTATTTGGGTTTAGCTCATGGGGGTTGGTCCCCCATGGGACCCCACCCCTAAGGTGAGGGAGCTAAGGCTTGCTCGATAGGATTGTTAGTCGGATTCGATAGCCCATCAACGACTATGCGTTGATAGTGCATTGGTTGCTAGTTTGTTAGACTAATAATCCATTCAGCATGTTAGTCGCAAATTGGCCATTGGGGGAGGGGAGGGGTCTACAAACCCCTTAAATTTATTTTATTTTTTTAAATTTAAAGTTATGTGCAAGAAAATTTTAAAACCATATAAATTATTATTATTTTTTTTAAATCACCTCTGCAAATGATTTAACAACCATATGACCATACGAAAGGGCAAGGAGGGGATTTGTTTTTTCCATTTTTTCATAGTGGCCAAAAAAGACAAAATTTTATTCCAATATTAATCTCTAGGGCTTGTTGGATCCAATGGTGAAGTCTATTTTGTCCCAAGGGGTCATCTGCAACACTTCTACAAAAGCCTCATGATGAAGATCCATAAAAAATCCCTTTTTCAAACAAAGATTTATAAACTCATATTTGCAAAAATAATCACAAATTTGCAACCCTAAAATCTCAAATTTGCAAAAACAACCTGCAACCCTCATATCTTGCAATGCCTTCATTATTTACATGCAAGCCCTAGATTCAACTATACACTAGATCTACTTCAACAAGGGTTATACAAACCACAACCATGACTTTGATACCAAATGAAAAGAAATATGCATCCACCCAAGATAATTTCTACATAATTCAAATAGAGAAATCTATGCAAAAAAGTATTCAAAATCCATATATAAAAGAATAGACAACATACCATCAAACATGACACAAGACATACCTTGGGAAAACCCTCAAGAGGGAAAAACCCAACTTCCAGTATCATCCATCACTCATGTACTATTTAACAATAAACGTTACAATACATCTCCAGAGTCCTCCATGAACACCTTTCAAACATCAAGCCCTCTACAAGCAATCTATGTGAACAAGCATGTAACTGCACATCCCATGCCATGCTTCAAACTCTCACAAATTCCAACAAGAGATGCTCTCAACTCCTTAGCTAAAATAGCCAAGCCAACCTTAGAGAACTACCCATGTGTTTGTTTTTTATAGAAACAAGCTCACACAAAACCACCAAGTGGTATTATATAAAGCCTTCTGACTAATACCATGAGCTTACAAAACCATTAAACCCTACATTTAATTCTTGGTACTAAGTTTTTCCAACATTAACTATTTTTCACATGTACAACCCCACATTAAATATTTAATCTAATGTTAAATACAACACATAAAGTGGCCCCAAAAATGTTAGTGCATGTGACGCACACATCCCTAGATTCCCTAGGTGCACCACATAATAAATAAATATTACATTATAATATTATGCAAGGTGGACAACATGTTGGTGTTTTAATTTTTCTAACCAGATCTCAAGACAACCTAAAGAATAGCCAATTCAAATGATTAATTTCCTTAAGGGGTTGGTCAACGAATATAAAAGGATGAGAAAACATATTCCTCTACACTTTAGGATTTGCAAGACCTAGGAGGGTGATCCTATACAATATCACTTGAGATTCCTTGCCATTATCTTTAGATATCATGATAAATAGATATGTTCTCACTAATTAGTCAAGAATTGCAGATAAAGATACTTGATGGGCTAGATCCTTGAGCTTTTCATACATTCAATGCTTTAGAACATGTAAATAAAATTATGCAATAAATTATTGCAGTAAGGGAGATTTATTTTGAAATTCATGACCATGTAGCTGCATTCAGACACATTCAACATATTGGTGCCTTAAACCTAGGCAAAAAAGTTAAGAAAGATGTAATTGAAAACCCTATATAACATATTGATTCTAACATTAAAGCTTGATGATAATGCATTACATTATCATCTCTCAAAATTTTGCATACAATTCTTCTTATAAATCCTTGTAAAACCTAAAACATTCAACATTTCTTATAAAGTATGTTTAATTTATTACTTGAGTAAAAATTATAAAAGAAACATTCATACACAAGAAAGATTGTGAAGGTGAACATAATAGATCCTTGATCAATTTTATTAATAAATGTTGAAGATAAGTACATGTAGGAGACAATTTTCTTGCATATTTTGTCATTACATTGGTTTAAAATGCTAGTACTATTATACAAAATGGAAAATTACATAAAATCCTTCTTTTAGAAAACCTAGACCGAAAACACAAGCTTAATTACAAAATGCTTTGCATACAAAAATTCTCCAAGATCTTGTGAAGAAGGCCTTGAATTCCCTTTTATAGAATAATGGAGCAAACAAGCTTCAGGCTTGTGGACAAATGTCACATTTGACAATTCTATCCACTTAGGATCAAACCAAAAATACAAGTACAACTGCATCATGAGAGAACAAATACACTTCACTAAAAACAAAAGAAATTGCATGTGTAGTTGTAGAAGATTCTCGTTGATTGCAAAAAGTGTTTGAAGAATGTGGTTGAACAAGTACTTGTGTGTTTTATCACCTTCTTTATCCTTTAAAATGCTCAAGAGATGCTAACTAAGCCACAAGAGACAAAAATAGGCCCCACCACTGCAAAAGAAATAGAAAATGGCTTATTCCACATATTTTTCAAGCCATGAATTAAATTCCTCAAATGGCTAGTTAGAAGATAGAAGTTTTTGCACCTTGTTGTTGTGTGCATGGTATCTGGCATCTGTGATGTCTCTTTCTTCGTTTGCAAAACTATCTAAATTAATTGCTAATTTGAATAAACCATCAATTGAATTATTAAGGAGAGCTAATTCAGGTTTACCATCCTTATAGATAAATGATGACAAAGAAGGAACAATGGCAGTAAATTCAGTCTTCCATTTATCCAAAGGCTTTATCAGTCTCACTTCATCCATAATTTTAGGCATTATGCCTTTCTCTACACCTTCAAACATTTTCAATTTAGCTTTGAACTGAATATCCAATTTTGTTTGAAAGGCAGAGATATCCCCTAATAACTCAATTCTTTCCAAAATTTGAGGGAAATTCTTAGGGGCATCTGCATCAGACTCTGTCACCTTTATTATCTCCTTTACAGAATTAGCCTTGAGGCTCCATTTTATTATAACTTGTTGGAAGATTTTCTAGATCTCTTGATGCTTAGAATAGGCTTTATTTAACCCATTAAAAGCTAGCCAAGCCCCCTCAATTTTATGTTAAAAACATGAAATTCTATGACCTAAAAGGTCATCAAACATATCAATTGCCACCTAGTTAGCTTCCTCCTTCTCATTTTCTTTGCTTTTCTTTAGCTCTACTTTCAATTTTTTAATCCTTAGAGACAAAGTATCTCTATCCTGAGCTAAAAATTGCTCTGATGAAGATGGAGCTGCAAATTGAGGAATGGAAAGCCGTGGATGTGGTAGTCTTGCAACCACTTTATTGTATTCATCTTGTAGCTTCACATACTTCTTATGTAAGACATCATAAGATTCTTTTTCCCTTTTAGCAATATTAGCACTAAACATTGTAGTGTGCACCACCAACTTGGTTGCTTGCTTTGCAGTGGGGTTAGAAGTTCTTTTGATAATCACACTTCTTATGATATCCCCCATTGTCTTGACTACATTTGGCTTATTAGTTGTGGGGGCCATTTCCCATAATGTCAATGTTTGCAAGTTGGCACTGAAGTTTGACCCAAAGTAGACTTAATCCACCTACTCTTCTAAAGTGAAGGCTTACTCATCCTGATTTCTTATGGTATCTAATGCTATAACATAGGTCAAATCCCAACCCGACAATAAAAGAATGCCACTTTCTTTCACCATGAAATCCTACCCTCTACAGGAGTGATATTTGATGTATTATAATCCATCTCTTGAATTACCTTTTGTGTAATTTCCTCATGTGCTGATGGATCAACTCCTTTATCTTTTTTCAATCTTTTCACTTAGTTCATTTTTCTTAAATATGATGATGAACTCTTTAAATTCTTTTGTCGAGACAAAAGTATCATCATCCATGAATTCATTGCAAGTCTTGTACCTCACATCATTAGGAATAGTTTGTTCATCATAGAATTTAGTAATTTGCCTGCTCATAGGCACTTGCTCTTCACCTTTTTGATTGACTTGAGGAGATGGGAAGAGTTGATTAACTTCCTCTTCTCCAGGACATTCTCAACTCACTCCTCTTGCATTGTATCTCTATTTTAGGCTACTCAAAATACTCAACCAAAGGTTGATCATGTACTTGTATTGGCCGAATGGAAGTTGCAGGAGCTAATGATTCAATTGGTAATGCTTTCTATTGAATAGGTTGTTCAACTTCCATTTTCTTGGCCTCTTCTTTAGCCAATTTCATTAAATGCAAAATTAACTTTCATCCTTTTATCTTCAGTCTGTATTATAAATGCCCAGTCCTATTTTCTTTGTTTCACTTCATCATTCTTCAAGTTCCTGATCACATCATCTAACATATGGGAATGATGATAGTATTGTGAGCTTCCTCTCTCCCTCTTTCGTTGCTAATAAACCCCCCAGGGTCGCAATTCCTAGTAGGGTGTACTTTCATCCTAAGATTATTCAAGTTTGTGGAAAATTTCTCCAAACCTTCCTTAACAGTGATAACAAAATAGGAAAACCTCATATACCCAGGGATAAATGATCTCTTCTTCATCAATATGAAATCATCCTTATCGGATTCATCCAACTGCCATATTATCTCCATAAAAGCTAATCTATCTAATACATAAATTGGTAGGGAGTGGGGTAGATACTTGTCTTCCAATTGTGATCAATCCCCATTTTAGGATCATACTATAGAGGCCTTAGTAACTTCATGATATTCATGGAAATCCTTCTTTCTAGCTTACAACACAAATTCTCCAGTATACTTAATGCAAGAAAATTTTCAAAGGTCACAAAATTAGAATTATTGCAATGTTGGTCCCATATATGTGTCCACAATTGAATTGACAACTTTCTTCCTTTCTCATTACGAGTCCTCAAATATAATACATATTTCCATGCCTTTTCCCCATTGAACATGATCATATGCCACAACAATGAGTACCATATAAAATGTAGACTAGTCTTGGGGTCTTTTAAAGCTATCAATTGCTTATGAGTGCACTTTACAACAAATATATAGCATAATCAAAACTCCTATTGACATCCCTGTGTTGTATATCCACTGCCAACATCATCACGAAAATAGGAATTATTATGTGTTGATAAAATAATCTTCAAACTCATCATAGTTGAAAGGCTCTACCTCCTTTGGAGTAAATCTCACATATTTTTATGAGAATCCTTTCTTCTGTGCTTTGGAAGCCACAAAACCCTATAATTGTACTTATCCATTTCATATTCTTGGCACAATGAGCTAAAATCAATTGTCACATTGGCAAAAGGGTTAAAGGCAAATGTTTTAATGATTGTTTCCCTTGAGATCTCTAATAGAGGTGATCCTTTCATACTTCTAATCATTTTGTTTTGGTCATCATAACACCTTGCCAATGCTTTGACGAGGTCTATGCTTATAAACACATTTGGGACTACTAGTTTACCCAGTTCAAAATTCCACAAATTTGATATCGTCCTTGGCATTTAACTCCTTTTATAGGTGTACTCAAATAGCGTCCACCCGTGCATTGGGATGATAACATCCCTAATCTTCTCAACCATATCTTGTAATTTTTCTGTAACCACTCCCATGCCTTGAACACATTTTCCTCTTTTATGTGAACGAGGGAGTTGCTTCATGAGGTCTTCTTCCATGGACCTCCCTTTACCCTTAGATTTTGTACTTGTTTCACTCATTTTTAGGGTTTAATTGTAATTAGGATTTATATACTGACTTCTAAAAATCCGAAGGTTTTATATTTTATTTTGAAAATTCAAAAAAATAACCCTAACACCTTAGACACCCTTTTCAATACAATTCCTTCACCAATTTTGATTTTTTTTTCAATTACAGGCATAATCAATAACTTACCTGAGAGTTTAGATAAAACCCTAGTCCTCTTCGCTTGAATTTCACCTTCTGAGAGCTTCGTTCACCAGATTCCTTGAGTATGGTTGCAAATGTGACAAGTAAAGCAATTCAATGTTATATTGGCCTTTGAAAAGCAGTAAATATGCCTTAATTGCAGCATGACGAATCGTGCGTATGAAATAGGTCATTCTCCAACTAGCCATTCTAGTTTGAATGCTGACCATTGATTCATATGCTTTAAAACAAGATTGACAACTCTCACACACCATATATTCCATTTGAAATAGCTTTAAGAACAAGAAGAACACTGCAATGATACGATACCACGTGTTTGAATTCTACCATGATGTAATAAAATGCTACCACGTGTCCTTGTTATTAACCTTCGCGTAGCACAATATCACCACGTGCTCTCTTCTTAAGAATGCAATGCATTGTGGCAACGTGCCGCAATACTGTGTCAACACGTGTCCCAACTTAATTAAGACCACCCGACACACTTTGGTTATGCACTAGCAAGATGAAAGTGCGATGTGATGGCATAATGCGATGCAATGCGAGAGCGACACATGTTTAGAACTTAAGTGATTCAATTACACACATGCAGTAAAGTTATTTTTTAAAGGGACATGCCTAGGGGATGAAGGGGGCATGAGATCATAAGGCATTCAACTTAGGTTTTCAAATAATATTTTGACCAAATATTAAAAGGTAATGCTTCAACAGGTGATCTTAGGCCAATGGGGCCGGTTAATATATGCGATTAAAGAACATAAGTTGTCATTAAATGATTGACAACTAGCATAGAAGGTCAACATGATTTTAAAATAAAAGTTTAAGGATATTTTGGAGCTAGGGTTTTAGAAGGGTTTTTTTTTTGTTTTGTTTTGTTTTTTTGCATAAATAGAAGCCCTAGACAAGGTTAAAACAAGCCCAAGTAAAGGAATACATTGTTCAAAGGCTCAAAAAATGGGAAAAAAACTAGGGGCCAAGGAAAATTTTAAGAGTTCCATCACAACACACCTTTTTCTAACAGTATCTTGTCTTTTTCTTTGTTGTTGTTGTTGTTTGAATTTTTTGAATATACAAGACAATTGAGGGGGGGGCAGGGGGGTTGGAGCGGAGGGGGGTGGGGGCGAAGGGGGAGGGGGGTGAGGGGTGGAGGGGTGTTGAATTAGTTGTACCTTAACACTTATAAACGCTCATTAACATTGTAATCCATATTCATTCATTAAACCCTTAAATATGTTATGATGAATTAACATGAAAAGAAAATAACAGAAACTGAAGCAAATTGACCCCATACACAAGAGAACACTAGATTTATGTGGAAAACCCAAGAAGGGAAAAACCACGGTGATGATTAGCTCACAATGTAAGTAATATCAACACCAAATACAATAGGGCTCATTGTCGAAGGGCTCACTGCCAAAAAAAAGGGAAGGCTCATTACCAAAATAGAAAAGAAGATAGAGAATAAATGTTACATAGAGAAAAGCATCTCAATGCAATAGAGAATCCACCACAATGGCATCAACATCTTTGCAACATGACTGAAGATTTGTAGCCACCTTCTGCTCATTGCATCCAACAGATTAAGCCAAGAAGGTTCACACTGCACTTCTCATTTTCACACTCCAACAATTTGCAATTTGCATCATTCCCATCTATCTTAACATCCTTCATCAACACAACTCTTATTTATATTGTCTTCAACCTTGAAACTCTTCTCCAAGATTGGCTATGCACATCAACTCTACACATTCAAATTAAGTCGGCACCAAAACACTTATGTGGTGGGTAGAAGTGAAAGCAAACCACATCACACCTTAGTTGGGACCCAAATCAATAATACCATGCTACAACATGCTTCTACAAATAATAATTGTCCATCACAAGTAGTGTAAACACCAAGTTGGTCGTTACCCATCCAAACACCATTAAAATTTTAAGTGCATGCTTCCTCAAACCCAAGAACAACTTTTGAACCACACACCACTCTTAAACATGATCTAGAATATTCCTCAAACACCCTAAAATCCAACAAACTCCTTCGCAACAACTTCCACCTGAAGAATGAACACACCTAGTACACACAAACAAACTCTGCCATACAAGAAACTGACTTTCGAAGCATCAAACCTCAAACCACCTTGATTGAACAATGATATTGACATAATCAAGACACCCTTAGAACTGAAAGACCTCAAACTACTCTATAAAGAAACATGGAGCAAATATATTTCTCCTAGACACCTCTATAATACATAGTTTATACACTGGTGAACACATCTTCTACACAATGATCCAACACACCAAATATTGAATATAACACCTCTGAACTACTCTCACCAACATATCCAAATCGTACAAGAATATCTTTAACCTAGGAAAAATGCGTAGCAACACAAGAACACAACTTTGTAAACCAGAGCACCAATGCAACACATTGCTTCCTCTTTTTATCAAATTTTATCAAAAGCACTTGGAAATTAAGCACCAAAGACACATCCTCATTATCTCCAGTGCTTCCTCAACCATAGAAAAAAGCTTATCAAAGAAACACTAGAGGCTGACATTATTAGCTTTACTAATGACAACATAATGCAACTAATCAGAGCATGGAACACATCAACTGCTCGCACTCTTACAACAATATCATTCAAAAATAAACATCAATGACAACATAGGCTTGTTGATATCAATGACAACACAAGCTGGTTGACATCAATGACAACACTAACTACTCATATGACTTGCAACAATCTCCCTCTTTGTCATTGATGGCAATAGATGATGTGAAAAACCATCAAAGACAACTCTGAATACCAACACACTACAACTCTTTGTATTACTTCTCCCCTTGAATAACTTATCTTTTATACATTGTTCTCTCCCCCTTTGTAGCTTTACTTCTTTGCTTGTTTCTCTCCTTGATAAATTGCTATTTTTCACATGACTTTCTCTCCCTTTGACATCAATGGCAAAGGACATAATATTTGTATTGTTTGTTTTCTTCCTTTCACATCAATTAACCTACTTACTACTGATCTACAACATCTTTCCTTTACTGCTATATATTCTCCCCCTTAGCAACACACACCAAATTGTACCAAATCAACAATGCCACTACCTACTCCCCCTGAGAGGTAGCCACCAACATCAGTCCAGAATAAAGAATGAATCTTATGGTCCATTGGGTTGATGCATCTCCTTATGCATCTAGTTCAAAGGAGGGGCAATAACCCCCAACTTCACTCAGAGATACTCAAAAGTATCCTTAGGAAGAGCCTTAGGCAATATATCAACAATTTGATCCTTTGTAGGCACATATTCAATCTCCACTTCATTCTCCAAAACCTTCTCTCTTAGAAAGTGACATCAAATTGAAATATGTTTTTTCCTTGAATGCATCACTAGAGTCTTTGAGATATTGATTGCACTTGTATTGTCATAGAAGATAGAAATTGGTTCATCATACACTACTAGATGATATCCCTCAATGTTTTCCTCATCCACAATACTTGTGTGCAACAAGATGCTATTGTAATGTACTCAACCTCTGCAGTAGATAAAGATACTAAATCTTTTTTCTTACTTAGCCATGATACCAATCTACATCTAAGAAAGAATGTACCATTGCTTGTACTTTTCCTATCATCAACACAACCAAACCAATCTGCATCTGTGTAAGCATTCAAAGTGAAATTAGTATCCTTTGGATACCATAATCTATGATCTGGAATACCTTTCAAGTATCTGAATATCCTCTTCACTGCTACAACATGTGACTCTCTAGGATCTTCTTGAAATCTAACCACAAGAAAAACTGCATGCATGATGTCTAGTCTAGTAGCAGTTAGATATAGTAGTACACCAATCATTGATCTATACTTGCTTTGATTATCCTTAAAAGATTCACCATTCTTGCTTGGTTTGCAACCAATAACCATAGGAGTACATACCAGTTTAGTCTCTTCCATTCCAAACTTCAACATTTCTTTGACATACTTTGATTGTGAAATGAATATACGTTTTTCCGTTTGATTGATTTGTAGCCTAAAGAAGAAATTCATCTCCCCAAACATAGACATCTCAAACTCTTTTTGCATCTCTTCTGCAAACTTCTTACACAACTTCATTGCCTCCAACATACACAACCATAATCAAGATTTTATCTTTTTCAACTTTGAAGTAAAGGTTACTATCTATGGCACATTTATTGAATCCTTGTTGTATCAAATACTTGACCAACCCTACATACCAAGCTTCAAGAGCTTACTTCAATCCATATAATTCCTTCTTCAATCTGCATACCATATCAGATTTGTTTGATAATTGAAATCCTTCTAGTTTTTCCATGTATACTTCTTCCAATTCTCCATTCAAGAAAGTATATTTCACATCCATTTGATAAAATTTGAAGTCTTTATGTGATGCAAAAACTAGAAACATCCTAATAGCTTCCATTCTTTCCACTAGAGCAAATGGCTCCTCAAAATCTATTCCCTCAACTTGTGAGTATCCCTTACACACAAGTCTTGCACAAGTCTTGCCTTGTTTCTTACCACTTCTCTATTCTCATTTAGTTTGTTTCTGAACATCCACTTAGTTCCAACTATGTTTTTTTTTTGTAGGTCTTGGGACAAGTTCCCAAGTTTGATTTTTCTCAATTTGTAGTAGTTCTTCTTCCATAACTTTTATCCAATTTTCATCTTTACATGCCTCAATTACTATTTTAGGTTCAACTTACGAAAGTAGACACAAATTTACCTCTTCTTTAGTAGCTTTCCTTCTTATCAATATACATTTTCTCTTGACTCTAATGATATGATCTTCAAAATGATTCTTTTGCACATACTTAGGGGTTCTATGGGGCTCTTTTGGTGCTTCTTCCTCTTCAATATGTATTTCTTCTTCCTTATCCTATTCCTTTTCTCTACAAATAGGCTCATCTGATTCATATCCATCTATCACTACCGAGTTATGAAAATATTCATCAACCTTGACACTTGCACTCTATAATGTCCCTTGTGCGTGGTTGGGTGCGTCCTAGTGGCCACGTGTCCTACTGGCTTGCGTAAGACCCCAGATTCTCTGGTGGTGGCTTCGGTGGTGAAAGATTCCCCCCTAGTTGTCACCCTTAACACCCTGGGTAGCTGCCCTTACTAGCAGGCCGATCTTTTGGTGTAGTGGTTGGGCCTTAGTGGTATCAGAGCCGAGGTCTCGAGGTTGAGACTCATGGAGCGTGGTGGGTTGTAATGTCCCTTGTGCGTGGCTGGGTGCATCCTGATGGCCACGTGTCCAGCGGGCTTGCGTAAGACCCTAGATTCTCCAGTGGTGCCTTCGGTGGTGAAAGATTCCTCCCTAGTTGTCGCCCTTAACACCTTGGGTAGCCGCCCTTACTAATAGGCCAATCTTTTGGTGTAGTGGTTGGGCCTTAGACCAATTTTTTGCCACAATTTTACACAATCACCAACACTTGGCCAACTTGATTAGCATTAGCGCCAATTCCAAAACCCTATCAAAGCAACTCTAACCAAGAATGTACCCTAAAACCACTTAAGGAAGAGGGGCAAGGCGTCTGCAGTGACCTGGCAAAGTATCCAAAACTTCGACAAAGGAAAAAAAAATAGAATGCAAACTCCAGATAAAATTTTATCCCACAGAGTACTGATAACGAATGGCATTTCCATCCCACTTTGCCCACCACAACGACTGGCACGAACGGCTGCCGATCTCTGAGATAATACTGTTTCATAATAACTGACCATGATTTGGCGGCAATACTGATGACCAGTTTGGCGTCGAGCACTGTTCCATCTGATAATAACGTCCATAACTGAACATCAGAATGAAATGATAACTACCGCAAATACCTCCAAATGGAATGAAATGAATTGCAATGATAGGTGCTTAATATGCAATGGAAAAATTGCATCACAACTCCACCAATAATTTATCACAAACTTCAATGCCCTCTTGAAATGGTATGACCTGTTGAAAGGGGCGATTTTGAAAGATAAAATAAAATACTTCAAATTAAATTCCAATCTTCTGTGGAAAGGGTTGCCCTTGGTCTAGAATCACAAAGCATTAGTACCCAGAACAAGATTAAATTTGCTCAAAAAGCTGCTAACAAAAATCACTTTCAACTATAGAAATACCAGCAACACAAAACTAAAAAACATCACCAAAATTCTCCACTTTGAAGCCCAAATCTACTAGTTTGAATGAGAAGCAGCAATAAACCAACTAGGTGTTATCTTTCAAACACGAAATTGGACAAATGCTAGGAGGCAAGCGTTCCTTGAAGCCAAATTCACAATGTCATTTTGACAGCAACACATTAGCATAAACAATGGATGAGAAATGCTGGAGAAAATTCTCTCTTTTATAGAATTGGAGGTGACTTTTCAAATTCCATAACTCCCTCCAAGAAATGGGACACTTAAACTCCTTTTTTGAAATAATTTAAATTTGAAAACACTTTATGTCCTCTCAATATGGTGTCCAACTTCAAGGCATAAAATAACTTTAGAAAATATTAAATATTCTCTTCATGTGGCATCCCCCTTCATGTCCACCTTTTAAAACAACTTCAAGTTAATGCACTAGACCAAGGGGTCAATTTTAAAATATAACATTAATGCCTTGAAATCAATTATTTTCTCCAAAAATCGCTCTTCTAAAGGCAAAACTAGAATAACTCAACTGCTCCAACAAAAAATAACTCATTGAAGTGCTCCCAATTGGACCATTGCCAAAATTAGAACTTACTAAAAATAGTAAATTCAGAGAAATGCCACAAAACCTCCAAACAAAGGAAATCCTAATTTCACCTCAACGAGGCTACAGGCTTCCGAAATAGGCTAGTAGTCACAAAAGAGCGTATGGATAAAGTGGGGACATTACAGTCTGCCCTTCCCAAAATTGCTTGTCCTCAAGCAATGCCACAACACTCCAAAGTGATTCCACCAAAACAAATAGGATCCTAGGGTCCCATGTCCATCTCTGAAAAGTCCCACTATGTTGATACTGCTCTACTTTGATCATACAAATGAAATCACTGCATTGGAACTGCATAAACCATCCATGCAACCTCAAAGGAATAAGATGCCGAAAATTCAAGCTGAACAACATGGAAGGATTTGAATCAAAATCTAACACTGTCCCATTCCCAATAAAATCTGAGGAATTAAATTCTACAATGTCGATGTCAATCACCATTCTGAGAACAATGAAGAATAATCTAAGCAACTCAAAAATATTCTCATCAACATAACTCCTCAAAGCATCAAACTGAATCACAACAACAAATATGACTCCATAACTATTGGAAAAGAAAAAAAACAATTCTTTACAAAGTCATAGCGGCTGCATCCTCAAAGCTCCTCAAGGATGTACAATTCCTCCTTTGAGTAATTCTGACATATTCAAGAAAATTTCTGAAAACTTCCACCAATCTCTCCGCAAAAGTCTCAAAAAGTTGAACCCAAACAAGCAAAGGTTTGCTGCCCCAAACGCTAGTGCAAGAAATTGTACACAGAAAACCACTAGAAAGGAATTTAAACACCATCCAAATCTGATCCAAATCACTATGAAACATCATTTCCCACTTTTGAGGCCATAAACCATCATTGAAAAGAGATTGTGAAGAGAAAAAATGAATGTACCAGTTGCCTATGAAAACTGAAATGAACCACTCAAAGTATGATTTTAGGAAAATCAGCATGCAAGGAATTGAATAGCTGCCGCAACATAGGAAATGAGCATCCCTAGAGACACAACTGCTAATGCCCAAGGTTGGAAACATCTTCTCAAGAAACTCCAACCCATCATTAAACCATATTTTGTTTGAAGTATCTCTCCAATCCACCAATAGATGTACCAAAGGAACCATCAAATGATTGGTAAAGATGGGGGAAACATCAAAGATTCTGAAAATTGACTCCTTATCTCTCCAAAGATCCCTTTTTCTACTTGCAACAATCTCCATCAAGCCATGTTGAGAATTCCAAACATGAATTCCCGTCCAAAAATAAACTCCAATATATTGGGAAGAATTCCCAACATATCTCCGAGAGCTACAGTGAAAGTCTCAAGTACATAAATCCATGTAATCAGCTGTAATCATCAATGCAAAGTTTGAACCTTTCATGGCCAGCATTTTAGAATAATCACCAAACAACAATGCATAATCTAGAAACCAAAGAGCCAAGTCTGAAAATTCTCCCACAATTTGATGTATATTTCTAAAATATGACCAAATCAACCATCTTAAGATACGTGGTACTCTTCCATTGGTTATTGTTGAGTGAAGACCAACAAGTTCAAATTTGAACATCATTAAATGCTCATTTACTAACCATTCCAAGAGGGTGTTTCTTGACATATAGAGTGGATCCACCAACATTATCTCATGCTTGACTATAAAATCATGCATGTCAAAAACATTAAACTTCTTACCAATGCCATCCACATATAAATTGTCAATCACCTTATAATTTAACAAATCATGTGAAGCTAGAGGATTGTTGTACTCAATCATAGAATCATCATTTCCTTCATCCCTTTTGTTGGTGTCTTCATAGAATTTAAGCTCTTCTTCTTCATCTACTTGAGGATTCCCATCATTAGTTGTTGATCCATAGAATGTAACGTGATGAATACCACAAACATTACCAGTCACCCCATCTTCCACATGGCTACAAGCTATTCCTTCTTGTGGAAAATCTTCTTCACTACTCAAAAGTTCACTCTTGATATACCTTCCAAATACCATCATCTTCATGAATCTCCTTAGTATTAAGCAAGGTTTCATCATTTTGGAGTTCATTTATACCTTCAATTATTTGCTTGATCTCCATAATCCTTGTATTAGCTTCTTGTCCCTCAAGTGTGGCTGCAATAGGTGTTTGATTTTCTGCTTTGCATAAAGAATGATGAGCTAAGGTTAGATCAAAACAAAGCCTATAAACCTCTTTCTCCTTCTCTTGGTAAGCATCATAGTCTCCTCTGCAAACTTAATGGCATTATCCCTATCTGAGAGCAAATGCAAATAATCTGATTTTATGGATTCCAATGCCTCTTTGATGGCTTGCATCTTGGAAAGATTTTCTCTATCTTTAACTCCATTTGGTTTCTCTTCAAATTCAGACTTCTAATAGAGTTCTTCAATTAAATTATGTGTGTTATCAAATCTTGATAACACTTTAACAATCTTCTCTTCTGAAACCAATAAATTATCCTTCAAAACTTGCAGCTTTTTAGGCCCTGGATCCCAATCAACAAAGAGGCTTTGCTTATCAAACATCAACCTTTCTATTTTGTTTTCATTGTCATGATTTTCAAAATCAGCTTCCATTCCAATTTTTTCACTGCATAACTCTTGAATAGAAGGCTTGTCAGAAATATCTTCAAGCAATGAATCATCAAAAGATTCCCTTGCTTGCTCCCCTAAGCATTCCGGTGCCAAAAGACCTGGATCCCATGGTCTCATGAATATCTGAATTTTTTTTGAACAATGATGCCCAACAAACTCTTCATAGATGGTTGGTCTCTTGAATACATCACCTTTAGAGACATCTATGTCAAACACACTAGAGTTATAACAATAATGGGCTCTTTCATTAGGAACACAAAACTCAACAAAATCTTCCCCAAGGTCATTCTGCATTAATTTTGGCGTGGGAAAGTCCCACTCATATTCTAAATTATCATCAAAATGATGAATATGCTCCAACTTAGTTGTTGTTTTGAGATTTTCAACAACCTCACTCTTCATTAGTTGCATTTCCTTTAATTAAATCATTCTGAAGGTCTACCATACATTCCTCTTGATTAATGAAATCTTTTTTTTCAAATAGCAGCTTTGTAATTTCATCTCTCTCCATTTCAACACCTTCTTTATTTGTAAACTCAAATGAGCCAATTTGATAGTCTTCTAGCTTGGAAACTTTCTCTTCATCATCAAAGACATTTCCACCATCATTTTCAAATGCATTAGAATCTCTATCTCGACCTTTCACATTCTTATGCTCATTTGGTGTGTGAATTGGAAAAGCAACCAAACCATTTGCTAATTTTAAAACATTCTTCTCTTCAACATAAGAATTCACGCTCTCATTGGACTTTGCTGCAACTTCTCCTCCAAAGATCATGACTTCATTGCTTGCAATGCAAATTGAACTTTGAACTTTATCAGGATCAAAGGGAAATGTATCCCACTCTGGCTCTTTATCATTCCTTGGTGCCATCTCACCAAGATCCCAAATGCAAAAGGGTTGATTGTAATGATCAACAAGAAGGTACTCATCATGCTCCACTCAGATTGTTGACTCTTTGAATGAATCACTTCCCATTCGACTTAAAATGATATCTTCATCTATAACTTTCTACACATATGTAGTTTGATAATCAATCCCACTTCCACCCAAGTCACTATCATTGTAATGGAATAAAGGATTATCAAAACTGGCTCTTTTAAATAATTTCTCGTTCTTTTCTTTGATGGACCTGTCATACGTAGATGTGTTGCTGATTTTATCATTAGCATCCACATACATACCAAAGAAGTCTTCTTGGTCACTTGTCATAAATTATTCATATGGAATCCTTTGGGAAGTCGGGTCAGCAACAAGTAGAGAATTATCCATCACCAAATCTTCAACATGATTTGATCTGAACTCAACCGAATCATCATAAACATTATCAACATGAGGGTGGTCATAGGCTAATTCAATGAAACCACTAGCATTTCCTTCAATTTGTTCTTCTTTAGTGAACTCAACCCACACATTGGTACAACTAGAATCTTTTGTGAAGTCATTTGTCTCAAGCTCTTCATTAGATGAATCCTCATTAGGACTCAAAACTATTTTTATGTCATTACCCAAACAATCTGCATAATTTCCCATCTCATGTAAGTCTAGGGGTGTATTTTGGGACTCTAACTTAATCCCCTCATTTTCCAAGATATCTTCTTCAAACACCCTATGATTTTGAGGCAAAAAGTGCACCTTGCTTGTGCCATCTTCAACACTAGTTGACTGATTTTTCTTTTCAATTTTCTTACATGTAGGCTGCAAGCCACAAATAGATACTTTTGCTTCTTCCTTCCTTGATTCTTCAACCATGGCAAGTTCTGCTTCTCTTGTAATTTTTTTCTTGATGTAGTTGACCACACCCAATTTTCCAGGTTTCACAGCTACCACACAATTCAAATATGTGTCAAAAGACACATCATTCTTAAACTCATTTGTCATGCTCTGATATTCTGCATGGAATACGAAAGTATCATGTTCACATTCCCTCATGAACTGTTCGACAAATCTGCTGATGTCCATTGTGGCAACACTAATTTTTATGTTCTCCCCAACAGGATGGTAGGACCTTTTGCTCTGATACCACTAAAATATGCTAACCAATTTTTTTCCACAGTTTTACACAATCACCAACACTTGGCCAACTTGATTAGCATTAGTGCCAATTCCAAAACCCTATCAAAGCAACTCTAACCAAGAATGTACCCTAAAACCACTTAAGGAAGAGGGGTGGGCATATGGTCAGAGGATCCATAGTATCCAAACGTGATACAAAAATAGAATGCAACTAGAAATTGAAGATAAAACTCAATGCCAAGAATGTGCACTCAAGATCCCATTGAGGGCGAGGTGGTAATATATGGCAGAGTACTTATTACAAATTTAAAGAAACTTAGGCAGTGAACCAGCCATAAGAATTTCCACGCTACCACTTAATCAATGGGGGAAAACATTACAATTCAAAGTAATTCATCTTTAACGGGCATCCACTCACTATGGGAATTCACCACTTTTCAGTGGGTAAATAAAGAGAGATTAAATTTTTCTTTCTCCACACTGGCAGTAAACCATCCAGGGGTTACAAATGTGAAATTAAACACAAGAATATGCAACAATTAAAATGACTGAGACAGTACTACTGTTTACAGTCTTACAATATAAATAACAACTGCAAATTACAAGAGATTTACAATAGAATCAAAGCACAATTGATAGAAGATGATCACCACAATAATTTATCTCTCAAATGTTGGAAACATAACCAAAATTTGAACTTCTAGAGGTCTGATAATAATAACCAGCAAACTGAAAATGATCAACCAACAAACTGTAAATTAATGAAATGCTCACAACTACTTCAAAATACCTCCAAATGGAATGAAATGAATTGCAATGACTCTCTAGAGGATAGGTTCCCAATCTGCAATGGAAAAATTGCATTAAAACTCCACCAATAATTTATCACGAACTTCAATGCCCTCTTGAAATGGTACGACTTGCTGAAAGTGGCAATTTTGAAAGATAAAATAAAATACTTTGAATTAAATTCCAATCTTCTGTGGAAAGGGTTTCCCTTGGTTTAGAATCACAAAGCATCAGTACCCAGAATGAGATTAAATTTGCTCAAAAATTTTCTAACAAAAATCACTTTCAACTATAGAAATACCAGCAAAATTCTCCACTTTGAAGCCCAAATTTGCTAGTCTGAATGAGAAGCAGCAATAAACCAACTAGTTGTTATCTTTCAAACATGAAATTGGACAAATGCTAGGAGGCAAGCATTCCTCAAAGCCAAATTCACAATGTCATTTTGACAACATAACATTAGCATAAACAATGGATGAGAAATGTTGTAGAAAACTCACTCTTTTATAGAATTGGAGGTGAATTTTCAAATTCCATAACTCCCTCCAAGAAATGGGACACTTAAACTCCTTTTTTGAAATAATTTAAATTTGAAAACACTTTATGTCCTCTCAATATGGTGTCCAACTTCAAGGCATAAAATAACATTAGAAAATATTAAATATTCTCTTCATGTGGCATCTGCCTTCATGTCCACCTTTTAAAACAACTTCAAGTTAATGCAATAGACCAAGGGGTCAATTTTAAAATATAACATTAATGAATTGAAATCAATTATTTTCTCCAAAAAATGCTCTTCTAAAGCCAAAACTAGAATAACTCAACTACTCCAACAAAAGAGAACTCATTGAAGTGCTCCCAACTGGACCACTGCCAAAATTAGAACTTACTAAAAATAGTAAATTTAGAGAAATGCCACAAAACCTCCAAACAAAGGAAATCCTAGTTTCACCTCAATGAGCCTACGGGCTTCCGGAATAGGCTAGCAGTTGCAAAAGAGCGTATGGATAAAGTGGGGACATTACACACTCTCAAAAATCTTTATTAGTATTTTATTGTAGCACTAGTAGGCTTTGATTTTAGTAGAATATCCAAGGAATATTCCTTCATCAGACCTTGCATCAAACTTTACCAAGTTTTCTTCATTGCTTCTAATATAACACTTGCTTCCAAACACTCTGAAGTACTTGAACGTAGGGATCCTTCCATAGCACAACTCATAGAGAGTCTTTGTGTTGTTTGATTCTGCTTGAACTCTATTAATTATGTAAACATTAGTGTGAATTTATTCTCTACACTAGAATTTGGGTAGGTTATCTAAAGGAACACAAAGATCTCTGCAAGCTAAAACACCTATTATAGGGAGATGCAAAGAGAAACAACACAACAAAAAATAGCTCAATATTGCCAATGTAAAAAAATTAATTTACAAAAGAAAAGATTACAACCTTATATAGGTAAAAAACCTAAAAAGGAAAACCCTAGGCTTGCACATTAATAATTAATAAAATAATTAATTATTATGCACCTAAAGTTAGCTTAAGTGAAAAGAGATAAAAGGTGACTTAATTAATTAACCAAATATTGTTTAATTAATCAAGTAAAAACCAATTATTCTAACACCCCCTCTTAAGCTAGACTTAGGGAGAAGCTAAAACCTAGAAGAAGCTACAGAAAGCAAAGAAGAATGGGTCCCGAAAACAAGGCTAGATCAGGTACCCAAGTACAAGGAAATCTCTATGAAATGGAGAAAAAAGAGAAAACCCAATGGGAAAAAACTCCTCTCCAAAAAAGAGATAGAAGAACATGCTGAAAGAAACATGAAGGAAGGACTCATGAAGACCCCCCAAGGACAACTTCTTTCACCCCAAGCATAGAGCGCAATTGAAGATAGCGCAGTGAGGCAAAAGGCTTTGTGAAGATGTCAACAACTTGCTCGGCAGTGGGAATATACTCCAAGATGAGAGAACCATCCTAAATCAACTGTCTGATGAAATGCATATGAAGCTCAATGTGCTTCGTCCTCTGATGCTCCATTGGGTTGCGAGAAATGTGTATAGCACTTTGATTGTCACACCAAATAATAGTGGGACTATCAGGAGGAAAACCAAACTCAGTCATCAATTGTCGAAGCCATAAAATCTCCTGACTAGTGAGCACAACAGCTCGGTACTCAGCCTCTATAGATGATAATGCATGAGTAGTCTACTTCTTGCAAGACCGTGTGATAGGACCAGAGCCAAGACAAAAAACAAAGCCAAAAGTACACTTCTGATCATTGACATCACCAGCCCAATCTAAGTCAGTGTATCCAACAATGTGAGGATCCCCTGATGTGTAGTGAATGCCATAAGAAAGGGTGCCCTAAATGTACCTCAAAATACATTTGGAAGCTTTCTAGTGACTCTCATGAGGATCATGGGAGAATTGAGAGACAAGGCCAACCGCAAAGGAAAGATCATGACAAGTGTGAGTCAGGTACAACAAACTGCCAACCAACTGCCTGTCAATTGTAGAATCTATTGAAGGAGTGGGGCAAGTAGGAGTAAAAAAAACCCCTAACTGAAAAGGTGTGGGGGAAGGCTTGCAATCAAGCATGCCAAAGCGCTTAAGCATATCAAGAGCATACTTCTGCTAGTAAATGGAGATCCCATCAGAAGACTGAATCACCTGAAGACCAAGAAAATAGTGTAGAAGACCGAGATCTGTCATCTCAAATTGCTCCATCAAAGCTCACTGAGCATGCTGAATCATAGAGGATGAGCTACCTGTGATGAGGAGATCATCAACATATAACACAAGAATTAGGATCTCACCCTCAATATTCTGAATATAGATGGTAGGATTAGAATGATAGTGTGTGAAACCAGTGGAGAGCAAAAAAGAGTCCATCTTCTCATACCAAGCCCGAGGGGCCTGTTTGAGACCATATAATGAATTTCGAAGTCTACAAACCAAAGAAGCATCCTGAAAAAATCCCTGAGGCTTCTCCATATAGATCTCCTCCTGTAGGTCACCATGCAAGAACACACTCTTCACATCCATTTGATAAATGGACCAGACCCTAGAAGCTGCAAGTGATAGTACAAAGTGAATAGAATTCATCTTGGCGACAGGGGAAAATGTCTCAGAGTAATCAATACCCTCAACCTGCGAGAAACCCTTTGCAACAAGACGTGCTTTTTACTTATCAATAGAACCATCAGTAGCATACTTGGTGCGATACAACCATCTGCACTGAACCATCTTTCTACCCTTAGGAAGAGGACAAGGATCCCAAGTACAATTCCTCATCAAAGAAGAATAATCCTCCATAGCACTATCCCACGTAGGGTGACCTGTCACCTCTGAAAACTTCTGAGGATCCTCTAAAAGAGGATGACTCAAAAGACTAGAACCCACAGTATAAGAACGGGTGCGACGGGTGTTTGAAGGATCACCTGCCATAGATCCTGCTGCCTCAACAGTAAAGTGAGCCCATTTGGGCATTTGAGGTGGAGCAAGTGGAGGTGGAGATGGGGGATCATCGACATCTTCATCAGAATCATCTTCAACATAATCCTGAAGAGCTATAGTGTGAGGAGTAGGTAATGAAGTAGACACTGGAGACGGGGTATCCACTGTGGGAAGGCGCTCATCAAACTGGACATCTCATCGAAATAGGACCTCTCTGGAAGCAGGATCAAACAACCTGTATGCCTTAACATCCTCATAGTAGCCAACAAAAATGAGGGGTCGACTCTTCCGCTCCATGGCTCTCCTCTGAGCATCAGGAATAAATGCCCATGCTTCACTACCAAATACTCAAAATGATGAAACATCAAGCTTGTCATGAGACCAAGCCTCCTTAGGAGTCATGTGTTGAATCTCCTTGTGAGGCATTCAATTTTGAATATAGTTGGCACAATTAACTGCCTCAGCCCAAAAAGATAGATCCATGGACCTGGACTGAATCATACAATTTTCCATCTCCCGTAAAGTATTGTTCTTTCTCTTAGCGACACCATTCTAATGAGGGGTGTAGGGAATAGTAAACTGATGTTGCAAACCATGCTCAGTGCAAAAATCTCTGAAATCCTGATTCACATACTCCCCCCCATTATCTGTATGTATCCACCGAATAGAAAGGCCAGATTGCTTCTCTACAAATGTCTTGAAGATTTGAAGGGAATCAAAGACGTCAAACTTGTACTTAAGAAAGTACACCCATGTGCATATGAAGAAGTCATCAATGAATGTAAGTACATACTTGGCCCCAAAAAAAGGAGTGGGAAATGACATGAGGTCACTATGAATCAACTCCAAGGGTGCCAAAGCACTTGTGGCCCATCCCTTCGGAAAGGGATCCCTGTGATGCTTGCCAAGCACACAACCATGACAAACACTGTCTGTGTAGGAAATCTGTGGAAGACCAAGAAAAAGTGCTTGTGTACTCATCTGCTGAAGATATTTGTAATTGACATGGCCCAAACGCTCATGCCAAAGCTTACTCACTGAATCTGCATGTGTAATAAGAGATGAACTTGTACCCTCAGAAGGCTCAAATCCATCAAATCTGTAAAGACGAGATGTAGTATTAACATATCCAGTAGCCACAACCAAATCAGAGTCATGGAGGTCCCGAATAACCACATGATGTGGTGAGAACTCAACTATCTTACAAGAGCCAGAATGGAAAATCTGATAAATGGATAGGAGGTTCGTCAATATGTCAGGAACAACTAGAACATCTTGTAGAATACCCCCATCCAAAGAGACAGAACCTGAACCCAAGACTGAAAGCTATGTAGAGTCACCCACTGCAATCTGTGAAGTACCACAAGAGGCAAGAGAAGTGACCAACTGCTGAGTGTGAGTCATATGGTGAGAAGCACCAGAATCTAAAATCCAAGTGGACCTAGAGGTCGATGCTCAAGCAGTGAGAGCATGACCTTTCCCTGTGGAAGGAGAAGACGACTAAGGTGAGGAGATGTGATGCCGTTGCAGGGCTTCCTCTAAAGCCTCAAATCGTTTCCAACACTTGCAAACTGGATGTCCTTCCTTGCCACAAAAGCTGCAAGTGTCTCCTGATTTCTTCTTAGTCTTGGAGGAAGACTCACTTGACTTCAAAGATTTCCCCTGTTTTAGATTAAGTGGTGGTTTGGAATCAGACTTAGGAGGTGGTTTGGAGGAATGCTCACTGCCTACAGAATCTTTCTTAGGCTTTGGTTTTAGCTTCTGTTTCTCCTTAGATGACTGAGCAACCAATGCTTTGTTCTTTGATCCTGAGAGCATATCAATTTGAGAAAGGTGTGACTGCTCATGAGACAAATGCTCACAAAACACATCAAAGGTAGGCATGGTAAAACGAGCACCTAGGCCATCCATGGTGGAATAGAATGAAGAAGCAAATATCTGAAATGGACCAGGAAGCTTTGAAAGGATCAAGTAAATGCACTCTGTGTCTGACTTATTCTTGCCACAACCCTGTAAAATAGTGTGGATTGTTTTGAACTTGGTCAAAAAATCCTTAATAGTGGAAAATGATTTAGGTAACAGTGAAGTCAGCTCTGCCTCAATCTGTAATGCTCATAACTCATTAATGGTCCCAAAAAGTGTCTCAAACTTCAACCACATGTCTCGAGGAGCGAGCAAAGCATCAAGGTGAAATAGAAGACTGTCTGAAATGTACAGGGATAACAAACCCATAGCTTCATCCATCTTGTTCCTGTGTTGAAGAATCTCAAAAGGACACTGCAATTGAGGCTGAACCTCATCGAGACAAGACCACAACCCTCGTGACCTGAGAAGCCTTGTCATGCGAGACTTCTAGGTGTGATAGTTGTGTGATGTGAGTAACTCAACTGAGGAGTCTACCATTAAACCCTGCACCTGTACCTATACCCGTACCTGTACTTGCTGGTGTTTTTTATTATTATGTGATCTTTCAGAATAGACAGAAGATGCAGAAGGGTTTGATTGTTTTGATAATTTTGGTTTTCTAGTTTTTTGAAATAAATGACAGAAAGCGAGGAAAAAAACACCCCCCCACAAGAGATAAACCCAAACCCTAGTACAAACTAAGAAAGAGGAAGCAATGCATAAGCAAAAAATCTTCAAGGAAAATTCTCGTGTACCTGAAGAAAATTCTGAGAAAAAGGATCACATATTTGAATAGATCAGACTAAGAGCTTTCCAACCCCTATTCGTTTTTGAAAAATGGAGTAAGTTTGCACCTTTTATGGCCCCAAAAGTGTAGAAAGAAGACCCCAATTTGACTGGAAAAAATATAGTCAAACAGAAAATATAGAAAAAAGTACCAGTACCATGATGTCCGGCACAAAAGTATCTTTCCAACGGTATCTCGATTGAAAAAAACGGAGATAGTATGCTGAGTGTAGACCCGATTTCGTGAAGTCTTCTCAAAAAGCACTGTGTGAATCCTTTTCCTAGTACCTGCAAAACAACATGAATAAGCGAGTTAGACAAGGAATTACAAGCTAAAAGAAGGATTCCCCATGAAATCCATTTGCAAACTCCAAATAGGAAAGAAAATAAGCAAGAACACAAAGAAAATGATAAAAACTAGATTTAATCCTAATTAAAGAAGCAAACACTTGATCCCATGGGGGAATTGGTGCCAATTTGATGTGAAAATTGGCCCTTTCCCAATCCCTATGATGCAAGATTTGAATGTTGAAGATGATGTTGATCCACTTTTGATGAAAAGATGAGAACTCCAAGCCAAATCTGCAAAAAGCCTAACTAGGAATTCAAATGATGGATGAGAATGGCTAAGTATTTTAGCATGGTAACTTTGCTTGGATTGTGGATGATGAAATGAGGAGAGGAGCTCTTCATTTATAGGATTTCAAGATGGATGAATGCCAAAATTGGAGCAATGTGGGACTAACATTCATCCAATGATATGGTGCCACTTGTCAAGCTATGAATGGATGATGGTTGTGCAAGATTTGGGGTTTGTGCCAATAAATGCCAATATTTGAAATTCAAATTTGTTGAAATGACATGTAAGAGGGAAGGGAAAATGAAATAAATGCCACTTGGCTCAAGGAAAAGGACATGTAAGAGGTCTTAAATGCCTTGTTGGATGTACATGTTGACTTGGAATTTTTGAATTCAAATTGAGAGAATATTCTAAAAGATGCCATGTGAGGAAAATAGAGAGTTAATAAATGAATTACATCTATTTTCATGTGCAACTTGCATTATCTAGAGGATGTGACATGAGATGAGGTTAAATTAATTAAAGGTTTAATTAATTTAATAGGAGATTAGATGATGTGACTTATTTGACTTAGATTTATGAATTTATTTAAATCAGATAAGAGAGGAATATGATAAGAGGCCAATTAAATAAATATTTTGATTTATTTAATCAAAGGGGTGGTGTTAGATTAAATCAAATAAGGTTTTAATTTATTTAATTTAATGGATAGACTTTAGAGATTTAATCAAATAAATTGATTATTTAATTAAATAGGGATAACTAGATCAGATGGATTGATTTAATTAACAAGAGAAAGTGACTTAATTAGACAAAATAATTTATTTAATTAAGAGACAAATATTGATGAATTTAATCAGATAAGGGAATTTGATTAAACGGTTAGACCGAGGTATGATTTAGGAAGAAATAATGTTAGTAAGTTAGGATCAGATGCACGATGTCAATTAGTATATTTTCGATGTCTACATTTTGCCCCTCTTTGAAGCAATGCACTCATTGCGTTGGTTCAAAGAATAAACGATCTCGATCAAAGCCAATTTTTTTTTATATTTAAAAACTTGCTTGAGAGAAAACATGCCATTATAATGCCCCCTCGAGAGATCAGACAAAAATTTCAATTGTTTGGGTGATCTCGCGAAAAAGGGTGACTAAGTGCCCGATAAGTTCAAAGGGGGTCCGAGAGGCTAAAATGTGTCTAAACACAATAAAACGATGAAAAGCAAGTCTCAAACAGACAAAAACAGGTTCAAGGGTCCAAAACCCTAGCAGGACAGCCCTAGAGGGTCAAAAAACCCTAATTTTTAGGCTTAAAAGGGGCCCGAGGGGTCACTTTCAAGTCATTTTCACACACCTCCGCTAGAAAACCTCGAGATTTGAGCTCTGACCTCCTAATGATATGGCGCAACAACAGCTTCCTCTACAGATTTTTAACTGAGTTCGGACCTACCAGTGGCCACCTGGCATCAGTGCCCCAGTATGTGATCCTTACCTTAGCTTAATTTTTCCATTTTAACGCATTTATTACATGTTTTAAGGAGAGCTCGCCTCCAACAGCACTATTATAGTGCCGCTCGGTGTTTAAAGCGCACCAATTTTTTCCATTTTACGCCGCAGCGGTGCAATTTGGAGTTTAAAAACTCCACCGCTGGGCTTGGGCTCAGCTCAGACTCGGTGGGCCAGTTTGGAAAAGTGCGCCGCGGCGGTGCCCTTTTCATGAAAACTGTGACGCTGGGGGTTAAAGTGTGCCACAGCGGTGCTATTTGGCCAAATTTTGGGTCCAGTGTCAGAGTTTGAGAGAACTCAAACTGCGACGCCTTCACAAACTGCGACATTGAGAATGAGTTTGAAGCGTTAGGTCAAGAATTTTCCAAAAAAAATTTAACATGCCGACTTGCGTGATGCAGTACGGACCGAGGGAGCTTTACTCTTGGGAGCACTAGTCGCGGGATTTGGCGAGTGTCCTATAGGACTTGAGTGACAGGGATCAGGACCGATTGGGAGTTGCTAGGCTATGGCACATTGCATACGTAGCGCCTGTGCGCACACACCTCGGGTTGTTATCGACACTGGCTGAGAGGTGGCACAACGAGACCTCTTCATTTCATCTTCCTACTGGTGAGGTGACCGTCACCCTAGAGGACGTCTGGAAGATACTACGATTGCCCATTCATGGCCGTCGGGTGATCCATGATATAGAGGATGGACGCGATTGTTGCATTTGATTTCTTGCCACTCGAGATATCATCTATTGCGAGGGGCAGATCGAGCTGGAGAGGTACATAGTTATAGCACCTCCCTTCCACTGGGCGATTGCGGTGATCATTTCGGGTTTTGTTGCCCCAGACAGATGAGGGCGGTACTTTAGTCCTGGATGGGGATACTACTGGGAGAGGATGGTCCAAAACAGGCTGGTTCGATTCATGTGGGGGCCCGTCCTTTTGGCCTCACTCTACAGGGATTCACACAAGTATGCTTACATGGACGACAGAGCACTGGGAGCTGGGGTGACACTTTTGCATGTTTGGGCCTGGGAGCACATTTATGTACTACATCCATGGGTTATTCCAGTTCCGATGGGGGCAGAGTATGCCTTGGTGGAACGGTATAGAGGTGGCGTGTCCTTCACACACACTGGAGAGCACGGGATCCCCTACTGGAGGCGGGTCATATATGAGATGCTTGTGTTCACTTGGAGACCATACCTCGGTCAGCCTGGATGGGCTGATGATGCAAACCAGCTCTTCTAATGCCGGCATGACAAATACATGCAGGACCGAGAGCACACTATGATAGAGAGGTACTTGCTCGGGTGTGTACATCGTCAGTTTGGAGAGCCACAGGATTGGCTAGATGACGGTTATGTGGCCGTCTTTGCACGTAGCATGACACAAGTGTCATGGGGCCTTGGTATTCCTACCACAAAGGTAGTTGATAGCTTTTGGCAGACGGTAGCCCAACTATGGGCTTACGATCAGGGTTTGGTAGATCCGGGCACGACACAGGCCTACAGAGACTGGTTCAGGCCTCCTCTTCTGTTGACTGTTCCAGGTGAGGATCAAAAGGCACACAGGGTCAGAGGCAGAGGGAGAGGACGGGGAGGAGGACCCAAGATCATGATTTGAAAGGACCCACCATTGGTGCCCCCAATTTCGCCAGGTCAGGGAGATGTTCCCATGCAGGACCAGGAGCAGGATCCGCCAGTCCCACCACCACGAGCTAAGGGTGAGGGCCAGGTTCACACGCATCCACGGGCACAACCAACAAGGCAGGTAGATGCGTAGGATGCCTTGATTTTGCAGTTACAGGGACAAGTACAGGTAGTGATGGCTGAGAGGGACTAGACACGAGCTAAGAGAGAGCAGCTGAGAGCAAAGAGGGATGAGGCTATGCAGCAGAGATAGGCTGCAGAGCTATAGGCAGTGATAGAGCTATGTCGTAGGCAACAAATTGAGAGTATGACAACCTTAGCCTCCTCCCAGGGTACAGTGCCGGTACGATCTTATAGGGAGGCCATTTGAGAGGTAGAGTACTACCGCCAAGCGTACTATGACCATGTACCTAGAGCAACTTGGGTTCCAAAGTACTCAGAGCGAGCCAGTCAGAGACCACCAGAGGGTCACAGTGACAGGGGCGAGGGCGGCATTCATGGAGATCGACCGTGATCCAGATGTTATATGACTTTGTGCCTTATGGGCCCATTTTTGATAGCCTTGATGGGCATTTTGTACTGATTGACATACGCATACAGTGATCCGATTATTTTATTCTTTTGCACTATGATAGTGACATTGATGATATGATATATGAGCCGATTTTGATGAGATGTACTGTGTACTTTTATTTATACATGGATGGTTTATTTCTATATGCTTTGCAGTGATGTTCTTATGGATGCATTTATTTCCAATGATGTATGTGATGCCATGATGTGCAATAATGTGTGTAATAATACTTAATTATGAGATGATTTATGAATGTAATATGATGTGATGGTCGTGATATGATGCAAAACGGTTTTATGAGATGTTTTAGAATAACAAATGTTATTATCCTAAATGATGTATGTGATGTAATGATATGTTAATGCCGAGTGATATGCTAATGTGTAATGAATTAAATGCTTATCTACCTATTTGTTTATGATTATGCAGTAAATGATTATGAAATGATTCTGTAAATTCTATGTGATGATTTAGATGGTAATGTGAAATGGTTATGAAGTGCAAATGCAATTTTTATGCAATGATTAATATAATGCTATGAGATGCAATATAATGGGTGAAATGCGATGATATGGATGCACCTGTTTATATGATGATGAGAATGCGATGTTTCGTATATGATATGCAATGCAATGTGCTAATGATGTCTATATGATGTGCTTATGTAATATGCTAATGATGTGTGGATGCAGGATTGATGGTGATGATGGTGATGATGATCAACTATCATAGTACTTGGTTAGCACGGTTAGTGAGAAAAGAAGTCATTTCAACAAGACGCATGATAACACAAATGCAGATGATGATGATGATGATGATGAGGATTACTTGCCAAGGGATTGGGATTTTCAAAGGGCCAAATTTTCTTATGTTTGATAACACACATGGTACGATGCATCAAGGTATAGACAACCAGGATGGCGTGGTACTTAGTGTGATGGACTTTTTCTCGACAATCAGATAGGAGTATTCTTGTTCACACCCGACATATGAAAACCTTGCTAGGATTTAATTTTGAAGTTTCAGACACCTCAGACCAAAACACAGAAAGGTAAACCTATCCCTGTAATAGTCAACAAGTTTCCCTAGACCTCTTCCATACATACTTAACAAAGTAAGTATCACCGAGGTTATATTACAAGAACGTCCAACAAGCATAGCAGACAAAAGATAATGATCGTTGCCCCATTCCTTCTTCTCTAAATCCTTTGTTTTGGGATATCATCGAGACATCCTTGGAATGAGCACAAATAAGATAAGTTAAAAGATAAAGACCAAGTAAACAAACAGACTGATGCTCTTTAATACTGTTAACGGAAAGAGGATGTGTTTTCTAGGGATGATGAACGAAACTTATTGCCAAAAGATAATGCCCACTATAGGAAGGATTCATCCTAGGACATGTTAGTGGATGGTGACACATCATTTTTTTTATAAGGGATGATTGATATGGGACAAATTTAGATGATGGTGTTATCGATACGAAGAGATGACCAATTTGTTTACGTACTGGCTTAGACTTAAGACTTGACGTTTTGGAGTTCTACTTGTAATCTGCTAGACTTGTTTCCGATTATTTTACCAAAGATTGATGATGATGATCCATTTATTATGGATGGTGCTTATTGTGGGTGCAAGCGAGATGAGGTGGATGGAATTTTTCAAATATTTGATGTTTTTGATGTTTTGCAATGTTTTGAGGCTATTTTTGATGTTTTTGAGATTTTTACAAATGTTTTGATTTTTTTGGATTTTTCAAATGTTTTTTGGAATTTTTTGAGATTTTGACCAAGAGACTAACCTAAAGACCTATCCTAGGGGCCTCGGGGGCTGGTCAACAGACGAGCCTTGTGTACGTTATACACGCAGAGACCACGTAGTTTGATTGACGACTCGACTGATTTACAAATGATGATATACATGATGAAATGTCAGTTTATTATAATGAACTCCTAAAGGACTAACCTAAATGTCTTGGGGGATAATCAAAGATCAACCTTGCCTATGTTCAAGCTTAGAGATGAATTAGTTCAAAAAGACGGCCTTGTTTTTGGTTTTTGATGTGACTTTTTGACTTGTTTTTGGATTTTGATATGTTCTAAATGTTTTTGGATTTTTGGATTTTTGGATTTTTTGATGTTTTTGAATTTTCTGATTTTCTTAGGACTTTAAGATCATACACGAATCTGATCCAATAAGAAACATGCCCCCCGCATGATGTAATAGACTACCTCGATAAAGGCAAGACAAACTGACCTTGAGAATAAGCTGAGTAGTACTAGGATGGATCATGATACGAATGCAGGACCAAGCTATGGTGCAAATGCGAGTGGATATGTGATGGATGGAGACCTAAATGTGGTGTATGATGGAAGCGAAATGGATGGATGATGCAGATCAAACCATAAAGATGCTGGTGGATGGAAAGTGCATATTTACACAAGGCGCCTGTTTGCTAGCTTTTCACCGAGGTATTTTCCCAAAGTGCCACCAAAGTGGTTTTCACTAGAGGACAATTTTTTTTTTGATCCTTTTTCTAATTTTTTTGGATTTTTCATATTTTTTGATTTTTTTGTTGTCACCAAGATGCCTGTTTTCCAGGTTTTCACCAAAGTAACCATTTTTTTAGAACTTTTTCTAATTTTTTGGATTTTTTGGTTTTATACCCTGGAAGATTTATGCATAAAACTTTTTGAGATGGGAGCTATTCATTGGCTCCTGTAGAGGTTCCCCTTCAGGTGTTGATAGCTGATATGCCCCTGATTTATAGCTTGTTGTGACGATGAAAGGCCCTAACCAATTGGCTTCGAACTTTCCTTTGCTATTGGGATTCAGGACATTCTTTTGATTTTCTTTTAAGACTAATTCTCTGACTTGGAAAGTTCTGCTTCTGATCTTCTTGTTGTAGCTTTGTTTGAGTCTATTCTAATAGACTTGCAAGTGATTTAAAGCATCTATTCATTTCTCATCCAGTAACTCCAGCTCATTTAATCTTGACACCCGATAGTCCTCATCATTGATGAGGTTTTGCAATGATATCCTGAGGGATGGGAGCTCGATCTCAATGGGAAGCACGACTTATGATCCATAGACCAAGGAGAAGGGGGTGGCGCCAGTGGGTGTGTGGATGCTGGTTCGATAAGCCTAAAGGGAAGGATTAAGTTGCAAGTGCTAGTCGCGACCTGTGTCATTGACTATTTTCTTGAGGATTTTGAGGATGGTTTTATTCGTTGCTTCTGCTTGGCCATTGCCTTGGGGATAGTATAGGGTGGAAAAGTGATGCTAGATTTTGAATTTCTCACACAAGTTGCAAAGCTCCTGGTTCTTGAATGGTGTGCCATTATTTGAGATAATGGCTTGTGGGACACCATAACGACATATGAGATAGTTCAAGATGAATTTTGAGATCTACTTCCCAGTGATATATGTCATGGGTATGGCTTCCACCCACTTAGTGAAGTACTCAATTGCAGTGAGGATGAACTTGTGGCCATTAGATGAGGTGGGTGTGATTTTTCCAATGAGATTGAGTCCCCATTGTGAGAAGGGCCATGGTGTGACGATTGGGTGATGCTCTTGAGCTAGAGCATGGATGAGATCCCCATGTTACTGACATTGTAAACACCTTTTAGCATGGTCATGTGCTTCTCTTTCCATTGTGGGCTAGTAATACCCTAGCCTCAGCAGTTTCTTGGTGATGGTCATTCCACTCGAGTGTGAGCCACATATACCGTTATGAAGCTTAGTTAGAGCAGTTGATGCCTCCTCAGTATTTAGACAACACAATAAGGTACCTTCTATGCTTCTACAGTATAAGGTATCACCTAGGATGACAAATCTAGATGCCTTTTTGATAAAGGTTCATTTTAGGTTTGATGGGAGGTTAACGAGTATGACTCCTATTTGAAGATATGCATAGATGTCATGATACCAAGGATCTCCAGGACCAATGATTTCACTCACATATTCTGATTTTGGTACCTCAAATGTGGGAATGAGAAGCTGCTCTATCAAAAATTCATATTTCGATACGTTATGAGGGATGTCTAATAAGGACCCAATTGTAGCCATGGCGTCGGCTGCTCTGTTGTTGGTTCTTAGAATCTACTCAAATGTTATGTCAATGAAGGATTCCTTTAGAGCCTCCACCAATTTCTTGTATGGAGTGAGCTTGTCATCCTTAGTTTGATATTCATTATTGACTTGATTTATGATCAACTGAGAGTCCCCATACACCTTCAGAGCTATGATATTCCATTGCACTGCTATCCTGAGGCCTATAGTCAAAGCCTCATATTCCGCTATGTTGTTAGTGCAAGGAAATGCTAATTTATATGACTTCGGTATGTAGTCCACTTGTAGAGTGATGAAGAAGACACCAGCTCCTGATCCATGTTGTGTGTATGAACCATCGAAATATAGTTTCCAATGGTCAGTTATATTGAGGTTAAAAATGGATTCATCTGGGAATTCTGAGACAAGAGGGTTCTCAGAATACATAGGTGCTTTTGCTAGTTGATCTGCAATAACCTATCCCTTGATTACTTTCCTTTCTACATACTCGATTTCATACTCTGATAATATCATTACCCACTTTGCCATTCTTCCTGTGAGGATTGCCTTTGATAGGAGATACTTGAGGGGATCAATTTTTGCGATGAGCTTTATCTTGTGTGCCAGCATATAATGTCTAAATTTTTGGGATGCAAACACTACTGTGAGGCAAGCTTTCTCGATGAAGGAGTAATTTAGCTCATGATTGACCATTGTCCTGCTAATATAGTAGATGGACCTCTCCATTCCATTTTCATCATGTTGAGCAAGAAGAGCTCTGAGGGTTGCTACTGTTGCTGACACATATAAGATCAATGACTTTCTCAGGATAGGTGGCATTAACACTAGTGGTGTCAGTAGATATTCCTTGATTTTGTTAAATGCTTCTTCACATTTTTCATCCCATTTATACGCTACCCCCTTGTGGAGTAGGTGAGAGTATGGGTTCTACTTGTCTGCCAATTGTGCTATGAATCATTTGATGGATTGAAGTCGGCCTTGGAGGCCGCTCAGTTGTTTTAATGTCTTTGGTGCTTCCATCTCGAGGATTGCCTTCACTTTTTCTAGATCTACCTCAATACCCCTCATGGAGACTATGTATCCTAGCAGTTTACCTGATTGTACGCCGAAGATGCACTTCTTGGGATTTAGTCTAACTTTGTATTCCTCCAGTCTGTCAAAGATAGCACTTAGGGTTGCTATATGATCTTGTCTTTTTCTTGACTTTTCTAGGATGTCGTCAACATAGTCCTCAACTGTCTTGTGAATCATATCATGGAATATTAGTGTCATGGCCCTTTGATAGGTTGCACCTGCATTCTTTAGGCCGAATGGCATCATGTTCCAGCAATAGGTCCCCCATGGACAAGTGAAAACCGTCTTGTGTTGATCTTCTTTTGCTATCATGATCTGGTTGTATCCTGAAAATTCATCCATAAGTGATAGCATCTCATGCCCTACCATCATATCTACTATCATGTCGACGTTGGGAAGCGGGAAATCATCCTTGGGACATGCTTTGTTCAAATCTTTGAAATCTGTACAGATTCTGATGGCTCTGTCAGGTTTTGAAATAGGTACCAAATTTGACACCCATTCTGGATAATTGATTGGTTGGATAAATCCTACATCCAACAAATTTTTGAGCTCCATTTTGACCAATAAGGCTATTTGAGGATGCACTTTTTGAAGTTTTTGTTTGACGGGCTTTGTTTCTGGGTACACTGCTAAATGATGAACCACAATCTATGGATCTAGCCCTGGCATATCAGCATAACTCCATGCGAAGTTTATTTGTCTTTCCTTTAGGAATGCTGCTAGGAGTTCTTGCTCTTCTGTTAATAGTGATTCCGCGTAGAATGTGATATGCAGGGTCTCCTCTGTTCTTATGTTGACTGGATTGCACTTTTTGGCCAAGACTGCTGATTTCTCCTGGTGAATATCTCTTAAGGGAAGATTGAATCCTTCATCCTCAGGCACCTTAGAGAGGTTTTCACCATTGGATACGTCCTTTCTTTTTACTATTTTCTTGTCGGAGAGTGCCACAGTGTGGTTTTCACTCAAGGACTTGGATATGATTCTTAGTTTCTCACTTTTGTGACAGAAGGATTCAATCGTTTCCCCATAATAACACTGTGTGTCGAACTCCATTATAAACCCTGCCTTATGGTCCCCATCTGGAATGTTATCCCTCAATTCCATGAATTCTTATAGCACCTCATCATTTTCAAATGTATCAAGAACTGGTGGTCCTCATTGGTCGTAATCGATTAGTTGGGGGTAGACTAAACGGATCTCATGATTTGGATGATCGGTTTCAAAGGAGAGGGTGCTAATCATATACAGGGTGGTATCTTACAATAACCTAGGGAGATTGGATATGGTATCTTCATCATCGCTACTAACATAGGGCTTAGTTATGAAATTATGTGTGTCTCCACCTGTGACTATTGGTGAGTGTACTTGTAATAGCACTAGTTGAGGAGAGACATTAGCAGCTCTAACCAGAGGACTTTAGCCACGTATGGTTATTCTTGGAGGGGTACATCCAAGACCAAGATTTGTTATAGGTCGCGTCTCTAGCATGATAGGTATTATGAGCTCATTGTCATTTTATCCCAGTCTCTGATTTCTTTCGTAGCCCATTGCGAACATCATTTGTAGGCCCCTGCTTCTTTCATCCATTGGTAATTCAAGTGTCAGTCTTTCATCTTGATACAACATGTGAGATGGATTTGCTTGAATAACGTCATGGCCAAGGTCTCCCCATCTTGTGAATTTAGGATAGTTTTCAGGATAGGTTTGTGATGTAGAGGTTTGGTTTTCTTGTGGACGTCCCCGTGATCTAGGAGATTGAGGTAACTCTCCTATCACAAAAACATTATTAGGGAGCCTATAGCTTCCACAACCATCCTCCTGGATGATGAGCTTGATGTCAGAGATGGTGGGAATGGCAGGTGTCTTTGTTGCAGAAGTGGATGCGAGGGTGGCGGGGTTGATGTATGATGTGGATGGGCCCTCATCATTCTTTGGCACTTGGAGGATTTTGTAATACTTGGCTTCAAGATTTTTGCAATATGAAAACGGTTCGGGATCTCCATGAATGGTAACCTCCTTTCCATTATGTGTAAATTTCACACATTGGTGGAAGGATGATGCTCCAACTTTCATTGCATGGATCCACGGGCGTCCCAGGAGGATGTTGTATGGCAAGTCAAGGTCCAGGACCTGATAGGTGGTTTCCATGAGCATTGTCCCTACTTGAATAGGGAGTTTGATTGTGCCCTGAGACACTCTTTCTTGGTCATCATACGCTCTTATCGTGATGCCCTTACCTTTGTCGATGGAATCCTCTGATATTTTCAATTGCTTGATGAGGCTAAGAGAACAGATGTTCAGATCTACACCTCCATCCACCAAGACCCTTTTGATTTTTCTCTTGTTTACAATGGCTTCCAAATGAAGTGCACGATTGTGAGATGGTTGGGCAGGGAAATCTTGGTTAGAGAATGTGAGGAGATTAGGCATTATGATATTTCAGACCATAGCTTGGAATTGGTCCGCATCGAGATCTACGGGGATACTGGATGAGGCTAATGCTTCCTCAAGGATTTTCTTATGGGCCGATGATATTTTTGACAACTTGATGATGGAGATATGTGCTAGTGTTCTCTTGAGTTGCTCGACAACATTGTAGCTATGCGGAATGACTCTAGATGAAGGGACTTTATTAGGTTGGGATGATCCTGCAATGGTGACTTTGCCGCCTCTTGTGGTGACTCCACAATCTTTGGCATGGGTGCCCTTGATAGTGATGACCATGTAGTCTTCATTTAGGGAGGCAAAAACTATTTCGTACACATGATTTACACTACCCTTCCCTTTATCATTTTTATTCCCTTTGTTGCTATGATTCAACATTGGATTCATGTAGATTTTTAGGTCTTGATTTCCGGTAGGTTGTTCAACGTTTATGATTCTTTTGTCAATGAGATCTTGGATGATATTTTTGAGTCTCATGCAGTTGTTCATGGTGTGACCTTTGATTTTGTGAAATTTTCAAAGTTGATTTTTGTTATACCAAGGGGGTTTGACATCGGGTTCTTGGTAATTCTTGAATGTAGGTGCTTTGATGAGCTTTTCATCGATCAACCTTTTCATGATGTCTTCAAGTGGTTACCCCAACATAGTGTATTTTCATTTAGGATATTTTTTGCACTGGGGTGGTCCTCTTTGGTCATTGAGGTTATTGATGGTTGGGTTGTTGTTGGGTTGATATGTTGTGTGACGAGTGTTTTGGTGTTGATTTTGGACTTGCGGTGTGGGTGTATTTTGGCGTGGACCACTAATGACCACCTTGGCATCAACAATAGCATCATTAGTAATGTTCTTGTTTCTTGCCCATGTTTGAGGTTTATCATTGTAATTTGATGGTGGGTGATTTTTTTGCTGTTCGTGATATGATGTTGATTCAGTCGGTTGGGTCGCAAGGGCTCTTTCAATGCTGAGAGCCTTGGAGATCAATTATTCATATGTAGTGATACCCTGAACCTTGAGGTGGAATGCTAAGCAGCTTTCAAGGTTGGCGATGATTGTGTAGACTTGTTGTTCTTCTGGCATGGTCCACTTGCTCCGATTGACCTTGGATTGCCATCTTTGAAGAAATGAAGCAAAAGATTCATTTTTTCCTTGTTTTAGATCGTATAGTTCTTTGAGATTGACATCCATTGCAATGTTACATGCGTATTTTCTAATGAATTTATCTCTAATTTCCTAGAATGTTCTGATACCTGAGGGTAAGCGAGAGAACCATTCTATAGCAAGACCTACCAAGCTTCTAGGAAATAGCCGCATCAGATAAGTATCATCGTATGCAAACTCCATGGAATGAACCTGGAATTCCCTGATGTGATCTTTAGGGTTTCCCATCCCTTGATATTTGTCAAATTTAGGGATCTCAAATCCCTTAGGGAATGGTTTCATTTCTAAGCTCCTATCAAATGGATAGGGACACAAGTTGCTTGGTGTCTTGGTTGTTCACCCAGACTGAAGGTCGAGCACTTGTTGTGATAACAACCTGAGTTGTGTCATTACATCGCTTTGCAGATCAGGGGGTGGGATGAATGTGTTTTGAGGTGTTGCAATAATGGTTTGGATGGATGGATTAGTTGGTGCATTGTTCAATGGTATATGTATGTTCTGGTGAGCGAGGTAGGCTTCTACCTACTTTTGTATGAATGCTGCCTATTGTTGATCTTGTTATTGTTGTGCTTGTTGTTGTTCCAACAACGCTTGTTGTTGTGCTTGATGTTGTTCCCACAATGCTTGTTTTTGGGCTGCCACTTCTGCTACTTTTTGTTGCTCTTGGTATTGCTTTAGTGCTTGCTGATATGCTTGCATTTGTGCTGCTTGTGCAAGAAGTTGTGCTTGTGCTTGTGCTTGAGCTGCTTGTGATTGTGTTGCTTGTTGTTGCAATAAAAGTTGTGCTTGAGCGACTTTTTGTGCTTGCAATGATTGTGCGGCTTGGGTGGCTTGTTGTTGTTGCTGTTACAATAAAGCTTGGGCTTGTTGTGCTTGTTGTGCTTGCAATGTGGCTTGTGCAGCTTGGGTAGCTTGAGCGGCTTGAGCAGCTTGTACGCCTTGTTGCACGACTTTTTTTTTTTGTACTTGTTGGTATCCTCTTTGGAAAGTGGCTTGCAATGCCGCGTCAAATTGTTTTGATGTAGTGAATGTTGGTGGTGGTGGGGGTGGTGGTGGAATGGTGGTAAGTGATGATGTTGTGTTGATGTTGTGGGTGTTGGATAATGGTATTGATGTGATTGGTCCTTGAGAGACCATGGTTTGTGATGATATTAAAGGGATGTTTGATGATGTTGCCATTGCTTGTGTGTTCATCGTTTGTTGTTGTGATATCAACGACAAATTTTTGGCGTTTGGTGTAATGCTTTGATTCATGGTTGGGATGTAGGTTTGATTGATACTTGGTAGAGGGGGAAGCCCTAAACCAAGAAGCGATGTGGATGACAATGGAAATGGTGGAATAGGTGGAAAGGTGAGGGGCATGAGTTGTTGTGAGAATGTTGTGGTGTCGAATAAGCCCCCTAGTCTGAATGTATCTCCCTCTTCTTGTGAATTTGTGAGAAGAGGTGTTTGTGGTGCTCCGTGAAAAGATGTTGATGATGGGTCATAATGTAAAGTGAGAGGAACATTTCTGTGTAATGGGTTTTTGAGTATGTTTTGTTCCAATGTGGTGTTTGCGTCCAAGTTTTGATTGTTAACAAGGGGGTGTGGTTGAAGAGCATTAAGGAATGTGTTTCCCTTGTTAACATTGGGTTGTGTTGGAGCAAACGATGTTGTGATTTGTGGGATGTTTTTGGTGATGTTTTAGGATGGAGGTGTAGATGAGATGGGTATGGTGGATGAGATTGGGGGAAATGATGTATCCACTATAGTACTCACATCAAAATCCAAAGGCAACTTGGCCCCTTGTTTTTCTAGTTCAAGCATGTACAACGAAGGGTTAAGTTTCATCATGATGTTGATGTTCTATGGTTGTCTAGATTTTGGAGCATTTCCATCATTTCCTCATGAGACATTCTGAAAGTGAGGTCGTCTCCTTGATTTTCTTCTTGGGGATTTTGGGATGATGAGAGGATCAATGGATTTCTTAATTTGGCAGGATTCATTTCTGCATTTGTTTGGATAAGATCGCTTGAAGCGGGTGTTTCTTTGTTGGCTTCCATACTCTTCTTGTATTGAGATCTCGTTTGAACCATAAAATAAGGATCAATCTTTGAGAATATGGGAGATGAATCTCTTGATTCTTTGGATTGTTCTCTATTTTATGTCCCAAAGTATAAAGTTTTAGGATGCCTTAAGGATCAAATGTGATGATGATATAATGATGATGTTTAGGGATGGATGATATGGATGTTTTGGCTTTTGATAAATCTTGAATGAGATACTAGGCTTTTAGGACTTGTGGATTTTGATTCTTGATTTTTGGGATTTTGAGATTTTGTCCTTGATTTTGATTTGGATTTTTGAACAAAATGACCCTAAGATGTTGGATGATGATCTAAGGGATAGCTTTGTTCAAAGGATGATAATTTGAATATGTGTGAGGAGAAGGATGCATCTACCCACATCTATTCGAACAAGATGATTGTTTCACTAAGCATATGAAGAAGGATTCATCTACATACACTAAGCTAGACAAGATGATTTTGATAACTTTGACTAAGTATATGCAAAAGGATGCATCTACACATACCTAACCAAAGGTGTTTTGATAAATGTTTTCAAGGATTTTGTCTCAATGATTTTGATGTTTTTTTGATTTTTCCACAAAGCATAGTATCAAGGATGATTTTAAGATTTTTCAAAAGGTGATGATGATATGGATTTTGTTTTGATGTTTTGGAGGATGGGTGAAAAATGATTTTGATATGTTTTGATCCTAAGATGAACCTAAGAAGGACACTTTGTTTGCCTAGATCTAGGTATTGAAGAGCATGGATATGCTTCCTAATGACCTTTGTAACCAAGAAATGATTTCATTTTGAACATTCACTTTCGGATTTTCAATCAATGATTGGTGCTTTTGGGATTTTGGAGTCTTCAACACATATAAAAGTTCATTTTGCTTAGCTTTGCTTAATGTCTTTATTTTACCAAAACACTTTATTCAATTAGGTTTTCAAACTAAGATGTCCAATGTCTTAATTTATTCAAACCCCACAAGATATGTTATGTGGAAATTTAATGAACCTAAGGCAATGGTTTCCTATTGTTTACTTAAGAAGAAAAATTGAGATATAATCCAATGTTTAGAAACCGCTAAGGATGTGAATCCCAAGGGAAAGCAATAACATATGGATTGAGTCAATTGTATTTGTCCTCAAAAGGGTTTGAAATTTGGATGATGTTTAGTGTTTGTTTTTGAGATGTTTTCGAGCAAGCAATGTATTTTATAACCCAAGAATAAGTACTATCCTATGGATGTGAAAGACAATATTTATTGGATTCCCACTTGGACAAGTCTAGCTACGCTTATCTCTAGCGAATGGTTAGATGCTTGACCCCACTGGCTCCCCTCCACGACACTCACTTATACGGGGTAGCCAAGTATCAACACCCATGAAATTCCCATGGCATGTTTTCCATTTCTACTAGAAGACCATAAAAATGTGGGGTGGCTTCAGAACAACTGTTCTTGCACCAACAAATAGATAAAGGATTTTGGAAAATTCTAGCACATGGGTTCTAGTAAGGACTTTCCGTTTGTAGGAGTTGACCCAATGTGGCAAGAGTCCCCTTTTAGATCCATCTTGTCGAAGTCAACCGCATGATATTGCTGTTTCTTCTAATATCCACATTTATATCCCAGCTAGAAATACTCTTGGCTTTAGAGTGTTACCGGTTGAGTTGTTCCCTTGGGTGATTACTTTTTCCCACAAGGCAGACCCTCTAAGATAAACAAAAGCGAATGAAGAACAAAATCCATAACTCGATCAATCTTTGATAGCAACAAAGAGAGAGAATATACGCGAAAATGCCCCCACTCACACTCGCATAATAGTTTGTTCAATTTTAAGCCCAAATCGAAGTGTGGAGGTGATTGCTTTGTCTTAACCCAAAGTCATGGAAAAGGCCTTTTGATTCTCAAGATCACTATAAAGCACGAGAGAAGCGCATACATCCTTTTCCAATGGCTTTAGTCTAAGTAAGCCCTTCATGAAAAAGCACAACTACACTTGTTCTTTTTAAATCCTCAAAGCAATATGCGAGTTCATTTTTAGAGCACCCAAAAGACAAGTGATAAACATTTGTTGAATTTGTTAATCCCATAAACAAAATCTAGTAAGTTGTTGAACCTATTGTTCTTTTTAACCTTTGCAATAAATGGAATTGAAAAGTTCTTTTTAAGCCCAAATGAAAGCTAGTGTTCTACAGATGAAAAGATGACAAAATTCCTAAGTGTTAAACAAACACTTCAGTGTTTAAAAACACTTTAATTAGACACAATATCATCACCATGCTCCTCTTCCCTTAGTTTTTTGATTTCCAACCTACAAAGGAGAAAAACAGTCAGATTTTGGAAAAACACATAAAATTAAAAAGCAGAAAATAGAGGAAGAAGCAATCATAAATTAAAGCACGTGCTAAAAATTAAATTTCTCCCTTTTACTGTCTTCCAATGTCGCAACTCATGAAGGCGTCATTATTTTTGTCTCGTAGCGTTGCTCTTATAGTTCCACTTTACCAGTTAGCGGCACTCTATGTCGGGATAGAGAGCATGATTGCGTCGCTCCTTTCACTCAGCGTCTTAGTTTTTGAAAGCGTCGGAGTTTAGAATTTTTTGAAACTGATGCAGATCGGCGAGTCCAGCGGTAGAGTTTAGGATTTGAATTTTTTTGGCGAGATGAGCCCAGTGGCACCAAAAAAGCGATGCTGACAAGCCTGCAGTGCTAAAACAGTGACGTTGACGAGCTCGCGTTGAAATTTCCTGTGTGTCAAGAAAACGCAAAAATTTTGAGGAAATGTTAGAAATGTTGATGTCAGGCCCTCCTTGTAGCGCCAAATGTGCAAACCCTTTTCCTAGTACCTACAAAACAACATGAATAAGTGAGTTAGACAAGGAATTACAAGCTAAAAGAAGGATTCCCCATGAAATCCATTTGCAAACTCAAAATAGGAAAGAAAACAAGCAAGAACACAAAGAAAATGATAAAACTAGATTTAATCCTAATTAAAGAAGCAAACACTTGATCCCATGGGGGAATTGGTGCCAATTTGATGTGAAAATTGGCCCTTTCCCAATCCCTATGATGCAAGATTCGAATGTTGAAGATGATGTTGATCCACTTTTGATGAAAAGATGAGAACTCCAAGCCAAATCTGCAAAAAGCCTAACTAAGAATTTGAATGATGGATGAGAATGGCTAAGTATTTTAGCATGGTAACTTTGCTTGGATTGTGGATGATGAAATGAGGAGAGGAGCTCTTCATTTATAGGATTTGAAGATGGATGAATGCCAAAATTGGAGCAATGTGAGACTAACATTCATCCAATGATATGGTGCCACTTGTCAAGCTATGAATGGATGATGGTTGTGCAAGATTTGGGGTTTGTGCCAATAAATGCCAATATTTGAAATTCAAATTTGTTGAAATGACATGTAAGAGGGAAGGGAAAATGCAATAAATGCCACTTGGCTCAAGGAAAAGGACATGTAAGAGGTCTTAAATGCCTTGTTGGATGTACATGTTGACTTGGAATTTTTGAATTCAAATTGAGAGAATATTCTAAAAGATTCCATGTGAGGAAAATAGAGAGTTAATAAATGAATTACATCTATTTTCATGTGCAACTTGCATTATCTAGAGGATGTGACATGAGATGAGGTTAAATTAATCAAAGGTTTAATTAATTGAATAGGAGATTACATGATGTGACTTATTTGACTTAGATTTATGGATTTATTTAAATCAGATAAGAGAGGAATATGATAAGAGGCCAATTAAATAAATATTTTGATTTATTTAATCAAAAGGGGTTGTGTTAGATTAAATCAAATAAGGTTTTAATTTATTTAATTTAATGGATAGACTTTAGATATTTAATCAAATAAATTGATTATTTAATTAAATAGGGATAATTAGATCAGATGGATTGATTTAATTAACAAGAGAAAGTGATTAATTAGACAAAATAATTTATTTAATTAAGAGACGAATATTGATGAATTTAATCAGATAAGGGAATTTGATTAAATGGTTAGACTGAGGTATGATTTAGGAAGAAACAATGTTAGTAAGTCAGGATCAGATGTACGATGTCAATTAGTATATTTTCAATGTCTACAAGCACAAATCTGCCTCCTTTAAGCCTTGGGGGCTAAAAAAAAAAAGCCCCTGGTCTGTTGAGCAACCAGGGGGTTGGCGACAGGTCCGGCGAGCTGCGAGCTTAGCGAGCTCAGTGACCAGGGCAACGACGGGAGCTTGGGCGGTGACTGGGAGCTCAGTGAGCTCAGGAGCTTGGGCAGCAGCCGGAGAAACCCAGTGGCAGTGAACGGCGGCCGGGGAAAGAAACTAGGTGTTGGCGGTGGTGGTGAGATCGACGAGGGTGGAGGGCACCGAGGAAAGAAACCAGGCCATGGCGGCAGTGAGCACGGTGAGGGTGGAGGGTGTTGGTGAAAGAAACCAGGCCACGAGGGTAGTGAGCTCGACGAGGATGGAGGGTGCTGGTGAAAGAAACCAGGCTGCAGCGGCGGTGAGCTCGGCGAGGAAGGAGGGCGCTGGTGAAAGAAACCAAGCTGTGGCGACGACCTGACCAGGGGTGGAGGCTGGTGATGGCCCAACCAGGGGTGGAGGTGGCAATGGCCCAACAAGGGGTGGCGGCGATGGGCGGTTGAAGAACCAGCAGCGGCAGTGACGAGCGGCCGAAAAACCAGTAGTGGCGGCGATGGGGCATCGGGAAAAATGCAGGGTGCGACAGCCGATGGATGGCCAAAAAAATGTAGGGTGTTGAAGATGAGAAGAGTACTGCTGCCTGTAGTACTCGCAATACTTGCAGGTCTGGTGGTACCTTGCATACTGTGGGTGCAAACCCACAAAAAAAATTAATTTTTTTTTTAAAGAACCCCTTTGTATTTTATTCGCCTAGTTTTTTTTGAATCTGAGTTTCTAATGCCAGATCTCAAAAAACAAGAACAGGGAGCTTCAGACCTTGGGCTCTGATACCATGAAGGAACACAAAGATCTCTGCAAGCTAAAACACCTGTTACAGGGAGATGCAAAGAGAAACAACACAACAAAAAATAGCTCAATATTGCCAATGTAAAAGAATTAATTTGCAAAAGAAAAGATTACAGCCTTATATAGGTAAAAAACCTAAAAAGGAAAACCCTAGGCTTGCACATTAATAATTAATAAAATAATTAATTATTATGCACCTAAAGTTAGCTTAAGTGAAAAAGAGATAAAAGGTAACTTAATTAATTAACCAAATATTGTTTAATTAATCAAGTAAAAACCAATTACTCTAACATTATCTTCTTCATCATAGTCCTTGCAACTTCTTGAACAATCCTGCTATTCCTTTCAACCAATCCATTTTGTTGAGTTTTGGGGGTAGAGAAGTGTCTTTTTATGCCATGATTCTCACAAAACATGTTAAATTTATTGGGTGTGAACTCTCCACCTCTATCAGACCTCAGACACTTGATCTTCATATCCATTTCATTCTCAACCATAATCTTAAATGCTTTAAACTTATCTAGGGCTTCAAATTTTTCTTTAAGAAAAGTAACCCATGTCATTCTAGAATAATCATCAATAAAAAGCATGAAATACTTGTCACCTTGAAGACTTTTTACTCTTATAGGACCACAAAGATCTGTATGTACCAATTCCAATAATCTGGTAGAGGATTGTTCTTTTTCTTTGAAACTTCTTCTTGTTTGCTTTTCAAACTAACAATCATTGCACACAGCATTGATAGACTTTGCAATTTTTTGCAATTCTCTCACTTCTTGGACTAAACTGATTCTTACTAGATTATCAAAATTAATGTGAAACATCCTCCTGTACCATAACCAAATTTCATTAATTTGATTCACAAAGTAATGACCATCAACACCCTTGAGTTGATAAACATGTCCATCTATCCTTCTTCTAGCAACAATCACAATTCTAGAACCTTTTCTGATCTCACATCCATCATCCTGAAACATAAGATTGTATCCTTTGCTACATATTTGTCCAACACTCAAGAGATTATGTGTTAAACCCTTAACATAGTAAAAATCATCAATATTATGCTTTCCATCAAAGCTGATTGAACCTTTTCCATATATCTTAGCACCTAAATCATCACCAAATCTATCCTCCATCATAATTTTCAAGTTTGAAAAACTTACTCTTATCTTCGGTCATATGGTTAGAACATCCACTATCAATAATCCAATAGTTCTTGTCCTATTTAGCATGAAAAGCAGATACCAAAGTACCTTCAATCTTATTCTTTCTCTTCAGAGGGCATTCTTTCACACATCTTTCAAAGTTAGTAGGAACAAATTCATCTTTTAAATCCATGAACACACATTCATCATTGTCATCTCCATAATTAGATTCATCATCAGGAAAACTTGCATCTTCTCTAACATAATAACTTTTCTTAATAATTTTACCTTTGTTCTCCTTTTTTTTGTCATTCACAACTTTGTTTGGACATATTGAAACATAGTGACCTATCTTTCCACAACTGAAACATTTGAAAGGAAAGTTACCTTTATAACTACCAATACCCTTTTTCATTCTTCTCACAAAGTTAACTTCCACATCATCAAGATCCTCCTAATCTAATTCTTCAATCTTCTTTGTTTTTGCAACCTTAAAAGAAGTCTCAACTTTTGAACCAAATTCTCTCATTTCAAATGCATTTAGAGAGCCATACAATTGATCTCTAGTATACTGCTCTAGATTTTGAGATTAGTCAATAGCAGAAACTTTGTGACTATAAGCTTTAGGAAGGGTTCTAAGAATTTTCTATTATTTTTGGTTCTTTGAATTTTCCACCAAGATCTCTGATGGAGCTCACCACTTCATCTACCCGCTACATATAGCTTGCAATGTTTTCATCTTCTGACATCCGCAAGTTCTCAAATGTGATCTTTAAACTTTGCATCTTAGCTTGCTTGACCATATTATCTCCTTCATAAATACTTCCAACTTTTCCCAAATTTCTTTACCAATTTTCAAATTCATAACTTTCACTAATTTAGAATTTGTAAGACTACCCAAGAGAGCATACCTTGCTTTACTATTGATTTCATAGGCTTTGAGTTCAACTTCAGTGCTTAGACCATTTGAAGGCATATTATATCTATTTTGAACTGATTTCTAGACATCATATCCCAAATAATCCAGAAATCCTTCCATCCTTGTTTTCTAGAATGCATAGTCTGTTCCATCAAATATAGGGATCTCCTTGTGTTCCATCCTAGATCTACCTTAAGTAGTTAATATTTCTTCCAAGGAACCTTCCTTTGATACCAATTGTTGAATGCACAAGAAAACTAAGAGGGAGGGTGAATAGTTGTACCTTAAAACTTCAAAAACCTCATTAATATTCATATCTATATTCATTCATTAAACCTTAAATATTTTATAATGAATTAACATGAAAAACACATTTAAAAAAATGAAACAACTTAACACCATACACAAGAGAACACTAGATTACATGGAAAACCCAAGAAGGGAAAAACCATAGTGAGGATTAGCTCACAATATAAGTAATATCAACATTGAATACAATAGGGCTCATTGTTAGAGGGATCACTACCAAAAAAAGGGAAGGATCACTACCAAAAGGCTCATTGCTAGAAGATCTAAACAAAGATAGAGAAGAAATGTTACACAAAGAAAAGAATCTCAATGCAACAAAGAATCCATGACAATGACATCAACACCTTCACATCATGGCTAAAGATTTGTAGCCACCTTCTACTCACTGCATCCAGTATTGCACTTCTCATTTTCACACTCTAACACTTTTCAATTCGCATCATTCACATCTCTTGCGTCTATCTTAACATACTTAATTAACATAACTCTTATTTATACCATCTTCAACCTTGAAACTCTTCTCCAAGGTTGACAATGCACATCAACCGTACAAATTCAAATTAGGTTGGCACCAAAATATTTTCATGGTGGGTAGAAGTGTTCAATAAAACCACATAACACCTTATATGGGACCCAAATCAACAATACCATGCTACAACATGCTTCTACACATCATAATTGTCCATCAAAAGTAGTGTAAACACCAGGTCGACCGTTAATTGTGCAAACACCATTGAAATTTTAAGTACACACTTTCTCAAACCCAAGGACAAATTTTGAACCACACACCACACTTAAACATGATCTAGAATATTCCTCAAAGACCCTAAAATCTAAAAAATTCCTTCACAACAACTTCCACTTGAAGAATGAACACACCCAATACACATGGACAATTTTTCCATACAAGAAAATAACTTTGAAAGCACCAAACATCAAATCACCTTGACTGAACAATGATACCAACACAATCAACACACCCTTAGAACCAAAAGACTTGAAACCACTCTACAAAGAAGCACAAAAAAAAGACATTTCTCCCATACACCTTTGTAATACACAATTCACACACTGTTGAACACATCTTATTCTACACAATGATCCAACACACCAAGTCATCAATATAACACCTCTTAACTAGTCTCATCAACATATCCAAATCGTATAGGTAGATCTTCAACCTAGAAGAAATGTGTAGCAACACAAGAACACACCTCTATAATTGAGAGCACCATATAATACACCGTTTCCTCTTTTTATCAAATTTTCTCAAAAGCACTTGGAAACCAAGCACTAGAGACACATCCTCATCATCTTCACTACTTCCTCAACCATAGACAAAAACTTATGAAATAAACACTAGAGGTTGAAATCAATAGCTTTACTAATGAAAACATAATGCAACTAATCAGAGCATGAAAAACATCAACTTCTCATACTCTTGCAACAATGTCATTCAACAATAGACATTAATGACAACATAGGCTTGTTGACATCAATGACAACACTAACTGCTCATACTTGCAACAAACTTTGTGTCATATGTCTTGGTCTATCCTATTCTAGGTTGTAGTGTATTTTGAAACTTATTTTTGTGAATATGACCCTTTTGGTTCATAGCTTTAGTAAAAAATATTTATCATAATAAAAAATCAAATAACAAGTTTAGTTCTAGTGTAACCTATCCATCAATGTAGTGGCAAACTTTTGACAATGGTAAATCTTTCTTAGTAGTAATTTTTGAAAAAATGTAAAAAGTACTTTGACATTTGAATGTGGTTGGAAAAATTAAGACATGGTTTATTATTCTGAAAGTGAAATTTAATGACTTTCTTTGAATTTTATGATGTAAATAAAATTTAATGTGGTTTTGAATGAGTCCACAATGAATCAAGTCTTATTTAGTGGAAGACCCTTGACAACATAAGGAATGAGTAAGAGCATTCTCTATGTGATTTTTTTGGGATAGATACCTATTTTTCCTAGGCTCTTAGCCAAATTATACTAGCTTAGACTTGTTCTCTTGAATTGAGAGTTACAAAAACAATCTAAATTGACATAAAACCTCCATCAAAAAATAAAATTAAAAATTAAATATTTTTTTTATCAAAGCACATTTTTACTTATTGTGGAAAAATTTCATAATAAACAATCTGCATAAATTTAAATTAGATATATATATGTTTGTGTGTGTGTGTGTGAGTGAGAGAGAGAGAGAGAGAGGGAGAGAGAGAGATAAGTGTCTATATTACCATTTGAAAAATAGTGTTACATGTATTCACAAAAAGTGGGTGGAAATAGTCACAACCCTAAAGTCCATATGATGCAACAAATTGGAGCATAAAAACATAAATAAAGCTACTAGGTAGTGAGAGCAGTAGAAAAGAGGGGAGGAGGAGGATCCTAATCATAAGATTTACTCATTAGTAAGGTTAAGAGTGTCCATGGGAGGGTTCCACTTGTTATCTTTATCTTATTTTTTAGTTGCATGAGTAGGCAAAATGGAAAGAGACGATTGAGGGAATTTTTTGGAATCAAATTAGTTGGAGGCACCTTTAACAGACCATCTAGAAGTTCCTCCTATAGGTGGTAGAGAGGTGGAGCATTAAAGATTAGTCCATGATTAGCTTCACTAAACATGATCCCTTCTCACAATTAGGAAGAAACTTGGGAGAAATTCTCTTGGTTACTGTTGTGTGGTCTCACAACACACCCTATTTTTCCCCTTGGAAAAATGTGGACCCTCTGCTGGTTTTCCCTTTCTTTTCTTTTTGCTTGCTTTGGTGTGCCGCTTTTGGAGGAAATGGGAAAATGAAATTCTTGCTCCAATGTGTCTAACTCCTGCTGAAGTTGATGTTTCCTTAGACTTGGAGTGTTTGCAAATCTTTTCCCCCAACCTTATTGACCATCCAGATTCTTGGGTTTTTGGGTGTCAGGTGTTGTTGCTCTAAGGATAATACATCTTCTGTAAAGTTCATATTTTTCCCAGCTAGTCATTGTGCTTGGCGAGTTCACTCAAGAGAAATTTTCTCAAGCATTTGTGTCAGCCTTTTTCCTTGGTTAAGCCTAGTTGCAAATTTATTTTCTTTGAAACTGGAAACCAAAATTTTTTGTGGTGGAGTTCATTTCAAACCTAACTGGTCTTACTTTTACCTTGTCTTGGGTATCCTTTGCATCCAATTCTCATAAACATGATAATAAAAAGTCTCGATCCCCAGTAATTCTTTGAAGTTGGGTGTCAAATGATTCAAACCTTATTGTTAGTTGACCATTTAGTATCCAATCTAAACGCTTCCTCTAATTCCATTACCCCGTATGAGTTGAAGTGACATGCAAGCATGTCATGTTGGCCACCTATGCTACTTTCCTCTCAAAGGTGGGCCCCGATATAGAAATCAAGGAGTTTTTAATATGAACCCTAATCCACCATGATTGCACCTTTTCTTAGGGTAATTAATGCATAGTAAGAAAAATTAATAAAGGTGGTGAAAAACACACGTACTTGGCACCACCGTGAGTATGCAGTTTCTTGCATAACACATTACCTCATGCAAGACCATCCATTTGTAAGGACATCAAGGGATTAAAACAAAGGTTGTAGTGTGCAAAGAAAAGTAAATTTTAGAATGCAGAAGAACATGTCTATCAGGGTTTGAACCTATGTTAATCCAATCACATTATAAGTGAAACTAGGTACTTTTCTTGTAATTGAATTATGTTAATCTTTATTCATGCATAGCTTTGGTTAAATATCATTACTTCTAGCTAGGTCATGAGAAAATACTGATTATTCTTAAATAATTTAACCTAATTACAGTCAGTAAATGTCATGGGTAAGGAATTTTCATGAATTATTGAAAATATATGACTAGAATTAGCCCTAACTCATACACAGAGCATATATCTACTAATAATGTAGGAAATTAAGAAATATATGAGCACCTCAAGAAAGAAGAAAACAAGTGAGGAGTTTGAATTCCTCATATCCCAAGCTATATCAGCCTATGGAATGGTTACATACACTCATCCATGAGGCTTCAATGAGTATGAATTTTACACAAGGATTTGATAAGAAGGCACCACTCAGTGCACCAAGAATATGGTTGCCAGTTGAATGCATGTGGCAGGAGGGTTCCCATGGTCATTGTGAAAGGAGGAGTATATGCAGACATCTCAACAGAGAGTATTGTGTATACATTTGGCCCCCCATGGTGAAACATATGAATACATTGGATATGAATTTATCCAATGCAACATATATTAACTCAGAAGAGTAAAACAGGAGGTTCATGTTTTCAACATGGTTTCAGGAGAAGATGACTAAGGTGATAAAAAAAATCTCGAGGGCATCAATTATTCAAGAGATTCAAGACATGATAAATCTATTAAGTAGAATAGCTGGATGCAAAGATGCCAACAAATTTGTACCCTAGGTGTTCGGGATTATGAGGAAAATGATGGATACCCCTATGCAAATTCATTGGGAAAGTTTTTATCAGTGAAAGATTGCATGAATAGGTATGGACATTCCTAGACACCCAGTGGTTTACCATTTCTTCATATGTTGTCTATTCCTATGCCCTAAGGGAAAATATACAAGGTTTAAATAGAGGAGGTACCTTGGGCAGAGAACCGAGGAATAATTTGATTTATCACAATCTACCCCTAATTACTATTCACAATATCAGGAGCATTACCAAAGGATAAATGATGTGTTTTCCATGAAAATGGTGAGGTTTATGGAAGGGGACAAATCCAAGAGATTATCTCTGGAAGCACATGATGTTATCCGAATTGTTGGGTGCTTGTTTATTCAGTTTCCTACTTTAACCTATATCAAAGTGGAAGGTTTATAGATTATCCCTTCATGCTATCTAGATACCCAATAGCCAAGATGTTGCTTGAACTTATGAGACAAGTGCAACCGTCTCATGCCATTTTTTCACAAGTAGATAAGAAAGGATCTGTGGGATTCCCTATCACTATTGGGAATTATAAATGCATTATGGTTAAGAATGCTAAGATGTGTGAGGATGAGTTATTATGATCCAGTGGATAACCTTGCCAAGAATATAAGTAAGAAGTATACCCATGCCTTTATCATTTGGAGGACTTCTGGAAAAATTGTGATGATGACCATGATGTGAGAAAGAGGTCATATAATATATTTTCATTAGAAGAAATAAAGGTTCTCGAAACTCATGATGTTCCAAAATAATTGGATGTCGATAATAGAGAAGTAAGCAATCTAGCTTACAAATCAGATATAGTTTATGATGATACCATCCTAGACCTAGAATACACAAAGGAAGAGGTTGTAACCATTGAAGGAATTTATAAGAAAGTATTGAGTTATACTCAGTCTTGGATTGATGGTTACATCAGAATGGTGAAGGAAGCTAGAATAAAGCCACATAGCCACATAATGTTAAGAGTAAGAAAAATCTAGTGAATGAATTGGGGTATAGTGGAAGTGTTGAGAAGAAAAGAAAGGTTGTAGAAACAAAGGTAGCTAAGCAAGGAAGGGAGGAATCTCCTGATATATCAAGCTAGAGAATTTCAATGGCATCACAACTAGCTAGCCTGCATAAATAAACTATGGCCACTTTGACCAATGTAATGGAAACACCAAAGGTGGCATTTTCTTCCTCAAAAAAACAAAGAGCTCAACCCTTGACTAATGAGGATGCGGTAATGTGAGTTCAAGTACATGGTAAGACAAGGTTTACATTGTAGAATGTAGAAAATATGTTTACCTCTCCAACCTCAGTTAATATTGTAGTGCAATGAGGCAGGCTTTGGGAGGGACTCCTATAATTACAAAGGAAGATCCTGACATAACTAAAGAAGAAGTTGTGGAGAAACTTAAGAAATTGTATGCTAGGATGAAATAGTTTAAGGAGAAGCAGTCTAAAGGAGATCCAATGATGCAACATGTGGTGGAATAAGTGCCTAATGCAAGGTCATATCCTGAGAATAGAGAAAAATAATAATTTATAATAGGATCACTCACTCAAGAGGTGGGAAACCCTGACGAAATAGATGTAAGGGAAAGGGTGTCACTACTAAGAGAAACATGGGGAACTACAATTCAAATCCCTATTCGAATTAGTGAAGAAGAAGATGTAATTGATGATTTTACAACTAAGGATCAACCTTCACAAGGAAGAGATGAAAGGATTGTTGAGAAACCACTAACTTCTAGAGAACTAGGAGAAAGTTGAGATATGAAAAAAGGTACAAATTCCTCACAGAACTTGTGTGGTAATCCAGGAAATGATGATAATCCTGATGTTTCAGGACAATAGGAAAATCCAACTCCAAGGGCTAATGTTGAAAACAGGGAAGGAAAGGAAAATGTAAGTCTTAGAGATAAAGAGATAGTGATAGTTGGAAGGTAATCCAAATCATTCCAAAAGAACGTATACATCAATTTTTGATTTCTTTATGAGAATATTAGCAAAGAAAGGGTGAATATTAGTCTTCAAACTGGGAATCTAGTGGAGAAGAGCATACAACTGGGTAGCGAAAGACCGAGAGTTTATGCATAGGTAAAGTTTTGAAATGATTTTGTATGGTTATTCCCGAGCCCAATAAAGACAACTAATCCTGGGGATTTTGAGAAAAGTGTTGATAGTTTTGCATTTTGTGCAAAAGTACCCGCAACTTAGAGCTCGAAGGTTGGAAGTTTGCTACTAAAGGAAAGTAAAAGTATCTTTGACTTTGTATGGAAAGTTCTTATGCCAACTGTCCTATGCCATGTGCTATCTTTTGATTTGTTTCTTTAATTATCTTTCATAGGTTTAGTTGGAACTCTTTGGGGCCTTGTTCTTATAAAAGGATGGTAGTTATTTTATTTTGATTTTAAGTTCAAAATATGTGGATTTCAAAGAACTAATTTTTTTTTCAAGTTTTTTGTTTTGTTTTCTATTCCATTCCAGATTAAAAACTTGTATGTTTCATTTGAAGTTAACTAATATGAAGCCAACTCAAAGCTATTTTCTAATATGAAACCATACATAGTTTATTATTTGTTCCTATTGGAAAATACAGTGTGTTGTGTTGTATAAGTGTGTATACTGACACTATTCAGTGGCAAATAATCCTTTTCTTTAAAATCTTGCATCATTCTATGCCTAGCCGTGAAGCAATCTAGTGAAGTATAGAATGGTTTGGTTTGATTTAGTTATTTCTTGCGGCATGCATGGATAATACATAGGAGAAATTTTACATTTTTATATTTTATGCTTTATTTTAGACTATACACTTTATATTTTCAAAAAATATTCCAAAAAATTGATGAATACATATATTTTTATTATAAATCTTTCGATTCCATGAAAAAAACCAACAAAGAATATCTCTTATATATCAAATAAAAGGAGAAAAAAATTCTTACAAGTCTGGCCTTACTCAAGGTTGAATTATTACAACGAATAATAGCATCACTCCTTGATGCAAAGATACACATGAATATGATTCTCCTTGAATTAGATCTGCTATTAATGAATGATGATTTGTTGCTAAAGGGAGAACTTATGCTCTGTAGAAATTTGAATTATGATGAATGAACTTGATGATGAATGAATGAATACCACCTTGTACATATACCAAACTATGCAACCTTTCATCTAGGTCGGCCTCTTTGATTTAAATAAAAAATAAAAAATATCATTTGTTAACAAGGCCGACATACCTTGCTAATTATTTATTATCTTAATTTTTTTACTTAGGAGAAAAATATCTCCCTAAGCTACAAACACTAACAATGTGAATGATTAGACTTAGATTATGTTTCAATCTTCTGAATACCAACTAATTTTTGACAGCCATAGGCCCCTCATGTTCAACAAAAATTTAGACAATGAACCTTGAGTGAACCTAGTGCGTCAAGAAATGACATTCCTAAGACTTGGGATCAAGTTGAGATTGCCTTAGATTTAGGTTTTCCTAATGGATCTTTCAAGAATGGTAGGTTCCCATGATACTCTGTGAGAATTTATCTACTTGTTGGTGTGTGTGTACAACATCTGTGTCAATAGTTACCTCGTCCATGATGACAACCAAAAGAAGGTGAACAACCCTTGGAGTTAGAGGGAGATAGAGAAACTTTGGAAATCACACAAGGGGAATTACTCCAATGGTTGAGGAGAACCTATAAATGGGAAACCTGAAGTGAAAATTTGTTAGCTTACACTTGAATCTACAATAAAACATTAGAACATGTCATTTCTTTAATATAATGTGAATCATCATGATCCACAAAATAATAGGAAAAAATAACTAAATTTCTATCTCTCCATATGTGAAATAGAATCTCCACCCTGAAAGCATGCCATATCTAATTGAATTTGTGAGCCTGGATGCAACCTGTAGTCACCCTAATTCTAACATCTTTTCCCTAATTACTTAAAATTTCAAATTTTAATTAATTATCCTTGTTTCTTCCTAAATTAATTAAACATTCTATTATTTAGTTAATTCACCCCTCCTGACTCCTAATTAATTAAATATTCCACATTCTTCGTATAATTAATTAAATATCTTATTATTTAATTAATTATAGCATTTCTTAGCCTAAGGTTCTAATTAATTAAATACTTGAGCTATTTAGTTAATCCCACTATTATTCCCATTTCTTCTAATTCTACTCAAGTTAATTAATCTTTGATTAATTAGCTTTATCCATCCCTTAACCATCATTAGCTCATCCTCCAACATTTAACTCCACCCAAGTTACATAAACCCTTGGTTTATTAACTCAACCTAGCCTATTAAATTAATTAATCTTTGATTAATTAATCTAATACTTATCACTAGTTACCATTAACATTTTCCTCTAATTTAAAATTTCCACCTTCTTAAACTTGCCACATGGTGACAAGTGTTGTAGCCTATCCTCTACCCTCTTCTCACACATGTGTGAGATCTCACCTACCCCCACTATCTCTTAGACCTTCTTACACAAGCCACCTATCTCTTACATAAATTAAATACCTCCCTTCCCCAAGGTGTGCTCACACATGTGTGAGCACACCTCATATCTTCTCCCTTTCCCCATTGTGACATATGTCACAATGTTCTTGATCCTCACCACCACTCAATCTCCACCCTTGATTCAGTGTGTGAGCACACCTCATATCTTCCCCCTTTCCCCATTGTGACACATGCCACAATGCTCTTGATCCTCACCACCACTCAATCTCCACCCTTGATTCAGTCAATGAATCCAATCCCTCCATTCCTCTCATCTCACATATGAGCACACCTCTCATCTTCCGCCTTTCCCCATTGTGATACATGTCACAATGCTCTTGATCCTCACCACCACTCAATCTCCACCCTTGATTCAGTCAATCAATACTGGCTCTCCATTCCTCTCATCTCACATCTATAAATTCAAGTCTCCCCCCTCATGTTCACATATTGAGTTGACTTAGCTACATTATGATGGTATTTTGAGTGAGTAATCCACATTCAATTCTATCAAGAGTTTGGGTGCATCTTGGTAAAGCTAAATCATGGAGAGGAAGGTATAATCTAGTTGATACATTTTTTGTGTTTCGTTTGAATATCATTTACTGTGAGCATGCTTTTCAAAATCTGCAAACACTAACGTCAAACAAGGGTTAGTACCTACAAATCTTTCAAGAACACTCCTATGAAATACCTTGCAAAATGCTTAAAACATGCAACAAAAGGATGAAAGAAAGCTGCAAGCATAATGAAAACATTCAACAAGTTACCTATTCCATAGTTGATTGGTGTCACATGTGCTAGTGACCCTTTCCCAACCCTTGATCAATAGCTAAAATGATGAAGTGCAATGGAGATGAAAACAAGATTATTTCTCAAACCAAGAGAGTAACCTTGCATAAAGTTGTGGATCCTATGAATGAGGATTAAGCCTTCTTTTATAGATTTTGTTGATGAGAGATTGGCCAAGATGGTGAATGTGGGACTAAAGATCCTCCAATGAGAAGATGACACTTGTCAAATGGTGAGTGGTCAATGGTTGTGCAAGATTTGGGAAGAGTGCCCATGAGGGGAGAATTTGAATTCAAATTTGCAATAAATTTTGAGAGGGGGAAAAAACAAGCAATAAATGCCAATTTGACTTGTCATGTTGAGGGAAAATGAGGTTTTAATAAATCAATAAAATTGATTTATTGTGCAAGTGGAGATATCTAGAGAATGCAAGTGGGATGGGATTAACATTTAATCAGGGTTAGATTAAATAGATGATGATTATGCTAATTTAATGCTGATTAGGTGATTTGACTTTTAAGACTTTGATAATTGATTTATTTGAATTTAGAAAATGATGGAATATGATTTAGGATTTGATTTAAATAAAGTCCTGATTTATTTAATTAAATGGAGATGATGCAAGATGAAGGTTGAAATGAATTATGAGAGATGAAATGATATTATTTGATTAAACCTTTGGATTGACCTGATTTACCTGCTGAATAGATTTGTTGCATTTAATCAATTTACTGAGTGGATGAATATGCATAATGAAAATTTGACATGTCTACATTTTGCCCCTCTTTGAAGCAATGTACTTGTTGCGTTGGTTCAAAGAATAACTTTCCGCAATCAAAATTTAAATTTTTTCTAATTTTTCGGATGCCCCAGTGGAAAGTACATTGGTACAGATGGCATGTATAATTTTTTGTTACTTCCAATCAGGCCAACCTAATTGAAGTTACACTTGATATGGATATATATAGGAGATTAAATTTTGAGTTTTAAAGTAGTGTGTGAAAGTGTGAGTTATGATAAATGAATAGAAAGAGCAGATTATATGTGAGTAATGAGAGATGTATGAAATGTATGGTGCTTCATCTACATGTGTGTGTTGTGAATATAAACAAATTTGAACAGATTGTGAGCAGAGTAGAGTATTGTTTTAGATCTATGTGAAGATCATTTTATATTTCATTGGAACTATAATCCAACATATGATAGATGCTCTTATACTAGTTTAAATAGGTTGTGTAGCTACCTCTTCTTTCTATCTTTCTTACTTCTATGGAAAGTGAGTCCACCTGGAAGTGAGCCTTTCTATAATATACTATATAAATATATTGTGAGCTAACCCTCACTATGGTTTTATCCATTTTGGGTTTTCCATGTAAAAATACTAGTGTTCATGTGTCATGTGATTTTTTGGATGTATTCATGCTTTCATTCATCATAACAGTTATATTTATATTGATAATTAGATGGCTTATGTTTAATTGGTTTTAAGGAAAATTGATTCACTCCCCCTCTTAGCATTCTAGGTGTTCAACAATTGGTATCAGAGCTTGGATCCTTGGAAGGAGCTTGAAAAAAAGTTTGAACACATGGTTGATAAAAAGTATCCTGTTCCTCTGAAAGAGATTCCTTCTATCAAATACATAAAAGAAAATTGTATATTAGACAAAGATGGAGAACTCAAAGTTTCTCTTGAATATTTTAATAGATTTGAAGATGAAAACTAAGATCTGAAGGAGAATCTTAATGAAGAAAATGAATGTACTAGAAATCTGAGAGAGAAAATCAAGAAATTTAGAGAAAGGAATAAGGAAGTTAATGAACAATTGAAACAAGCAAATGAGAACATCACTGGATTGAAAGTGCAAGTGGAAGGAAAGAAAAAGATTGAGGAATGTCTAAGTGCAATGGTGGAAAGAAAATCTAATGAATACTTGAGGCTTGAACAAGAAGTGGTAAATCTGAGATCAAATTTGAAGAAGGAAAGAAGTTATGAAGATAGATTTAAGACAAGCTCTACAATGCTTGATGAGTTAATTGTAGGAAATAAATAATCTAAATAAAAAGGTAGTTTAGGACTTGTAAAAGGAGAAACCTTAAAATAAAATTAGAATACAAAGAATATTGAATACAAGAAGAACAATGGCATGCTCTGAAATCAAGGAAACAATGATAGAAGACCTCCTATCAGACAATCAAATGCTCAAAGGTACTCATACTTCAATAGTATTTGTTATTTTTTCAATAAATTTGGACATAAATAAAATGAGTGTAGAAGCATAATGAATCAAAATGTTTCATCCTTTACCAGTCAATACTTTACATACATACAAGAAATTTGGACATAGAGCAAGTGAATGGAGAAGTCAAAATATGAATGCATATAACAATGGTAGAATGATTCAATCTTCCAAAGGATATTGATATACATGTTATGGATTTTTACATAAGGCTAATCAATGAAAATATAGAATGAATGAAATGAATAATGCTCAAAGGAATATCATATGCAAAAATTGCAGAAGGACATCACATATTGCAAAATTTTACAAAAGTAAAAACACAAGGAAGAATGATTTGATAAAGAAGAATAAACTAGTCAAAAAGATTGATCTGGATCAAGTGAAGAAGGAAATAGAAAATATATGGAGAAAAAAAGAAGACTAAGGATAATGGAGAATTTGTACCACTCTTTGGTGCAAATGTTTCCTTTGGTAACTAAGCCTAGAGCTATGGCTTAGGGGTAGCTTTAATGAATATCCTATGACCCCCCACCAGAAAAGATTTGCTCGAGATATAACATGAAGATATGTGATGAAGAATGAAATTATTAATTTGAAGAAGAAAATTGCTAAAGAAAATATTCTAATGCGGTGACTTGCAGAGCTTGGAAAGATTGACTATGCATACAAGTTTTAAGGTTATCAAATTTTTGTTTGAAGAATTTATTGCTAAAATGGGTCAAATTGGAAATTTAAAAGTGTTCTTGACAAGATACATTCATTTCATTGAATGCATTCGAAGAAAACTAGAGGAGAAAGAAGTGAGTTTGAATGGTTTGAAGCATCTCCAAGTTGCAAAATTCCAAAACCCTACTCCGTCAAGAAAGAGGAAAAGGTATTTAAAAATCTCTGCACATTCTAATTTTCTAGAATTATTAGTAAAAGAAAATTTGAATGAAATGATGACACCAAAAATTGTGGATAATTCTCAAAAACTACAACCCAAATTTAAGAGATATTTCACCAAATCTTTAGAAGTTGATCCCCTAGGTGCATTTCTGAATATACCTCTTGGGGTTGTACCTACTAGAGATATTAGGGATTATATTCATGAGAATATAGAAGAGCACACCTACAAAAAATTATTTAATCTATGGGTGGATGAATTAGTTAGAGAAGATTACACCTTGAAACCATAATACAATATCTTGACTAAAAAGAAATTAGATGTGTGGTACTGGTTTCCAGACTTTAGCAATGAAGAGAAGTGTATTAGAATAGCATTGAGAAAAATACATAATTAGTTTATGTGGATTGATGGTCCCCACAAGACTACCAAAGAAGTGATTAGAGGAATCATTGGTTTATGGTCCACTAGACTGATTCTAGTCCTAAAATCTACCAAGAAAAAATACACAATGTACAAACAACTACTACAATAAACCCTATTAGAAAACCAACAGTTCAATATGCAGATATGGTGATTGGACATATGATTTATGGAGACAATTTGGTCTCTATCACCACAATTCATGTGGCAGTGGATATTATTGAGAACAACGGTGAATATGAACTTTGTGATCTACTTCGATAACAACTAATGGAGAACTTGAAAGAAATCAAGAGGAAAAAGCATGTATTTAGGTATGGTAAATTGATAATATGTTTGGTTTTTCTACTTTATGAAGGAAGTTTCAGTAGTTGGAAAGATTAATTGGTCAATTGAAAATACTTTTTCTCATCAAATAAGAGACTACATGAGAAATGTAGGAGATATGGATGCTTAGGGTGATGCCCTTACAACATTCTTTGCAATGTTTCAAAGGAGAATGAATATGAGATAGATAATTTCGAGAGATGTGGTAAGGAAATACATGAATTCCATTACATTTTTGGTTTCTACAGATTATTGCATAATGGAAGTAGTTGAACCTAGAACTGTTTAGGTCTTAGAGCTTGTCTATGAAGTGACAAAAGATTAAGCTGTTGGTTGTGCTGAAGTCTAGCTATTCAATAGTCCTAAGGATCCTACCATACCAATATTTGGAAACTTTAGAGAAAATACAATGGAAGTTTCTTTGAAAATCAAGAAATCACAGATAAAGAAATCATAGAGAAAAAAACTAGCAACTTTCACTTCTTAAAGACACATAACATCAATACCAACACATTTCTAAAGAGTATCCCTAACAGAATAATTCCTAGAGAGGTCTATCATACCTCAAACATTATAGGAAAGAAAATTCATGTTAGAAATCCCACCATTTCATCGAAATCCATCTCTTCTAGAGTGAAAAATAAATTTTGTAAAAATTATGGTGTGACTGATCCAATCTGAATGGTAGGAGATGAATGCCTCCATTTACCCTGAACATATTCTCCTTCTTCCATAGGTTGAGAAGGACTACAAAACATCTTATGAATTCCTGACATAGGAGGATACTCAGTCGACTACACTATCATAACTGAGGTAGGATGGGGGCATAATCGTAGGCCTTGGCTGCACTAAAGTTCTTTTAGAGCCTATCTACGCTTCCTTCTATTCACAAAAGGTTTTAAAACTTCCTTTATCAACTTGGGGGTTTTGGTAACCATCTTAGATCCATTGGACCTTCTTTTTTGGTTGGTAACCATTGTCCATTTTTCATCTAGTTTGGTGGAAACACCTTCTTCTTGACAGGGTTTGTCAGCTTCTTGTGGCAGATATTGAGTACAAGGGACTATAAGAGACCAATCCTTAATCTTGTGGCCAAGAAATTGACATTGATAACAAGTGTTCGACAGATTAAAATAAGTGACCTTCTGGGTATGTTGAAAAGAGCCAATTTGAATATCAATGAACTCTTTCAAATCCTATGAAAGGTACACTTCAACATAGACTCACTTTTGAGGTCAAGCTTGAAAGAACCTATCTAGTTCGACACAAATAACCCTCCCCAAAGGGGAAGCAATATGTTGTAAAAAGTGAAAACAAGGCAAGGGAAGACTAGGAAACTCAATCCAAACTGGAACTTGCAACTTGGTGTCATCTGAGATAGTGAAGTCCTAGGTTCATAGTTGGAAAACTAGCAAAGAGGACCAGACATACCAAGGACCATGATTCAAGATTTCCTAAACATGACTGGCCTTTGCAAAGCAAAAAGAAAAAAACCTTTAGTCAAATTTTGGACCATATCAAGGAAGACCCCATGAGGGACCGATGCCTTTTGAACCCATTCTTTAGGCACACTTTTAGGGGGAGTCCTCCGAAAAAAAAAACCAACAAGAGTGTGTTGCTCTAACCATTAACATGCAAAATAAAAATCTAGCATGGGTAACACCACATTAGTCAGGGAATCAAAAGACTTACTTTGTGGAACACTTTCAGAATAAATTTATAAGGACACTTGTTTGGAGGAGGAGCCATTGAACCACCAACACCAACAAGAAATGCTAGGTTAGATCCAGTTGTAGGCATAATAAAACCGCAAAAACTACAATAAATTGATTGTACATAGAATAAATGAAAAATCCTATACCTAAGGCATGGTATGACACAAGAGGGGCTAAGGATGACTACAAAAACAAGAAACCCTAGCAGAGCTCATTCACCTCAAAGCCATGTGGTTCTTAATTTCCATTTTTTCAAATAGATCATGTTCCTAGTTTATACTTTCATCTTTTCCTCTTAGGAGAATATGAGAATTGATATGTACATGTTTGTAGAGAAATCAAGAGGCATTCTATCTTTTACCAACAATCATGACTTTAATAATAAAATTATTATCAATTAATTACCTAGCTTTATATCCTTCAAATACATTCCTAAAGTGTAAAGAGGAAGATAAAACACTAATGGGTAAATATTGCTATAAAATATAGTCATAAAACCATCACTTAACTTGGCAACTGAAGTCTGGGGCCATGGCTTTCTATTGTCGTCCTCAATCCCTATGTCTGGTCTTCTAATGCCATTTCCTTTTCATTTTTATCCAATGTGAGGGGTACCCATACTTACTATGAGCTCCTCTTTTAGTGACATTTGATGGCATGTTTTCTTTCAAAAACCACTATACAATGCATATCTAGCTAGCATTGCATTCCATGTGACCACATTTCCTTGGGAATTTCATTCATCCTAAACATGTCTTTTCCCTTTTTGCATTCTCCCATCTTTATTCTTTCTTTCTCCTTCCAATGTGACTCCTCATACTCTCTCTTTCTATCTCACCCAGGTTGACCATCCTTCCACATGATTTTCTCCTCATTTTATTGCAAATTCCTTCTCTCTATCTCCTTTGTGCTCTCGACATTTCTTCTCCATGCATGATTTTTTGGTCTCTCTATTTTCCAACCTAGACTTGAACGAGCAATTATGGGTTTCACGAGGGTTCAAATTGATTGAATTCCTCTTTTTTTCCACATGATTTGTCACTTGGATGTCTCAAAGAACTTGGTTGCCATGCCTTATGACAATTCCCACCACTTGATCCTATTCCCATTTAATTCAAGTGGTCTATTGTCATTGGAGGGGTAAATGGCTTTATAAATAACCCCCTTATCTTTTTTGGGTCCTCCATGGAAAATGCCATGAACTCCACAAAATTAGCATCATTCTTTTATTTATTTTGTTGTCCATGTGGGAGTGGTTCTTATTGGGGGGGATGTGACATCCTCTCCTCCCTTGGGATTAAGTTGTCCTAGCTTCTTAGAAGGTTTCATTTGTTAATTTATTCAAAATTTTGGTTTACCAATCAAGTTAATTACTTTTGAAATCCTAGTTCTCACCTCTGAAGTGGTTCCATTTTGCGTAATTTAGCCAATTTAGAATTAATTTTTATAGGATTCAAGGGGGTGCATACTGAAAATATACCCTTAAGTAAGCATTTTCACTTAATCCAATCCTCCATTTTAAATTTATAGATTGAAATTTATTAAAATACATCTATATTATATCATTGGGTACACAAATTTACTAATTAAAACCCTTGCAAGGTATAACAAAACCATGCATCAATTACCACTTTTGGTAGTCAAATACACCAAGTATTTCAAAATTAATTTTCAACATGTCCTAATAGTTACCACATGACAAGGGGTAAGATTACAACCAACTAGTGGGTTAGGGGAAATAACAATCACCAAAGACCTTAATCTTCTACTACACACTCTAATTTTTATTTACCATTCATATATCTAGATTTCCTTTTTACCCATTCAAGTTGTCTTGGTTAGGACTAGCCAACAATTCTCAAAAGCTTAAAATTTGATTGAATAATTTCAAGGAAACTACCTTCATACTAAGAGGCCAACTTAGTTATGGTTGGTTAGTAGTGTGAGGTAGTATACTTTCTTAAGAGTTAAGTGAGCCTCATAGGCCTAGTGTTTGAACTCGGTTGCTCTGATACCAATGTAAAATCTGCCCCCTTAGGTGTTACATTTTTTTCTAAATAATTCACAACAACTACAAACTTAACTAACCAAGCATCTTTCATCAAATTTTGAAGTGATAAATACAATACTTCTTCATGCACCATGCTAACAACAAATCAATGTAAGCAATTGTGTGCCTACACTCAAAAGTGCTAAGCTACTATGGATAGGGTTATTCCTAGACCCAAACCTAAACTTTGAGGGTTCATGGTGACCTTTCCTACATATCCCTTAATGGGAATTAGAGGCTTCATAGTTTTCCCAACATTGTTAGGAGTTCATTCTATCCTCTTGTATGAGATCTCTAATCTCATCTTTAAGCCATGACTATTTATTAAGCATAAGTTATCACTTAGTCAATTATAATATAATGATAATAAATTTTCCATTAAGTGTAGGATCCATAACAAACATTTCCAAGCATTAGTGTGTATATACATTCACAATATTTGCAAGGGGCATATCATAACATAATCCCAAAGATCATACATAAATACTGTCACGAGTATAAGCGCATATATATACAAGTTGACTAACTCATACATATCCAAATTACAACAATGATTGGATCATACACAAATCAAAAGTATAATGGTGATTGGCTTATATGTACATCACAAGTACAACTGTGACTATCTCATTTTCACATCACAAGTACAACAATAACTTCTCATACACATATCACAAATACACAATGAATAGCTCCAACTCATCACGCATACATAGTGACTAGATGAAACATCATAATGGTTGAATAACATATGTCCATAATGCATCACAAATAGAAAACAATGTCAGTGCATTGCACACTACACTATGGATCTCATTCTTTTCTTTGATATTTTGCACCATCAAACAACTTGGAAGAGGATTCAGTGCATCCCATACTACATTGCAGGTCTGTCCTCAACCCAACAAGGAAAAGTATATAGTCTGGCAACTGGGAAGAGGATTTGGTGCATATCATAGTACATTGTGGGTCCATCCTCCATCCCAAGGCTTTCTGCAAGTAGTGAACCTACCATAGCCCACTAGATTATAACTTTTATCACTTAGAGGCCATCGACGATGAGTCTATCCACCCATAAAGAAGTAGCTATTGAAATATACCACCTTGTGACCTTAACTAATGTAGAGCATCTACCAAAAAATTCAAACCAACCAGGGGTGCTTTTGACCCAAACAACAATTGAGAAGATCAACCAACAAACTCACTTATCTTTTCATCAAAATCCATCAATTTCACTTGATTTTACACTTCTACAAGACTTCAAAACAACATATTAGTAATCCAAATTCACCACCCAACTTGAACTCACCATAATAATTCTCATAATGACTAAAATCAAACAAAATACTAATTTGAAACACTGAACCAATCAATTCTTTCAGTACTCACTATATTACCATTCTTGTTAGCTTGATTCATAAGAGAAAAGTCAACCATTCTCTCAACCTTACTTCAAACCTATTACCAAACCTTATAACACCTCCAAAAAATCACACTTTTTTTGAAACAAATTAGTAATTTTCACCTTCATGGTCCCGGTCTATCATAACCACTGATTCTAATAGTCAAAACACCCTTTTGGACATAGAGTTAACTTTACTCAAAACAAAAAATTCAACAAGTTAGCCTTCTATACTTCTACCAAGCATTGAGAAATATTTTCCAACATCTTTTAGACAGTTTCCAAACATAAACAATCATTCTTTTCACTAATTTATCAGATTCACCTTTTCTAGCAATCCAACCTCCATGTCACTAGTAGGTCACCAAACCCTTAAAAAGGTTGATTACTCTTCATTCATAACGTATCTTTTCAAACACAATAAACATTTAGAAACCCATTTTATTCCATTATAAAATACTTCAAGAGCAATATCACTTGTTTTGGAAAATATAAGAGAATCAATACACTGTTTGCTGCTAAACATCAATTAGGTCTAAATTTCAAAGCAACCACCATTAGATAAACTTTATACAACCAAATAACCCTGGGAAACATTAAAATAGGTTAAAAAACTTAAATTTCACCAACTTTTAGAAATAGATAGGCCCAATAATGCATTGAACAATAAAACCCTCATTATATGACATTGAAGACTTCACAAAATAAGGGTTTATTAAAAATACCCTTCCCAAAAATTTTGACACTTAGCCATTGCTTCAAATAGGTTAGGATATGTCTACACACACTTGAGGAATCATCTACCAACCTTCATGCATACTTCTTCAACATTTACCAACTTGAAACCATCCCCTTTCACGAGGAAAACTCAAAAATTCTATAGGACAACAACCTCCAACCTGTAATATAATCTTCCCTTGCACATTTCAACATATACACACCCAAAAAAATCTAAATCTAACCTACTCCACCGATGTACATGGCCTAATTCGGTGGAGTAGACATTACAAACTTAATCGATGCTCAAAACCCCAATATTGAGGGTTGCAGGCCAAGTTCAAGAAAAACAATTCAAACAAGAGTTATACTCAATGGATTTCCTTAAAAGATGATTTAAATGAAATATAATTACCTATTCTACTTGGAACAACAAGATTCAAATCGTAAAACAATTGTGCAGACCATACAACTAAGAATCAATAGAATGGAACTCTGAATTTACTAAAGCAAAGTACTTTTATTAAAATAATTTCTTCAAGATTACAATGAATGATCACTTGCTCACCTTAAAAATGATTTATAGATATTTCCCAACCAATAACTACCTTTACAACTTCTTTTACAGACATATCCCTTCTTTTTTCCCAGAAAGACTCTTCATCTCCTTGATTTTTGCTCTTTTTGTATTTTTACATAATTAACAACTTTTGTCATAAAAGAAAACTTGTGCAATATCATTTCTTTATTCACCTAATGACCTATTTAAGACTTCAAATATATTACATATGACCATTTTCACATTGTTTACATTTGAAAATTCATTTTTTGCAAATTTTCCTATTGAAGGCATTTAGTAAACAAGGTTCTCCTACACCATTAACAATATTGTTAGCTATCTTCTTTGCATTTTAGGTAACATTTGGCATCGATCACTTTCATTACCTCGGTGACCACAAATGAAATCCCTTGATACAATAGTTATCCCTAGATTACTATTACCAACATGGATGTGCCTCTACCCATGCAACCATTACTATATCATAACCAGGGTAGCCCATAGAAACCTTCACCTATGTGAATCAAATGAATGCCAACTAGTTCCTAGAAGTAGCCCAAACATCGATCATTGGCATAGTCCAAAAAATGCTTGTCACTACTCAAATATCTTAGAGGTTCACTCTTGGGTGGGTCATACATAAAATGAATCACAATACTAGTCAAAATACATAACAATCAATAAATCCATGTGCCTATACATAAAGACCTCTAGATATGGAGTTGGATTCCACAAACATATAAGAATTAAATAGAACCAACACAAGATGTACTTTTCCCATCATATATAATCAAATATCAACCAAATAGTAGTCAAATCCATTATTTCATTCAAATTAGTATTCAAAAGTACATTATGTATCAAATATAAGTTACTAAGTTTCCTTAACTTGATCATATGGTACCCATTTCAGCCTCAAATAGAAGCCTACTAAAGAGAGAAGTTCAAAAAAATTAAGAATAACCTCAACCCTTAGAGTCATCCCCCATAAACCCTCCCCCTTTGGACTTGAGATCAGAAGGACATCCTTTGCCCAATGACCACCTATGTACCCACTTCCAAACATATCAAAGTCCCACATAGTTTTCCTTATAAGGTCTCTCAAGGATACCTACTCACCAGTTCCTAGTTTAGTGAACCTATACTAGTTCCAAGTATGTTGAGATTGAACCACAACACCATTATTACTATTCCAACTTAAAAATACCAAGGTTTCATTATGTCGACATAGGGGCTAGGCTTATTACTCAAGACAAAATTATTTGGGTTCACAAAAACTCATAGGAAAACATTTTCATTTGAAACTCATATAATAGGCTCATGACTAAAGGGGTCAATAGATATCTTTAAAGGACATACAATAGTATTCATGAGCTTATTTTAAGTTAATATATGAAAACATATCCCATTAATAATATTCTCAATTTGGGTAAGTGCAAAAAGGTGTGACATAAAAAAGATGGCACATTAATCATTTTAATGAAATTTCACATTTGGTGAGCACCAAATTTTTCCAAATTTGGCACTCAGCAAATGGGCTTGGATGGTCAAGCCTAAGGCTTGGTCGTTCCAAGCCCATTCGACAAGTGCTAAATTTGGTGCTCGCCAAATGGCTTGAAAATAAATGTCTTCATACAAATATCAAATTTTAGGTTACAAAACAAATCAAAATAAAAGATACAATAGATTAATCTTAGGACATGATAAATATTATTTTTCCATGCTAGCTTCCTATACTGTGTACTGAAATTTTTATTTGGCAAGCATGTAGTCAAGAATATCTAGGATCCTCAACCTAAAAACATAAATAACTTAAGGAGTACATCAAGAATACAAGACCCTCAATGTAATCTTAACATTCTTAATGTTTTTAGGGCAAGAGTTCAAAATAAATCCCCAAATTTACAAATAGAAAAATTAATAAGAATAGTTTAGAACTATTTAATAATATTTACCAATATTGAAGTCTACTATCTAAATGACCAAGACACATCAAAAACAAGTTGATTCAAGAGCTTTAGCCTCCATATGGATCCTATATAGATAGGTCTATTCCAAATGACTAATAATAGTCTTTAAAATAGTTTTCTCCTACACTCTATCATATTGTATGGTACAATCCCAATGGATGAAGAATATTTAAGATATTCTTGTAATGATCAAGGTGGATCCAAAATACCTAAAAATTTCATAGTCTTAGAATTCATCTAAATTGACATAATTGAAAAGAGCTCGTTTACACGATTCTAACGCAACTTGAAGTCCAAATCCAAGTAAAACAATCGTCATGTCGAAGGGATCGTCAATACAATTCTGATGCTTTTTGAATCATGTCAAATGAAGTTTGTATGAGCAAGATAGAGTCAGTGAAAGTTTTGGTCAAACTTAGTCAAAATGATGATGTTAGCATGTGACGTGGCAGGAGTAGTGATTTGGCACTGACATGGTGGAAAAAAAAATGGATTAAATCATATTGTTAAAGAAAAAATATATGGCTTAAAAATTAAAAGAAAAGGGGAGGATTTGGTGGGATTTTATCCCTTAAAATCCTCTTGCCTTGCCCATAAAACAAGGAGAGAAAAAAATACATAAACTCATATTTCAACAATTAACCCCTTTGAGCCCAAATTATAAGGGGCTTAAATAAGAACTAAAATAATTCATAAATATTATTAAAGGAATAAATCTCGAAAGGATTAAAGGCTTGAATTATAAGCCATTCTTTTAAAAGGGATTTTATTATCCAAAATTATAATGGCTCATAATTAAAGGGGTTCATTTTTTATGGCTTAGAATTATAAAAGCCAAAGGGGAATTTATTTTTCAAGATTTGTAAATGGGATATTAGTGATTTTTATTGTAAAAGGGGGAAATGGTTGGAATTTTTACTTGTATATGGGAGATATGCAATATTTGCAAAATAATATGGTTAAATCCATATTAGCAAATAAATTTGTATAAAAAGGGGTCTTATTTTCTTGTAAGGGGAGTTGAATTTTCTTGAAGAGAAATTATTGGGGGAAGTTCATTTTGGGAGAAATAATTCTTTGGAGGAGATTATTGTAAGCACAAAGGGCTTTTGAGTGTCTTCAAGTGTTGAGAGGATATTGTGAGAAATTTTATGTAGGTTTTGGAGCTTGGATATTGTAACAAGGCATTTCTATTTCTTGGCAACATTAATAAAGCGGTCTACCTTGAGAAGTGAGCCCGAAGATGTAGTTCACATTGAGCGAACTCCATTATCAACCTGCATGTTCCAATCTTTTGTTTTATTCTTCTATCTTCTATCTATCATTCTCTCTATTTCTTTTCATTTTTCAATTCGCTATTTGAGTTCTAATTACAACATTTCAGTAATTAGTTATATAAATGTGAACTTATTTTGTAATTTCAATGGTTAAACAATATAGTCACGCAATTCTGTTGTGATTGGGGAAAAACTATAATTAGGATTAATTGATATTTTTTAAACCTCTAATTACATATCAAATTGGTATCAGAGCAGTTTAACAGGAAAATTACAAGTGGTGAATGTTAACCAGGTTGAAACTAAAACAAGGAGAAGGTGCACTCGAAGAATTTAATCCTGAGATCAGAAAACGAAGGACTTTTCCACAAGCAGAGATGGCAACTCAACAAAGTCCTAAAAATCTTGATGAGAAAGCTTTCTAGAAAGCATTTATTGAAATGAAGGCTATGGTGGAATTTATTTTCCAAGAAAGGCAAGAATGATAGAAGAAAAAGGAACTCAAGAACAAAAAAAAGGAGGAAGGTGAATCTTCAAAAGATGACAAAGGTAAAGGAGTAGGAGGTCGTAGTGACCCTCCTAAACCTCCATATCCATCCTCTTCATCCTCTTCATCCTCTTCTTCCTCTTCGTCTAACTCTTATAAAAAGAAACAACCTGTGCAAACTAATGTACCTTTGTTAAAGCTTGATGTTAAATTTGATTTTCCAATCTATAATGGAGAACTAAATGCAGATAAACTAGATAATTGGATTAAGAAAATTGAAGTTTATTGTAGAATTCAGAAGTTTATAGAGGATTCTCAAAAATCCAATTAGCTACTCTTCACCTAGGAGGCATAGCTTTAATTTGGTGGGAGAGTAGAACACAAGAGGATCTAAGTCGTTAGGGAAAAATAATTTCTTCTTGGTTTGAGTTTATAGCTGCACTTAAGAAATAGTTTTATCCATTAGGATACATGCAAAAAGCAGTAATGAATTGGAAATCATTAAGACAAAAGAAAGGACAAAGTGTGCAAGAATATACACAGGAGTTTAGGAAGAGGGCTTTAATTTTGGGCATTCCATTGTACACACAAGAAAATTTGTTAAAGTATATAGGTGGATTACATGAAAATTTGAGGCATACCATTTTATGTTTAATCCAACTAGCATTGATGAATTTAGTGTGCAAGCTCAAGGAATAGCCATGTCAATCTATTGTGGAATCCAGTAAGCAGAAAGGAAGCAAAAAAGGGAAAGAGAACTCACAGCGAACAACTACTGCAAAGAAAGAGGATGAAAAGCCTTATTGCTCACATTGCAAGAAGGAAGGGCATGAAGATGCAAGATGTTGAAAATTGCATCTCGATTAGTAGCCAAAATGGTTCAAGGATTGAAAGGGTAAGCATAAGATTGCAACTATCATGTACGATCTTAGATTTGGTTCTGATGATGAAACCAAGATCTTAGTTGTGGGTATCAAAGGTAATATTCCTTTTGTTAGTACTAGTACCTATGATTCTTCATTAAAGTGTAATGAAGTACCTATTGAAAGTAAGAGGAATGAATTGTTTCATATAAGGGCTATTGCAAAACAAAGCAAAGTTGATAGACTCATAGATAGTGGATCACAAGTGAATTTAATCTCTAAACAAGTTGTTAAGAAATTGGGATTAAAAAAAACACCTCATCCTAAGCCATATCCATTGGGTTGGATGAATGATAATGCTCAGTTACATGTGTCACAACAGTGTAAACTCTGGTTTGCAATCACATCCAAGTTTGTAGATGAGGTAGAGTTAAATGTAATTTTGCTTGACATCTGTGGGATGGTTTTGGGAAGTCCTTATTTTAATGATAGGAAGACCATTTTCTATAGGGAACATAACATATATCATTTTTTTAAAGATAGAATTGAATACATGGTGAAATATCATCACATGAAGAATGGTAAATTTGTTGTAAACATAGAGCATTTGAAGATGATTTTAAATGCAAGAAATACTTTAACCCTTATGTCTATAACAACTAGTGATACTAAGCATGGTGATTCTAATCATGATAAGGTGTCACAGATAGCATAGTATGAGGGTTAGTTGAAAACAAAGTTAGGCCTTCAGCCAAAGGTGGTAAAAGAGGGTTTGAATGCTTCATTTTCTAATAATGTTCCTATTTAGGAGATTTGACATGTTGGTACTTTCTCTTTTGCATCATTATATTCAGTATTTTCGCTTATAATTCTATTATATAGTTGTATGTGGATAGTGGATTTGACAATGAATATTGATGAATATAAAGCTATCCAAAAATACCTAAAAAATTTCATAGTCTTAGAATTCATCTAAATTGACATCATTGGAAAGAGTCACGGACATGATTTTGATGCAACTTGAACGGGCTCAAAAGGAGTCCAAAATGCAAAAGTTATGTGCAATCAAAGGTTTGGTAAATAGGCTAATCCGTGGTCAAAAGGGGTGTGAAAAATTGATCTCCTCAAATCCAAGTAAAAACATTGTGTCGTCAAAGGAATCATCAATAATGACTCTGATGCTTTTGAATCACATCAAACGTAGTCCATATGAGTAAGATAGAGTCGGCCAAAGTTTTGGTCAAACTTAGTCAAAATGATGACATTAACATGTGACGTGGTAGGTGGTGATGTGGCAGGAGTAGTGAGTTGGCATTGACATGGTGGAAAAAAAATGGATTAAATCATATTGTTAAAGAAAAAATATATGGCTTAAAAATTAAAAGAAAAGGGGAGGATTTGGTGGGATTTTATCCCTTAAAATCCTCTTGCCTTGCCCATAAAACAAGGAGAGAAAAAAATCCATAAACTCATATTTCAAAAATTAACCCCTTTAAGCCCAAATTATAAGGGGCTTAAATAAGAACTAAAATAATCCATAAAGATTATTAAATGAATAAATCCCAAAAGGATTAAAGGCTTGAATTATAAGCCATTCTTTTAAAAGGGATTTTATTATCCAAAATTATAATGGCTCATAATTAAAGGGGTTCATTTTTTTATGGCTTAGAATTATAAAAGCCAAATGGGGATTTATTTTTCAAGATTTGTAAATAGGATATTAGTGATTTTTATTGTAAAAGGGGGAAATGGTTGGAATTTTTACTTGTATGTGGGAGATATGCAATATTTGCAAAATAATATGGTTAAAGTCATATTAGCAAATAAATTTGCATAAAAAGGGGTCTTATTTTCTTGTAAAGGGAGTAGAATTTTCTTGAAGATAAATTATTGGGGGAATTTCATTTTGGGAGGAATAATTCTTTGGAGGAGAATATTGTAAGCATAAAGGCCTTTTGAGTGTCTTCAAGTGTTGAGAGGAGATTGTAAGATATTTTATGTAGGTTTTGGAGCTTGATTGTAACAAGGCATTTCTATTGCTTGGCAACATTAATAAAGTGGTCTACCTTGATAATCAAACTCAGAGACGTAGATCACATTGAGAGAACTTCGTTATCAACCTGCATGTTCCAATATTCTTTCTTATTCTTCTATCTTCTATCTATCATTCTCTCTATTTCTTTTCATTTTTCAATTCACTATTTGAGTTCTAATTACAACGTTTCAGTAATTAGTCATATAAATGTGAACTTATTTTGTGATTTCAATTGTTAAACAACATAGTCACGCAATTCTATTGTGATAGGGGAAAGACTATAATTAGGATTAATTTGCAAGTTATTTTGTAAACCTCTAATTACAAATCAAATTGGTATCAGAGCAGTTTAACAGGAAAATTGCAAGTGGTGAATGTTAACTAGGTTGAAACTGAAACAAGGAGAAGGTGCACTTGAAGAATTTAATCCTAAGATCGGAAAACGAAGGACTTTTCCATGAGTAGAGATTGCAACTAAACAAATTCCTACATAGCTTGATGAGAAAGCTTTCCAGAAAGCATTTCTCAAAATGAAGGCTATGGTGGAATTTATTTTCCAAGAGAGGCAAGAACAATAGAGGAAAAAGGAACTCAAGAACGAAAAAAAGGAGGAAGGTGAATCTTCAAAAGATGACAAAGGTAAAGGAGTAGGAGGTGGTAGTGACCCTCCTAAACCTCCATCTATGTCCTCTTCATCTTCTTCATCCTCTTCTTCCTCTTTATCTAACAAAAGTATACAATATATCCAATAAAGTCATACAAGCTTGCAAAAAACCACATAGACATAAAATGTCACATATCCATAGTACAAAACATATGTTAAAAAATGCTACATATGCATATGATAAAGGACCTTAATACATAGTAATTTCACACTAGGGGAAGGAAATAGATCATGAATTTGCTTCGACTGTTGATTGGATGAAGATGCATGTGATGTTTGTGTCTTTCAAATACACCCACTCATCCTCCTCTCTTTAGTTATCTGAAGTTCCAACTGATAAAATAAAAATTATAAACACTAATATATATAAATTGAATTGTGGAATGACATAAAATAATCACTTACCACAAATAAATGATCAACATGCTCATCCAAAATAGGGGAATGTACATGATATGGAGTTACAAGCCCCTATAGCAAGCATCAAGATAGAAACTAAACTACATACAAGTATGATTAAAATTTTCAATAATAGACCAACAAAAGAGAAAATATAATGTGAAATTTATTAATCTATCGCATGCCTCTATCAAAGGATTAAAACTTGCTACTCCTACAACAACACCATGGTCCATTGTGCCATGAACATCATAGGACTATATGATGTCAACATCTAAAAATGAAACAACAAATGTTCAATTACCAAAATTAGACAACATTATTTTATAACACAATTAATAAGTAAAGGTTACTTGAGTGAAAGTACATTGATGACCAAAAGATAAAGGTGTCGATGTCAAAGGCCCACCAATAAACTATTTGACATGGATAGTGAGTTATATATAATCATTCATATGAGGTTCAATTATTCACATGTAATAAATATTTCTTTAATACTAGTTACATACACAAACGATGCAAAAAAAAGGGGTTTGGGTGAACAGTGCAAGTATCATCATCACTCTGACCTTGAATTTTCATCATACTCATTCTACTAATTTACTTATTCTTACATTTTAGAATAAATTTTAATAAAAAATTAAATGAACTTGTTGAAATTTACCTGAGTATCAATGTTGAATGTTTCATTCAATAAAGCATCTGTCATAGCCATCTACTATGCAGCTGATGTATCTTGTGCAACTACACCTTGAGTATTACCAAGATTATATGTGCAAAAAAAACCGTAAGAGTCAAAAAATTGAACTAGAACTCTAGGTCTAGAAGAATCACCAACACATTGGAGGCCTCACATACTATACAAGTTTTTATGTGAGCAAGTTAATCGAGTCCAAGGTGTTCACCTCGATACTTTCCTTTACAATGGAAGGAATATTCATATGCTCTAGCATGGTTCTAGCTAAGGGTATCAATGCTATCTATGGATTACATCATTCCCCCACTCTGTCATGTGTGGAGCCCCCACCTTTACCCTGAAAATATAGATAGTAAAAGTGATTTGAAATCTTATTGAGGAAAAAAACTCACAGTAAAGTTTCCTCAAGAAGTAATATGGAACCCCATGGTTATTACATGAAGGT
>VDFB02281492.1:622681868-622748538 GCA_007258455.2 Sequoia sempervirens
AGCTACTTAAATCACTACCAATTCTAAATAAAAAGTGGGAAATTATATTCATGGACTTCATCACTAGCTTCCCAAAGATACACAATAGAGATTACATTTATGTTGTTTTGGATAAACTAACTAAAGATACACATTTCTTTGGCATCCCATCAAATTTTAAATATCCTCAAGTGGAATATATATTCTTCAAAGAAATGTTTGAATTGTATGGACTACCTAAGAATATAATTAGTGACATGGATAATGTATTATTTTGTTCCTTTTAGCATAATTTATTTCACTTCACATGTACAATGCTCAATCTTAGCATAAGCTATGCCCCCCAAATAGATAAATTGGTTGAGTAATACTTGAGGAACTATTTTTCAAATTAGCAATCATCATGGGTTAAGTGGTTGAATTTGGGAGAGTGTACTATTACAATACATATTTTCATATTTCTATTGGAATGTTTACTTTCACAGCTTTACATGGATACAATGCAGTAAATGTTGATCCAGTATTCATAGATAGTAGAATAGTTGAAGAAAGTGACTTGGTTAATCAATAATAAGAAATATTAAGGTCACTTAAAGAGTATATATAACAATGTAATAATCAATAGTTTTAAGTAGATTTGAATTGTACAACGAGATATTTTGAGGTTGGGGACATGGTTTATTTGAGACCATATCCTTATAGATAGCATACATCAAAAGAAATGGGGTTGAAAGTCAGAAATCCTAATTTTATGAGCCTCATAGGATTTTGAGGAGAATAGGTGAAGTAGCTTATGAGTTGGAGCTTATAGAGAATAACAAGATCCATAATATATTATAGGTATCTTGTTTAAAAATGGCACATGGTTAGCATATTGTTCCTTCAATGGACTTACCACCATTGGGTGGTGAGGGAAAATTGATTTGATACTTGAAGAAGTGATAGATACCAAGGTTAAAAATTTGAGGAGTATCATAAAATACTTGGTTTGTTGGAAAAACCTACTAGTTGAGGATGTCACATGGGGGGAACCAAAGATTTTGTAGCATCCAAATTTTTATTTCTTGAGGATTTTATAGGGGAGGACAAATTTGTAATTTCCCCTTCCAATTATTTCCAATTGAAGGATCTAGTAGCCTATGATTTCCATATTTATGGGGGGCTAGTAAGAAAATAGGAAATAATTTATTTGATATTTAATTTTAGAATAGAGAGGATTTATTTACTTTGGTAAATAAAACAAAATAATAATATTATACTCCTTAAATTGGGCATGGATTTTTTCATGAAATATTTATAACCTTTGAGGTAAAATATAGAAGATTTTAAGCCATTTCAAGAGTTAATTTATGTTAGGTGTTATTTGGGAGGTTATAGTCTAATTTTAGTAGATAATTATAGATATTGAAAGCAACAAATTTATTTTAATTTATGCCCCAAAGATGGGAATTAGGATTTTATGTTCCCAAAATTATATTTAGGAAACTATTAATAGGAAGAGGATCTCATCCATTTGATTTTTTTATAAATTTATTAATTATTTTGTAAACATTTTTTGAACATTCTATTCAATCAAATAATCTAAGGGAAAAAATCTTAAGGAGATCAATAGAAAAAATATCATTGGTTTTAAGATTCAAAGGATGAAATCCTTTTGACTCATTATGATAGTTACATTCATAGGTTGTGGTTGTACTTTAAATAGTTACACATTTTTTAGGTCATTTCAATTTATTTATTTTTAGGTGTTTTTTATTATGTAGCAAAGTTTATTTTAGATTTTTTTGTTTCTTTTTCTATTATGTTTACTATTATCATATTTTTCATATATTTTATCCATTCAAATCATTCATATCAGCTATGGAAAATTATTAAGAAATTAGATGGAAAACTTATTTTACTCCACTATTTTAAGGTATATGGTTGTTTGTCTTCCATAATTGAAGATATTGTTAATAGAGTATCGACTAAGTTGTGACAACATTAGTGGTGTAGAGTGTATGTTGGAATGCTCTACATTCCACCGTAGATGAATATTATGTTATACAGATTTGTAGAAGTGTTTATAGATGTTAGAGGTGTGTACATTCCAAGTGGCAAGTGTTTTGGTGGTCCACATGTCAAGGTGTGGATGAACATGTCAAGGTGTGGATGAACAGTCAGTTCATTCAGATAATACTTAACCAATTTTTCTAGCAGACCTAAGTATTTTGGGGTTGTGCAGAGTTGAATTGTGTATGGAGTGGTATCATAGGAGTGATTATAGGTCATACCAACCTATTTTAATGTGTTACAAATTTTGGTTCTTTTTGCAAGGTGTGTGTGTGTGTCAATGTTTTGGGCTGACAGGTTATGTGATGCAAGGTACTTCTAATTAGGCTGACCTAATTAACGTTTTGGATTGTTGTAGTATATATACAAGGTTGATTCATTATGTGAATGTGTGGATAGTGTGTGTAGAGTGTGTATGCAAAATTTGGTGCAGAGAGAAGTGTGAATCATAAATGTGGTGAAGTATGAAGTGTGTTAAGTTAGTTTTCTGAGCTTCAATGGAATTATATCTTCAACATATGTTGCATTGTTAAAATTTCATCATTGGAAGTGAGCCCCATTTCTTCTATCTCTTTCTATTATAATTAGTGATCCCTTTGGTAGTGAGCCATTTTATTTTTCGATAGTGATTCCTTGGATAATGAGTTCACCATTATGTATCAAAAATTGTAACTGGTTATAACATATTGTGAGCTAACTTTCATTGCGGTTTTCCCCTTTGTTGGTTTTCCATGTAAAATCTAGTGTTCTTGTGTCTATTAATGTGATGCATTCTTTGATGTTTCTTTCCATTACTACACATTGAATGAGATGTTGTGAAATTCATTTTAATTTAATGAATTTCAGGCAATACTAATTCACCCCCCATTATCCTTGGAGATATTGAGAGAACACGTTCCTCAAGGTATAGATATTATTATATTTTAGAAATATGGTGGTAAAGGAGATCCTACTAACCATGTCTCGACATATACAACCTTATGTAGTGACTGCATTTTTGAAGACAAGCTCTTGGCTAAGATTTTCCCTAGGTCTTTGAAAGATACATCCTTGGAATGGTTTTTTTCTTTACTGAATAATTTAATTTGTTCATTCAATGAACTTTTTGATACCTTTATTAACCATTTCCAAGTGCATATTGGTCCCAAGATGACCTTAGCTGATTTAATGAAGTGTAAACAAAAGTATGATGAAAAGATCACTGATTTTATAGCACTATTAAGATTCTTGATGCTAATCTTCAAAGAATGTTCATTGAAAATTTACAAAACAAAATCTAAGACAAGCTTGGGATGATGAAATTTCCCTTCTTTACACATTTTTGCATAGACCTTCATGACTATCAGAATTCAATTAGCCATTGTGAAGTGAAAAATCCCTCTAGCCACCCTAAGAAATCTAATTCCATGCCCCATAAAAAAATCCAACCATTCAAGAAACAAAATAAGAGTTTTTTTTATAGATAAACCCCCCTCTTGAACAAGTCAACATGTTGAGTCTCAAGTGGCTGCCATAAAAACAATTCCATATCAATTTTGAGAATGCAATAGACAATTTACCCCATTACTTGATACCCTTCATTCCATCATGTTGCAACTTTTAGTTAAGAACCTAATTACTTTACCTCTCGTTAGAACCGTTGATCCTATAAATCCCTTACCTTTGATTTATAATGATGATGCCTTTTTCCATTATCATCGACAAAATGGACATGATACAAAAAATTGTAAGCATCTTAAGCACATCATGCAAGACCTCATTTATTCTAATCACATCCATACTGGTGGTGTTAATGATCAAGGAAATAATCCCATTGCCCACCCAACCAAAATTTGCAAGTCTTTACTAATCCAATGCCAAACCATGATATCTCATTTGTTAAAGCTAGTGATATTAAGAATGATGTGATGAATGTTGACATGATTGATGATAACATGAGTGATAATGAGGATGATTCTATAAATAATATGGTTAAACTTATTGATGTTCAACCTCTTAAGGTCCAAACTAGCTTATCTATGCTTTCTCACAAAATGAAAAAATAAAACATGCACTCAATGGTCCTCTTTACATCACTAGAAGAATCAATGACAAACCTACTAATGGGATATTAATTGATCTAATGTGTGTAGAAAATGTGATCATTTAGGAATTCTTATTTATGCATGAACTTTATCAAGATTCTTATGAACAACCAAAAGCATGGATCAAAAAACATATTGGTTTTGCTTTCCCCATGAGAGGTTCAATCACTCTTCCTTTAAAAGTTGGATCACAACAATTGAATTTATCATTCTTCATAATCCCATCATTCAACCAATTTCATGTGAAGCTTGGTTATCCGTGGATACACTCCATGGATGTCATCTTGTTGGTAGTGTTGGCCCCATGGTTGTCGTTGCACCAAAAGGTTGACCTGTTAATGTCCAATACAACTGCCAGAGCTACCGGATCCATGGGAGGCGGTTAGTCCATGTCACAAATCTTGAGGGGAGTGCTAACCAGCTGCCAACAATCTCCCCCTTAATGCAAGCTGAGGGGATTCAAACCTGACACCTTTGGATTTGATACCAATTTTTGGCCCCATGGTTGTCGTTGCACCAAAAGGTCGACTTGTTAATGCCTGATAGAACTGCCAGAGTTAATAGATCCACGAGAGGTGGTTAGTCCATGTCACAAATCTTGAGGGGAGTGTTGACTAGTTGCCAACAATAGTGCATAAATTTATAAAATTTCCATTTGGAAATGACATCTTTACTGTGCATCATAGTGGCTTTAATCCCATATCTTTTCGTGGGAATTTCTCATTGGATTTCTTTTGGCCCAAACCCATGGAGCCTATTAAACCTCATGAGGGATTATTTTTCATATCTTACCAAAATTTCAAGGCAGAGCACATAGCAAAATTATCCCTTAGAAACATGCCTCAACCCATGATTGAGCCTCCTATCATTGATGAAACCATGATTGAACAAAATTCCCTTCTAAGTAACCAAGAAAAATCCATGACAAATCCTTTGACTATTTCCTATAAAAGACCAAGAGATAACTATACAATTCTTGTTGTGCCTCCTAAGATCAAACAAGTTTATAAACCCAAAGAGAAAGTGGTTGACCAACCTTCCATGGTTACTTCCATTCCTCCCTTTTGGGAAGAAAAGAAACCAATGGTTAATAAACCCACTCGTACATAGTCACAACTTGAAAATTGTACAAGAAGAAACCAAAACACTAAAGAGCGTAGGCATAAATGTCATGCTATTGCTCGCCAGTTAGAAGAAAAGAACAAACAAAAAACCAAGATCAAAAACCAACTCAAGAAATACATGAGATTCTATACCTTTGTAGTACGACACTTGTCATTGTCCCTTTGGTTAGTTGTCTTCCTTTTGCATATGATGAACAAGATTGGGATGTGGATGACTTAGTATGGGTTGACTCACATGTGCCATACTAGTCTTTTCTTTGTCTTCTTTTCATGTTTTATGTGATTACATGTGCATAATGTGATCCCCTGCATCATTTCACTTGGTGTGTATTTATATGTTTGTGACCCTACTTTGGATGACCCTTTGTCACTTCGTTGGTGCAAGGATACAAAGGAAGCAAATTTTTCATGAATTTTTTCTATATATCATAGTCATTTATCTTTTTGTTTGTCTTGTGTTTTCCTTTTGGGGATGATGCAAAGCATCAAGACATTTAGGTCTCTTCCATGTTAACCCAAAAGTATTTTCTTTTTTTTCACTATCTATGTGTCATTCTTCCTTTGTGCTCATTGTTCCATGAGTTATTGGCAAATGATGATGGTTTCAAGCTTAGTTATATCAATATAGAAAAGATATACGCTGGCCCCAAATCCACAGATCCCTTATGTGTTATCTTAGGATTGCATATGGGGGAAAACCTCCTTTCCATGATGTAGCTCTATTTGGAAAAATATGTTTTACATAGGAATTTCCAAATAAATCTCTCATGTATTGGCATTTATCATTTTTCTAATTTAAAGTAATTGCTCACAACATGGTGTTTAAGAATTTCTTTTAAGTGGGAGCATACACATCCCTACTCATTTTTTACATATTCCCTTCAAAGTGTGGTCTTCTTATTTCATGTGACGTGTCTTCTTCTTGGTGACATTGGGTTTGATGTCCTGCAAGAGTGTGACCTTTCTTGGCATATGACATTCCTCTTAGTGGTGATGCTATGGTTTGAATTCCATAAGATGTGAATCCTTTATTCCTTGACTTGTCCTCTCTTAGTGGTAATGCCAAGTAGGATGTTCCCTAAGGTGTGACCTTTCATGAACTAAGAAAAACCCCTTTTAACATCCTATCCTATTGCATTTACAAATTTTTCATGGCCAACAAGCATACCACAACTTGCTTGCCAGTGGTGCCTTTTTGTTTTTCATGAGTGTCTAGCATAATGCAGCTTGCTATCCTTGTGGAACCTTTTTGTGTGGTTCCTTATCAAAGTTATCAGGAGGTATAAATTTTGGTATGGTTGACGTATGCAAGCCTATAGACCTAGCATTACTTTCTCATTAGCCACCCTTTTTGTGGGTACATACCAACCTAGTTTGTGTTTCTCACTTTCTTGGGGCTCACCTAGTGGACACTGGATTTTAGTAGCCCTCATGAGTATATTTTTTTTTCTTAGTGGACAATGATTTTTCACTTGTGAATTCATTTTATGGACAACAATGCAAGAACGAGTAGTCCATCCTTCCTTTTCTTTCTTTTTGCATTAGTTTTGACATTGTATGATTGTGCATATTGTGTTGTTGCTACAAGCAAGTGTCTCTTTGTTTTTGTTGGTTTGCCATGAGATCTTAGATCTTGGGGGGATTGATCATCCTGCTTGATCCTTGCCATCTTATTTTTCCAACACTTGTACAATTAGACCTCTCTTTTAGACAAGTTCATACTTTTGGAGTCAAGTAAACACCATCCTAACCTTCTCAGATATGTAGGTTAATTGTTGTTTCTATTAGTGTTATTATAATACTTTATGTTTCAAGTGTTATATCTCACATGTTTGATTGTAAAAGCACTTTTATTCTTCTCGCAAAACTATTTTTCAGTCATTTCTCTCATAAGGAAGTCAAGGCAGTATAGTGTCCAAACTTAGAGTTGACTCACTTTGAGAGTTGTAAGTCAATTCTAATCATTTGTGGCACTATCCCTCTTCCTAATGAACATGGAAAAGGTGGATTTGTGATTAGGTGGACACCCCCTTTCTCTTTTGGCATAGGTCCCTCATCTCACATCCCATTTTTAGTTCTCTTATCCATCTCTACACCATTTTCCTATGTTTCAAGCATAAGTTTGTGAATTTTATGTTTTAGATTCATATTTTTGCTGGCATGGTATGAAATTCTTTATTTAGTCATAATTTTTTTATTATTAAAAATGATTTTATATAAAAAATAAAAATGTAATTTAAAATTTTCATCAAGCAATTGGTATTGACTTGGTGGATCCCACAATCCTATCTAGAACATGGGGCTTATGTTTTGGGTGGCACATAGAGTTGCTAATAGCTTTCATCGTCAAGGCACTACCTTGCACCACCCAAAGTGATGCTTATTTTTTAAAAATAGGTGTTAGTGTCATGTCATATTGCAGACTGAGAGCTAGCCTTCCAGGGGCTAATATTTTCCCCCCCTAGGCCATAATTGGGAAGATTTTTTCTATGAGCCATAATTTTTTTCTAGTATATAAATTTTTTACAAATGAGATATTGATAAAAAGTTAGTTCTAAACACTTCATAGTAGTGCAGACATTTTTTCTAGATTCTACTAGAGGTGAATTTTATTATTGATTAAAGTGAATTTTTCCCTTTTTGACCTCACAACTCATAACTTTTCTCTAGATTATTTTATTTTCATAATTCCAATGACAATTGAAAGGTACTGAAGAGCTCTATCATTTAGTCCATGCACTTTTTTGAGATTTAGCCCCAAATATTATTTATTCAATTTTTTTCATATTATGCATCTTCACTAATTACTTGGACATACTTGGAGAATTTCTATTTGTGGGGGGTTCATATTTAGTCTAATTCAGATTTAGGAGGTATGGCATCAGTTTGTTTTAGATAATTATCTATTTTTCTCTCTTGGTGATTTTTGATCTAATGGTTGAACCAAGGTTTGAGGTTCTAACTCCTCATAATTATCACACATGAAAGGTGAGAATGCAAATATTATTATGGTCTAAGGGTTTTTGGTCTACCTTGGGTGATCATCAACCTAAATTTTCTAGGGGATATGAAAAATTTTATCACCAAAAAAATGCGATGAGGCTATGGGATTGATTGGTATGCATGTTTGTAATAGTTTTTTCTTCCATGTTGACGAGTGTACCACTCCTAAGAAGGTATGGGATAAGTACAATGATTTGTTTGGTTTAGTTAGTAAGGTTCATGCTATGCAACTAGAGGTAGAATTGGCATCACTTTCTACTAACTCTTTTCCTACAATTAAAAACTATATAGTAAATTTTGAATCATTAAGGTCTTAATTGGTTAGTTGTGGTAAAGATAAAAATGACAAGGAATGCATATTCTTGATTTTTTCTAATTTGAAAGGTTCACTTTCTTTTCTACAATGGATGAATCAGGTGATTAATTTTTCATGCATTCTTTTGAGAAATTTTGTGATAGGTTGACTAGGGAACAAGAAAAACTTAATCAACATGATACACACTATAAGAATCAAGCGTTGTTATCATCATCACCCAAGGGTAAAGGAAAGAAGAAATATAAACCTAAGACAAAATCTAGTGAAACACCCACCTCTTTTAAAGGGGATAAAACTAAGAAGGAGAAACCAATGTGTGGTTATTGTAATAAACTTGGAAATGGTGAATATATTTTTCTTCTAGTTCACCCTCTTCTTCTTCTCAACCTTCATATTCTACACACAAAGGTTCAATAGGTCTTGTTAAAATAAAGTATAAGATAAGAGGTAACAATCTTATTGTAACACATGTTGAAGAGTCTACTAAATGAATTCTCAACTCTCAAGCTTCATATCATATGATAGGATCGCCTAGCATGTTCTCGTCCTTGAAGCATACTTCAATCATGAAGATATTTATGGCTAATGGTGTCTATTTAGGTGTCTTTGGTAAAGGAGTTTTTGATGTGCCTAATGGTATTTTTCACAATGTTCTTTGTATTCTTGATATTCACAACAATATTCTTTCCATTTATCAAATAGCATAGAGTCGTAAGTCCGTTGAGTTTTCTCCATATTCAGTCTTCATTTGTGATTTGTATAGCAATCAACTTGTTGCAGTGGGTAGGGTTTATCATAACAGTCACATCTATAACTTTTCCCATTTTGTATCCAATGGTGAATGTTCAAAGGTGGATTCTACTACTCCTAGCTCTAGTGTGGGTAATTCTTTAGAAGGTCATATAGTTTTTTGAACCTTGTTATTCATCAACCCTTTGATGAGGTTACATCATCTCTTGATTTTTCAAATTTGAGTGTTGGCTTGCTTTCTAGGACTGCATATGAGAAGGATATTTTTTGTTTTCTTGATTTGTCTTTGTAGGATGGTTTTATGATAGGTATATATTAGTTTTATTTTTCATTCTTCTTCTATAGATTTGGAGGACATGTTTGAGGGGGTATCTCTCCTCTTTGATAACTCATCTTCTTTGTAGATTGTTCTTAAGTTTCCACATCCTTTGTCTTCTTCCTTGATTGGAGTTGCACATGATTTATTAGACATTCTTAGGAATATTTGGTTCATTTTTAGAGATATATTTTTTGAGGCTTCTTACCTCTTTCTTCTTCATGGAGATGGAATTTCTTCATAATCAACCATTAGATTTATTTTTTCCGAAGGGGAGACTTGTTTGTAGGCATTAGAATCTCTTTTGTCTTCATACATTCTTCAATATTTTTGGAGATACATCATTATGGTAGGGCTATGTAATCTCTTTATTTCCATCTTATGGGGCAGCTTTTGTAATGCATCTTCATGATGGTTGTAGTTCTTGGGGGTATTGATAAATCCTCCATACATCACTCATTTCATCACTTGTACATGATTACTATTTTCATTCTCTTTTGGAGAGGGGTTTTTCCTAAGTGGTTTTTTTCCTTTTCTCCATTTGTGAGAGATCATTTTTACATGGGTGCCTAGCATGACCTAGTATATGGGACCCATCCTTGTATATTTGCATCATTTTTATAATAATCTACTCCCTAAGTTACACTTAAGGGTGGCTTTGGTATAAATATGCATTTTACATAGCTAGTTAATTAGTAGGTACTATTTACATGTTAAGTCCATTTAGGTCCTAGGAATATTTCTAGAAGTCTTAGTTGACATCTAGATCTTATCTTTTTTGGTATTTAATACTTTTTCTTATGCCATTTAATAATAAGTTGAGTTAGTTGTCACATGTTATAGGATTGAGACACATGTCATAATATTGTCTAATCCTATCTTTCACCTTATTTATATAATCAAGGTTATTGTATACTTTGTATCATATATCTCATATATCTTAATGTCAAGAAAGCTCATTTATTGCATACTCTCTTGTGGAAGGTTTTCATTATTTTTGTAGGTGATCTTAGGTATTGAGATAATATTTAACTCCTACACCTAATATATATAATTCATATGTGATTTCAATCAAGAGTTAGAACTTGAACATGCAATCTAGTTTAAAATCATTTTAAAAATATACATGTGATTTTTTTGTACATAATATATAAAGTTATACTTGAACTATAGAATTGAGGACCCTCCCAATCCTACTGATCTCATAAGAATGAATGTACATGGTGACACTTGTACATGGTGTAGTTTCAATGCCAAAAAGAAGCATGTTATATGTGCCTTCTGCAAAATCAGGTGTAGTAACATCAATGATCTAAAACTTACTGAGGGGGTCCTTTAGGATCAATAATAACATGATAAGGGGGGTTTTAGGATCAACAAAAATATCCTAATGTCCCTTTGTACCTTATGAATTTGTCTCATAATGAATCCTCTATCTACCAAAATCTCATCTAAGATATGTCAATTTAGCATCAAGATGGATCCCATGCTGGTCAACAATAAGCTAGTATGTACCTAATAGATCACTAGTGAAGCATGCACACAAATTATGCAAAGAAACAACCTCACTCATCCATACCATATCATGTAGTGATGGTAGATACAAATGAATTCAAGGATCATAGTTGTTGTATGTAGCCTCAGTGGAAGGTAGTTTAATCTATGGATGTAATAAATATCTATGAACACGATTGAATGGAATATTATCAACCTCACTAGAAATAGTGGAAATTCTCTAAAAAAAATCACATCTAGAAGGGTTGAATGTTGACTCTACTATTGTTCTAGCTCCAAAAGTTTTGGAAGAAACAAAAGGTTTGGAACGACTAATGCCCTCTTGTTCATAGGCAATGGAAAGTCTAGTCATCTAAACTAAGGTTTTTCTAAAAACCTCCCTCTCCCTTGTTTGGCATGTGTAAGAAAAGATGTATAATCTACATATAACTATAAATGAAAATCAACATATAATTGTTTACAAACTAGAGTGAAAATTCATCATTATGAGGCCATCTATGATGTGCTACCAACCATCTAGGATAAATAAATGGTGCCACAAGTTGGTTTGTGCACCCAGTGATGGAATACTCTCTCACTATCTCATCCCTGATAAAATGGAAATGTTAGGAATATTATCTAATAAAACTTTCCTAGAAATAGATGACCATTTTTCATGGCCACTACCACTCCTAGAAGGAGAAGAATAAAATTTCTCAATGTTGATCTCATCATATAGATTGTATGATAAAATGAAGACAATAATGTACATGTAATCACATCCCTAATAGTGACTAGCCTATCTCTATTTGATAGGTTTGGGATGTTATGTATTGTTTGGTCTATACACCGCAAGGAAACATCTAACCTCCAAATGGTGTCAGCATATAGATTAGATCTAGAATGAGTGTGCTCATTAGGCTTATTAGAATGGTGAGAAGTTTGATCAGCCTAATGAGAAGTATGATAGGTATGATGAGAAGTCAGATCATCTCGATGAAAAGCTTGATAATCCATTTCTAGAAAAATAGACATAATTAAAAAAAATATTTAATTTTGAAAAAAGAAATAATTTTAATATACAAGTTCAACTTTAAAACCTAATAAGTTTACATTCATGAAATCATAAGTTATTCATTGAATATAAAACTTGATTTATGAAATTAGTCATGTAAAAGTGAAACATAAGAAAGAAAAAATATTTTTCAAATTCATATTCAATCATATTATTCATCAAACATGAAATTGATTCATGAAATTACAAAAATTTAATTTGAAAAACTTTTCTAAAATTTAGATGCACCAAAAGTTTGTAATACTATCAACTCTTCATTGTATATATACATGTATTCAACCACATATCCTCGTTTAGTATAGCATATGTATGGTTGTAAAAGTATTTTATGTAAGTTTTACTTAAGGATGTATTTATAAGAATGAAATGTTTGAAGTATATCCCTAAAACTTATTTTATCTTGTGTGGATGATAATTGTTCCATGAGATCATATTATTTAGGGATCCTAGTAGAGGAACAAGGTGAAGGGGATATATTGATATTAGCAGAAGGAATTTAAGTAGTATTAGTAGAATTCTTATGATTATGAATAATTTTATATGTATAAAATACTATATGATAATTCAAAATGAGCCCACAAACCACAATAGGAGTAGGAGTTGTATGTGATTTTTTAGGTGAGATGAGCAAGATTTTTGCAATTCAATAAGTATGAGTATCATCATCATCATTATGATATATAATGAGATATGGGGATTAAGAAAAATAACCTATTACAACCATTTTTGGGGTAGGATAACCTAATACAACCATATTAGTGGTAGGAAGACTATGTGGTATAGGTATAGATGGAAAAAGAGAGATAGAAAGGCCATTAATCAGATTAGAGAGTCCTCTAATTTTTACATAAAGTTCTTAAAGCATGTGTTTTATAACATAGTTATGAGAAAAAAAGAGGAAAATCACTTTTCTAAGTCACACATGATTGAGTTAGAGGTGGAGAATGAGTGATAAATTTACTTGGGATCTTATAAAAATAAGGTAAAAATAATGCATTTAATTCACTAATATGTTATCATTTAAAGGATGGAAATCAAACATCACCATAGGCTTATCACAACACAATTAATTCATAAAAGAAATAAACTTTTGTAAATATAATTTAGAATCTCTTTCATTGGATAATATATAAAATATCATCGAGAGGGAAGAAGAAATATCATTTGTAGAAAAACCATTATTAGGAGAATAAAAATTCTAATATTTATCATAACATGGATCAAATGTGTTATTTAGGAAAATATCAAAAATTTACTTTTCATCATATTAATTAAAATAGGCATCCTCATGTTCAAGTCAAAATGGTGCAAGATTATTATAATGGGAGGAAGTGTTAGGGTTAGAGATGGCAGATATCTAACAATTAAATGCAGATTTAAATAATAAACAGAGAATCTAAAACATACACAAAATAAATCATAACACAAAGAATTTAACTTGCTTCACCCAATCCGGGCTACATCCACCAAACCGCAGCCATCCAATACTTTTATTATCCAGTAAAAAACCTATTACAATCTTACGAATAATCGTGTTTTTCATCATACAGTAATACCCATCCGAACCCCTTTTTTAACAAGCTTAGAAGCTTCCAAATTTTAGGTTCTACAAAATCGGATTTTTCTTTTTTCATTGATTTTTCCCTTTTTTGGTGATCACACAAAAAAGTAGGAGGAAATTTTTTCTCGGGGTTGCCGCCCCCTAACCCTCGCCTGGGGCCCAGCCCGGCCCCAGACCCCGGCAAGGACAAGAGGCTGGGGTGTACAGTATACCATGGGCTATACAGTATAGCATGATCAATCGCCACATACCAACAGGAAGGAGTGACAATTAGTAAAGAGAATGAAAGAAGGGCCCACTTAGCTCAAGGGGTGAAACAGGTAACAATATATCATATTATACAAGGAATCCCTTAAGCAATAAATTCATATTTCATATTAGGTGGATTCTCTCCTAAGTTATGTGTAACCTTAACATAGGGTATGTAATGGTAATCAATAAATTCTTACTAATTACATGATTTCTTTTCCCATGACTCATATTATCAAGCGATAGAGTTCTATGGTCATGAGTATGTTTAGGGTTTTATCTTTTACTCTTCAATAAATTCTTGAATTTTATGTTGTAATGTAATGCCTCTATGTGTAGAATATCCATGTCCTTGATAAGAATTAGGCTTATTATATGTATAATATATATTGTAGGAGAAAAAATTTGAAAGATAAATCATGAGATCTAACATTGTTGTATCCATACTATCCTTTGGTGAACTACTACTATAGAAATAGGAAAAAATGCATGATCCAAATGAGGGAAACATTAAGAAAATGAGATGAATGAGCCAAATCTACTAACCTAGTCACCTTGCAATGTTGTTCAAAATACAAAATTTTCACTAGGGTTTCAATCGAAGTCTTTATGAGTGAGCGGATTCCCAGTGAAATGATCGGGCCCCATTTTTTAAAATTAATTTAATGGTTTTGGCTGAAGGATATTCAATAGGATACCTTTTACCAGAAACCTTTTCAACCAATTGATTTATGCCACATAGGCTCCATTTCGTTTCCACTTGGTTTTGAGTGAAACCCCTTTGACTAAGTAGTTTTTTGATTGAAATAATTTTGATACAAACTATTTAGTTGGCCAAAAATGTGAAATACGTTTATAATTTTACTCATATGTATTTTTCCATTTGAGGTCATAGTATAAGTATTCTTTCTCCCATCATGAATTTCCTTTTTTTCATACTTCCATGGTCATCCCAACAATATATGATTTGCATCTATTGGTCTAATATCACAGAACACTTCATTATTATAAGATACTACATGAAATTTCTCCAAACATTATTCACTTACCAATATCTTATTTCCATCTTGAATCCATGAGATAATATATGGGTTTGGATGGTTTATCCTTTTTTAATTCAACTTATTCACCATTTCTTTAAAAATAAAATTGTTTATACTATCACTATCAATGATAACTTAACCTCTTGATTTACATTTTGTTCTAGACAAGATTTTCCTTTGTGTTAGCTCCTCAAGTGTTTATGTCTGCAAAAAATCTCTCATTATTACTAATGATTCACCCTTCTCAACTTTTCCTCCTAAACTTGATCTAATAGGTCCTTCTTCTACATACACTACCCTTGCATTATTCCCTACCATTTTGCTATAATTTCCTTGCTAGAATTCAAATGCTATATTCCCTTCACCTCCACATTTGAAATAGGTTTCTCTAAATGGAATCTTATCAAATCCTTTGTCACCCCTTTGATATGTCTCATTATGGAATGTATTGTTGATTCCTTTTTCATTGTGATAGAAGCTTCTATCATTTCTGCCTAAAAATTCATTTTCTTATTTCCTTATTATGGCATGGTATTTCTTCCTTATTATGTCCTATATGTGATATTCCTTTTCCACTTTGTGACCCACCTCTTTGGAATCTTCTTCATCTATCTCTCTAGTTGTATAACTCAAATCTTTGCTCAATTTTTTTCTTAATTTTTAGCACAAAATGGTATGCTTAGATTCAACTAATGTCATCCTTAGCATTCTTAGATCTTCTTGGGTACTTTTCCTTAGTCCATTGAAGTATTGTGTCACTTTCCCCTTTCTTTCTTCACTATGAACAATTTTGATGATCATCTTCTAAAATTATTTAGTGTACTCCATCAAATTTTCTTTTTCCTTGCTCTTCAATATTTCAAGCTTATACTTGGTTATTATGAATTGATTCTTCAATGTTGTCACCATACTATCCTATTTTATAATCCTCTATTTTCCTCTTCTATTCCAATCTAATTAAAATTATTTCCACCAGAATACAACATATTGTTTCAACTTTGTTTTTGCAAACCTTAATTTTTTTGGATCTTCAAATTTTTCATACTCAAAAGTATTCTTCCATATTATTTATCCAATCAAGCAATTCCTCAAGGTTCAAATCACCTCCATAGTTATAAATATTTGATCTAGGTCTCTTACCTATATTGGAAATAACTTTCAATAATTTTATCTAGTATGATTCCTCTTCTTCTAAGGTTTCCTCATTCATATTTATAGTTTGTGAGTTAGGAAAAATGGTTTCTCAACCTTGCAATTATAACAGATATATTGAGTGTAGGAGTTGCAAGGATGTAGTTACCCCCCTTGTGGGGTTTAGGGGGAATGAACCCCTAGCAAGGGTCCTAGGGGCCACATTCCCCAACAAGAGTTTAGGGGAAATGCACCTAAAAGCTACATTTTATGTATATTTTATTATTAAAAATTTGGATCATTCATCATTAGGTCTCAAATTTAATAGTAGATATTTTTTTGGATTGTGTTACCCTAGAAGGCTAGCCATTTTATTATGCATATGTATTGTGATGTATTATGAGATTCTGATAGATGTTGTGTTGCCTTTGGATATTTGGTTGGTGATACTCTTGTGAGAAGTTTGCTCTACAAGTATATTGTAATATTCATATTTTTTTAATAATGTATTGGGAAACTTTTAGAGTGTGGGTTTTTTTTCTCCTGAAAGGGTTTCCCCCATATAAATCATTATGTTGTGGCATACATGATATTTATGTTTGGTTTTTTATAATTTTTGTAAAGATATGAAAAGGTTTTGCATTACCCTCCTATCAAGGTTAGTGTAAGAAGTTGTTCTACTACCTTAACTTCCTTACATTAAGCTCTTAATTCCTCATCTTCATGTCTAGGGTTTAGACCTCTTTTCCAATATTTTTTATAATATCCAATCAAATCTTCATTATTCTCATCATGTCTAGCATTTCTTCAATTCTTCCAAAAAATTTGGCCATACAAGACATCCTTCTTGGTGGCATCTTCCTTGGACCTAGTGCAACCACCTCATGTCAGTGATCTGGCTACAAGGTTGTAATTTCCTCACAATCATCACTTTATTGACAAACACTTGTATACTACCTCAATTTAGTGGCCTATTAACCATTTGGATATATTGGAATGGCCACTCAATGTATTTAACACTTGCTTTGATAGCAGTTAATGTATTTGAAGAGAATACAAATGACTCAAGTGAAATAAATATTAAGTTATTGTAATAACCTTATGTTTTACCTCAAATCACCTTCTTTCTCCTTGATTGAGATTCAAGTAGAGTGCACACTAGCTCCATTTGATGTGCTCTTAACTATAGTATGCTAGGATGTGGATTGATCAATAGAAAAACCAACATAACCTTGGTATGAAGAGGATATTGTGATATCAAAATGATAGCATTTTCTTAATGGAAAAATACTTGATGATAATGAAGGGTGAGGGCACCAATTTATAGATTCATGGTGAAAGAGATGGAGGTTCAAGAACTTTCCAAAAGATTAAAGGCTTAGCTTAAGAGTCTCTTTCAGGAAAGAGAAATTGGACAAGTGGCATATGAGGGTTAATTGGAAGTGAAGACTAAATAATGGATGTTGGACAAGAAAATGCGAGATTGTGGAAAGATTCTCAAGAGAGGAAAGATTTGATTTTATGCCTATTTTGAGGGAGGTGGGAATTTAAAAAGTGGATTTTATTGAGGAGATGGAGGTGGCTCCATGCAAATTCAAACTAAAAGGTGACATTTGTCTTTAATGGATTTATGGGAAGTGAGGTGAAAAAATATTGGATAAATGTGCAATCCTGCACACATGAAGGGAAAGGACACATGTTAGATGATGACAAGTTTGAGCATTGGAAGAATGCTAAATTAGGAAAAAGGATTAATTAATGGGATTATAAGAATTTAGGAATGGGGGATAAGATTAAATAAATATAATTAATTAACCTTTAGAAGAAAGGGAAACATGGGATTAATTAAATTTTTTTTAGTTAATTAGAGGAATAATATATAATTAATTAAATAATATATTATTTATTTAATTAAGGAAATTTAGGGAATAATGGTTTATGATAAATTAATTAAAATTCTAAATTTTAATTAATTATGTGATAAGATCAAATTTGGAGTGTCTACAATATTCATAGATGAAGAGTCTAGGGGAGGACTATCTGACCATGCAAATTAGAGTCAACATAACATAATTAACACATAGTAGCAAACAACTTCTCATTGATCATAAAATAATTACAAGTGGCTCATGGCCCTACCGCATAAAAATTACAAATATAGATTGGCTCATAGGTTGCCATAGGCTTATTACAAGCTTGCATGCAAAATATGACAACTATGAACACTCTAGACCTTCCTAATACTATCCTCCTAAATTGAATTTATTCATGAATGACTTATCTATCAATGAATTAAATTCACTATATTTCAAATTAATTCTAGGATATTCATATATTAGCTCTAAGATTTATGAGTGATTAGTGTTGGCCACAAGGTACCCCTAAAATTGATATCTAATATAAGATGTAGGTCAGCTAAAATCTATTGGTATGGCATTAGGTGTTGAAGGAACTTGCTGTGGTTCTAACTGAAGTTACTTATAGTCCTATGCTTCCATGAGATATGTTGGGTTGAATATTATAATGCATGAAAAGGTTATGCAAACTTTACCTAATGAATTGTATAATGGTTGTCCTAAATCATGATCTTTTGATAGTGATAACTTCCTACACTTTGATCCAAAATATTGAGATCTTGATATGATGTTTGTGAGATATTATAGAACTCTATTTTTCTATTGTGAGCCACAATAGGATCATGTGGTGGAACATGGTAGGGTTCTTTAGGATGCTCCTGCATCATAACACACTAACTATTAGGTGTGAGGGCCTAATTTTCCACTCCCTCAAAAACTAAGAGGGCATAGTTTATTGGAGGAGATATGGTTGGTCCTTGTAGAGTGATTCTCCATCAAGTTGTTGGTTTTTATTTTAATTAATCAGCTTGATCATTCTAATGTTAACTAAATAAACCACCCAAAAATTGTTTAATTGACAAATCTAACTATAGACACTTAAAATTGTCCCAACTGATATTACACACTTGAATCTGATGACTAGCACCATTTCATCCTAAATCAATCTTCTTTTTGACTGTTTAATTGAATAATCATACTTATTTAATTAAATGCATCATTGTTATCTATTAATCTGATAATTAATTTTATTAGGTTAATTTACCCCCTTCCACACTTGTGTTTCATCTTGTTTAATTGGATAATGTAAATTATTTAAATTAAATCCCTTTAAGTCCTCTCATTTAATTAAACAATCTAAATTATTTAATTAAATGTCACTTAACCCCCTTTTCATTAAATAAATTAATTATTTAATGATAATCCTAATTTCCTCTAATTTGCACAATTAAAAATTTGTTTTAATTATCTAATTCCAAATTATCCTCACCCTCCCACCTGTAAAGGAATATTCCCATGGAATATTCCTCCTTTGCACATTCCTCCAAAAGGGAAACTTGTGCACTCATTCAAAATGAAAATATCTTTAACAACTTCCTAATTCTTGAGAAGTGTGTTTGTTGAGAGAAAATTGGAACCATTGATTAAATTGTTTTATCCTTGTCAACTTTCAATCTTGACCATGGATTGGAATCCTTAATCCACGCCTAATCTTCTCATTGATTTTTATCCCTTGATTAAGCTAATCAATCTTGACCATTGGTGTAACAACTTTACCTCTAAATAAACCTCACTTCTATGAAATAGGGATCCACTTTTTAGAGTAAAGTTACTATAGGGAAATTTAGAGCAATATTTAGAGCAATCTAGAATTATAGCATCATCTTAATTACCTTTCACATCTATTTTAACATCATCTTAGCTTAGTTTTCATCAATGGATACCATCTTTGAGCTTGTTCCCATCTAGGGATTGGGAAAGGGCCATCATTTCACATCATATGCAACACCAATTCCTCAATGGGATCAGGTTTGAAGTTTAAATTAGGTTTCCTTTCTACATTTATGGTTTTCTTCATCTTTTGTTTAATGGTTTCTTAGTTTGAAACTTTCAATAATTTCATTGGGATTATAGCTTAATTGACTTAATCTAGCTTAATTTTGTATGGATCTGGTAGATTTAGGTCATGTTATGATTATAGTCACATTTTGGCACTAGAAGGAGGGCCTGAACTAACAAATTTAAAAAAAAAATCCTTAATTTTCCCATGTTTTGAAGGTTTTTGGTAGGGTGACGCTTTTGTGGAACAACAACACTTTTGAAATTTAGACACTTTTGAAATACAATGACACTTTTAGCTTTATGGCATCACTTTTGATTTTTTTTACAAAGACTTACTTTTGAATATAGCGATTCTTTTGACCTCATTTTTTTTTAGAAAGGTACAATAGAGAGTTGCTTTTTTTTTCACCAAAGCAATGCTTTTGCACTATAGTGACGCTTTCCTGGAACAACGATGCTTTTGTAGTCTACTAGAGCGATGCTTTTGCAAGGTAAAACAAAGAGCTAGATTTTAATGTTTGCTTGTAATTTTCAATTTAATTCACTCTTTGATCATTTACTAACTATGAGATTAACTAATTTTGCAAATTTGGAAAGGAGTGAAAATCTAGGAAATTATTTACCCCAACTTGGTGGGGTCATAACTTTCTACTCGGTGCTCATAATTCAAATCCGTTTCCACTATTGGAAAGGTCTCCAAGAGTACTAGCTCAATTCCTTAAAATAAAATGCCTAAAACATTCAATTTTAAGGAATTGACACAAGTTTCAACCCCAAATTCCACTCTAAAGACCTCCAAAAATGCAATTTACTAGAACCTAGAAAATACTAAAAAAATCTATTTTTTTGTATTTTTGGTTTTTCTTAGTTCTATTTATTGGAAAAGTGTTTTGAACACTTATGGGATGATATAACCCATCATACTATACTTTATTTCATGTTTTAGGATAACTAGCTTTTAATTAGGTTTAAAATTTACAATGCTACAATCTTTCAAAGTTGGTTAAAATTGAACCCATACATCCTTTCCATTGCAATGTTGGTTAAAATTGAACCCATACATCCTTGCCATTGCAATTTTGGTTAAAATTGAAAAAATACAACTTCATAATTCAGTTTGGTTTTATTTAAAATCAATTCATCATTTCCCTTGAGAATTTAAAAAGAATGATTGTATTGTGTGAGTTATTTACTTGTGTGAACTTCTAGTGCATATCCACTCCCCTTGCGCTTCGTGTGATCTTGGGTGAAGAGAAACACTCCTATTTCACAAATTTTTTTGGTCACCCCAAGAACTTGCTATGTATCCTCTCCCCTTGCACTTTGTGTGATCTTGGGTGAAGAGAAATACCATTTTTCTTGTCTTTTTTAGATAAGGGCCAACTAATCAGACATCCCACAATAGAGAACTAATATAAGTGACTCTTAAACAAGCATGTTTATTGGTGGGATATACAAAGGTTGTGAAATATAAATAAAGTAGCTTCAATCTATGGCAGGAATAGAATATCATGCCTCATCCTCGTTTGAACATATGGGTTGGGTAGGAACAACTAAAGTCTTAAGTGGCTGGAATTTGATCTATACATCTCGATGTTCATGGTTATCATTAAACACTTTGGCTTAACAACCTATCCTTGTTTTCTGAAATGTACTTTTAAGTAGTGCATAAAAGGCGCACCACTCCTAGAAGTTACTTACCACGTCAAATTTTTGGTTGGGGCAATAAAAAAAATAGGGAAGGGACTCTTTTGCTTGGCATGTCAAGACAACACATTTACTTTACATAGCCTATTTATCCACTCCATCTTCACAAATTCATCATTTCTTACGGGATGATGGTAATCCTACCAAGAAGTGCGTACATATTCTATAGGATTGTTATTTCTTGTTCTTGTTGAGTCAATTTGACACTTTGCTTTGTTTCAAAATAATTCAAACAAACATCAACATTTTCTTCAAATTTCAAACCTTTTGGACTTAGTGTGAATATATTTGAAAATTCCTATATTGTTGCTTGTCCCTAAGGATTTTTTCCTTAGAGGCTTCTAAATATTTGGACTTATATCTCAATTCACACATTCCAAAGTCAACATAGGAGACTATGACTTTAGCCTCTTGATTTTCACATATTGGACCTTGTGGAATGAAAGTTTCTTAGTCATATAAATTTTTAGTTTGAACTTAATTAATACATCTTGATGTGGTAATAAAGTAATCCCACTAAACAAATCTTAACTCAAAATTGAACACACCACACATTGGGCTTATTTTCAAACACATTGAATCCAAGTTCTATTATCCAAACATTAAGTTATTAGGATTATCAATTTAGGGGTAAAGTATGTTTTTCACTACCTTGGTCTTGTAAAATAAAGGTACCTTTTAGGTTAACATATTTTTTGGGTCAAACATCTCATCCATCTTAAAAAATTTAACATGTCACTTCACAAACAACTTTGGAAACTTTAGACACATCAACATTCTAGACCTAGGCTATCCTCATAATCAATCCCCTAACTTAGCTATTTGTGTGTAAATTTATCCTTTTACATACACTTATTTGAGTTAGTCATCATCCTTTTGAACAAGTATATCCTAAAGGTCACAAGTCTACCTTTAGATTCACAAGTTCATTAGCACCTTTTATCCAAAACATCAAAACATCAAACCTTTAAGTCTAAAGTGTTGTCCAAAGTTTAGAAAGTTCATCCTCCATATCACTCACCCTTCTCATCATCCACTCACACCATTGGTCCAAAACAACTTAGAGGGTCCCATTAATCAAAATTTGAGTCAACTAGAGAGTACTAACAATACAAATCTCAACACACCTCTCCCATAGTTGATCCATAATTTATGTTAACAACGAGATCACAACACAAGAAAAATATGGATCAAACCAAAACTAAATCTACCACAAGTGATACCACCCAACAAGAATTCAATCCTAGGAGCCAATCTACCCCATCACAACACAAAATCTAGTAGACATGGGGTATGAGGTAGAAGATGTCACGAAAAACCCACTTGAGCTCACCGTAGAGGAATTTATTGAATATCAACAAGATCCTAAAACAAGCAATATCATCAAATCTTTGATGAAAATGAACTCTACACAATACATGCTAGCTTTAGCAAAGGAAGGGGCTAAACACCCTTCAACATTCTATTTGAACACACTTAGGGAAAAACCTTTAAAAAATATGGCTTTTATTCCTCAATATTTCATCACACGACCCATAGCACAAGGTTTGACTCAATCCATCATTTAACCAACCCCATCACACGTACCAAGTCAACCTTTTACCACTAGCCTTGCAACATGACTTGCAACCAACCTTGGTCTCACTCCAAATTTAGGAGGAAACACACTTTTGGGTACACAAAACACCACCCTTCCACAAAACATAAATTGGTCTACAAGATTTAGTGCCAACCATATTCTTCCACCACCATAAGTACCAAAAGTGTTCCTAACATAACACAAAGTCATATGACCCAAGTACCCCAACTAGGTCAATAAGGACTAGTCATTACTGATAGGCCAAAACTAGGTTAAAGAATAAACTAGGTTCAACTTGGTCTAAGTTTCAATTTGGGGGTTGTAATCTTGCAAGAGGTTTTGCAACAGTATACCTAAGGGAGGAAAGTAGTGAATTAAGTGGGGATGAAATGAAGATAGAACACACAAAAGACTAGAAATCAAATTGAATGTTTTTGGTTTATGTCTTACTATTATAATTGTGCTGGGAATTGTTAACTGTAATAAGAACGGTTTGTGATAGCAACAATAGTTTATTGATAGAAAATAAAACACAATTCATTGAATTAAAAATACTAAAATAAAACTTTAATGAAATAAAATCTTCTATCAACCGAACGATGATAAAGATGTTGGAATTTAAATCATGCAACTGTTAAAGTTTGAAAGATACTGAAATTAAATCAAACATAAAATAAACAATGCACACAAATATTAATAGTAAAAATAAATAAATGTCATCGTGCTTCACCAGGGAATGGGCCCTTTCTCCATGGTTTGTAGGTGAGATGGGATGAGAGACTTCTACACTGCCTCGATCAAAATAAACACTATTTTATTTATCAAAAGTTTGATATAGAAATATGTTACAAAAACTCTATTTATTCCCTTACACTATGCATAAATATATATATATGTTGTTTGTAACTAGGAAATACAAAAAATATTGGGTTTGTTTTGGCCCGTGGCTAACAAACTAGAAGAGAAAAAAAAATGTTTCACTAACCACAAGGAAAAACAACCTCGTTATAACTAAAGACGAGAATAGGAAACAAGAAGATTTTTTTTTTCTCCTCCACACAGCTGGCAAGCACAACTATTATAATAAATTCTTCTCTTTGTATGGAAAATAGCGATGACATGTAAAGATACTATCATGAAATGAACCCATGTAGATAAATAATACAAAATAAAGTCTAGTGAAATGCAGACACGAAGATTTGCAGATTTTTCTCCAACGATATATCAACACATCTCCATCACAGGTTTCCTTCCCTAGTCCACAATAATAGCACACGTGGAGCCTTGGTTGAGTTTATTTTTCTCTATTTTTTGTTATCCAAGAATTTAAACATTATTTCGGTTTCCTATGCTTATTTTGAAGAGGTAACTATTGGTCAAAACTTCATAAACAGAAGTTCCTAACCAAAAAGTGGCAAGAAGATTTTCTGCATAAAAGGCGTTAGGAAGTTCTTGTGATCTGAATGTTGCAAGGTTTATTTTCCAAGGATTGAAATTATAATGCTTATTAGTAAATAAAATCAATAATTAATTTCCATATTTTATCCAAAACTATATTAAATACCAATTATATATATTTAATCATATGCAACATAAATTAGTGAAATAGTATGATATGAAACAAAAATGGAATGTGGGAATGGATGTGAAGGTATATGAAATAGGCTAAAATATGCCATAAAATGGTACACAATTGGCCTTCATCAAATACCATAAAAAAGGTCAAAACTCCATGCAACAAGGTCCATCTACATCGAACCCCCAAATTGACACATCAAAAAAAGTGGTTCCACAAGCTACTCAAACCAACCCACCAAACACATCAAACCCACTTGTCACAAATCCAAATCAAGGAAAACAATTGGTCACAAATCTCATCAACCAAGGTAATACCTTGGCCCCAAATCCAACACAACAAGGGAACCCCCAACATCAAAACAACCAAGGGAACCCTTCCAATCAATTGACCCAAGGTAAAAATATGCCATTGATATCGCAACACCAAATGGCACCATCACAACCATTGGTCCCCCAAGTCATGAAAAATAAAATGGGACCCAAAACCTACATTCCTCCACCCCAATCAAAAATTTTACAAGGAATGATAGTGAAAAATAACCCTCAAAATAAACCTCATATACCCCAAAATTAAAATGCTTCTATGTTGCAAGCACAAAAAGATTTGAAACAACAACAAACCTATCAACAAGCTTTGTGAGTGCACCAAGCTCAAGCTCAAGATTTTTAACAAGAATAAGCCCACAAACAAGTGTTGCAAGCACAGCAAGCTCAAGCTCAATAATTGCAACAAGAATAATCCCACCAACAAGCATTGCAATAACAACAAGCCTATCAACAAGCATTGCAACAGAAACAAGCTCAAGCACAAGCCTTACAACAACAAGTTCAACAACAAGCCTTGATTGTGCAACAACAAAAAAGAAAATCCAAACAAAAATCATTGCTCACACAACAACAAGCTTTCCAAGCACAACAATATACCCAACAACACCAACAACAACAAGGCTTGTACTACAACCTCCTATAATACACCAAAACACCACAAAATGTATTGAACCCAACTTTGCAAGGAGCATACACACCTCCACCACTATCACCATCACCTACACAATATCAAAATAAACCCTACACATCATATAACACCCCCCCATATCAAAATCCCACCTACAACTCATCTACCATCCCATAATATAACATGTATGCAGCTCTACTAAATCCTCAAGATGATTTGGCATTACAAATTAAGGCACTCACATAGCAAATCTAGGACATTCAAATGGGGAAAAAAAAGAAACCACATGTGCATTGATATAACTTGTGTCCATAGCCCTTTGATAGGAACACCATGATGGTACCTTTCCCACCTGGTTTTGAAATCCCAAAATTTGAAAAATAAAAAGGGCAAGGAAATCTGGTGGATCATATCAAAGAATTTCATGTAATGTGTATGGAGGTTGCTTACAATGATTCCTACTTGATGCACCTTTTTCCCATGTATTTTTGTGGACCCAACAATTGATTGGTTCTCACAGTTGCCTTTGAGAATTCAAACCTTCCAAGAGATAATCGCTAGGTTCATAGATCATTTCTCCTATAACCTAGACATGGGCATGAGCTTGGAAGAGCTATACACCCTCAAACAAAACAAGGTTGAATCCTTCAGAAAATTCCTACAATGGTGGAGGAAAAAAGCTATCAAGATTAAATGGCCTATTCCTAAGGAGAAACAAGTAGGAATTATCATTACCAATATGGACAGAGAACTATCTTTTCAATTAAAAATACAATATGTCACAACATATGAAGAGATTATCCCTAGGGCCCTTAACATCGAGAGAGCCCTTATTGCACAAGGGAACACACAAGCTTACAAGGACAATCGACCATCTACTAATTCTTATGACAAACCCCGTGTATGGGCTAAGAAAAAGAACATAACTAGTGATGGTGTCATTGATGCAAAGGTAGTCCTTAGTGCTCCTAGACAACCAACCACCCAACCCATGAACACGCAACAAAAAAATGCAACCACCAAACAATCAACCAACGATCAATGTTGCAAACACTCAATGTGGACCATAAAGAACAAACAGTGCTCCTAAGCAACAATGCACTCCCTTAAGGGAACCTATAGAGGATGCCTTGAAGGAGTTGATATAGTCTAACCTTATCACACTTTCAAATTTCTCAAACTATCAAGTGCCACAAGTCAAACCTCCTAGCTATAGAGAAAATCATTTTTGTGAATTTCACCGATACAAAGGTCATAATGCATAATTTTTTTTGGATTGAAGCATCTAATCCAAGATCCTATTGAACAAGGAGACATTGATGTTGATAAAAAATTTGGGAATGACAATCTAAAAATTTACACAAACCCTATGCCCAATCATACAAAAGAAAAAGATTCGGGGAAGGCATCAACCTCAAATAAGGTAAACCATACCCATGACACCATGGTGGGACACATTCATGTTATTCATTCATTACAACATGAGGAATTAGACTTGTATCAGGATATTGTTTTAAAAAAAAGTCCAAACCAATGAATGGTGTATAGAAATATTTCATACCATAATGACATCAAATATGTATCAGATTGTGATATCTATCCCACATATGACTCAATGAATGGGAATATTGAAGAAGTCCCAATGGAGCAAGAAATATCCCTTATTGCACCCAACCTACAAAACATTGTGAAGAGTCTTTTATTGATGATGTATCATCCATCCAAGGATCATGTCAATAGGAGGCTCTTGAGGATAACAAAAGTTTCTTTGAATCAAGTCAGGATCAAGAAAACCTATCCCCACAACATGGTCATAATTTGCATAATATCTTCCAACCCATGAGTGTTAATTGCTCTACCCTAAGTCAAGATGAAAAGCTCACTTCCCTAGAATTTTATCAAGAGTTGATGGACATCTTACAAACCATTTTAAACTCCAAAGATGTCCCTAATATCATCCCTGAGATGTTTCTTTCTAAGGGACATATAGACGTTCGTCATCCAAAACAAGAGTCTCCCACTCTTGATATTCCAACACGAGCAAGCAACAATTGAGATTCTTGTTTCTTATAGTGATTTTTCATCATCCACATCTCTTGAAGTAGTATCAATAGATAAAGATGTCATAGAATCAGAGAAAATAGTTCATATTCCTGAACAACAAGAATCAATAGTAATATCATGTGTTCATGACAAGTCATATTCAGTGGCTATGGATTAGAGGATATATTATTAGGGAAAAGGATTAGGTATTAATAATACCTTCACAATGCTGAGGAAATCTCATCTAATGAAAACATCAACATAGGGGGCATGAAGGATCCTTATGATGAAAATACTTTCAACACTACAACTAGTCATATCATGAATCATCATCCACCCATCATCTCATACACAAAGTGGGACCAATGTAAAAAGATTGATTCCTATCAAAGTAAGGATATCATCAAAGGAAATGAAGCTATAAAGAAAAAAGGACAACGTAAATATAAATGGATATCAAATAATGCAAAAGAAAATCATCCCAATCATACTCCATTAGTCAAAGAAACTACGGGGAAAAGTCAAAAAGGGAAACATTTCCATCAAAGACATCCTCAAATACAAAAGAAAACTTCTCAAACAATGAACAAAGTATATCAAGTGGTTGGTCCTAGTTTCATGAAAATCACATCTCTTCATCATTGCTCATCTTCCTAAGTTTGGAGAGTTAAATGTTCCAAACCATTGAATAATCCATCCCATGTTCCTTCATGTATGACATCCTACACTCCATTGAATGATATCTAATTCTTGCATTAACTGTGTGTTGGAAACTACTCTTTCATCATAAGGATTCTGAAGGCACTCTATCACAATGTGCATAAATAGACAAGGTTAATTCTGGTACCAACAATGCAGATCAAAGTTCTCAAAAGTTGCATTCAAGTGCTCGTATCTTAGCAAAGCAACTTCTTCAAGTGGGATATTGTTGGTACATTATGAAAGTGGCCTCTACATTAGTACCACTAGGTGGTTCAACATGGGTAAAATTTTCAAAAAATAAAAGAAGTCAAGAAAATAGTAAAAATAAAAATCATCCTCCAGCGAAAACCACTTTGGTGGCACTTTGGACAAGTACTACGATGAAAACCTAGAAAATAGGCGTCATGAGTAGAATCGAGTTTCTATGTCATCTTTCTTAGATAGGGGTATCTCATCCTTGTTCTGATAAATCCAATGCTCCCTCCATCCACCCCATCTAGCTTTATCCAGATATTCTAGTTTATCTTGATCTTGACAAACATTTAGCATATAATTCAACTCTACTCATGAAAATATTTTGATAGGATCTTTACCATTTTGTCTCATGAAGTCCATTAGCCCATATCTAGCATGATAAAACTCTATTGAGCTCTTCACATGTACATTACCTATCTTGGTTTTTCCATTGCCCTATGAAACATTACTAGACATTAGGGGTAGGTTATTGCACTCTTATTTTTGAATAACTCTTGATCCATGCCTTACATCTCACAACATGATATCAACATCATGATCTAGGTATTTTTTATCCTCATAAAATCCAAAATATTGTCAAAATCATCAAAAATCCAAAAACACTTGCAAAATACAAAAAATCCAAAAACATCAAAATATTGTATAGCTAAAATCCAAAAACATTTGAAAAGTTGTAAATTCGAAATCTAAAACATCCAAAACACATCAAAATCCCTAAATAGGTCAAAACATCAAAAAATAAAAAAAATAAAACCCTGTCAAACTACGTTGTCTCTAAGTTTGAACGTAGGCAAGGCCATCACTAATGTGCCCCTGAGACACTTTACGTTAGGAGTCTATCATAATAAACTAACAATCCATCAAGTTTTCATATCTCATCAATAAACGGTTATAGGTCAAAGTCAGTTGAACTACGTGGTCTCTACGTGTATAACATAGGCAAGGCTAATCTTTGATAAGCCCCTAAGGCCCTAGGTTAGTTCCTCTTAGGTCTTGGTCAAAACTCAACAAACAAAAAACATTTGAAAACTTGAAAACCTAAAATAGTAGAAAACATTCAAAAAATCCTAAACAACCTCAAATAATCGAAAACCTAAACATTCACATAAATATTCAAAAAGATCAAAAAACATCCTCAAAACATTGTAAAACACCAAAAAAGTTGAAATATTCCAAAAAAACCAAAACCACCCATCCCATTTTTCTTTCACCCGCAATAAAATCACATTCATAATAAATCAATCGCCATCTTCAACCTTTAGTAAAACAAGTGGAAGACAAGTATGGAAAGTCATGAAGTGTGAACCTAAATGTAGAAATCTAAAGTCTAGATCATAAGTAAATGAGTCAGTAACATTTGTATCAATGGCCTATCAAACAATTAGTCTTACTCAAAACATCTGATAAACATGTCCTAGGTGCATCCTTCCTATAATGGACATCATCGTCATAAATAAGCTTAGCTATGTTACTTGGGAAAGAGATATAGATAACATTGACTATTTGTTTTTGATATTTTCTTGTGATTTATCTTATGGAACCATTCCAAGGACCTCTCAATGATGTCTATAAAAATGATTTAGAGAGAAAGGAATGGGGCATCGATCATTATCTTTCATTTTTTGTGCTTATGGGATGTTCTTGTAAAATAACTTTGGTGAATACTTGCTTTGTTATGTGTAGAGAGGTAATTTTAAATAGATTGTTGACTATTGTGTATACTTTGGTCTGAAATATTCTAAACTTGTAAACTGCATTCCAACAAGGTTTTTGTATGTTAAGGTGTGAATAATAATTATGCTATCTATTTTTAGAGTCAAAGTCCATCACATTAGATACAATGTCATCCTGGTTTTCAATACCTTGATGCATCGTATCAATGTGTTATATCAAAAATAAGGAATGAAGCACTGAAGTATCCCAATACATGGAACAAGAAAATCATCAATCTCATCACCATATCTAATAAAGTCTCAAAGACTCATAGACTTGTTGGACTTCTAAATCAATCTCAAAATCAATGGTCAATCCATTCGTCTTATTCTTCTATCTTCTTTCCACACTTACATGGTATTGTAACGCCAAATAAAAGCTTTGCACAATAGAAAACAAAGAAGATTAGAAGCACACATGCACACAATACTAAAATCTAAAAATACAAATTCATTCGTTAAGCAACAAAGAACATGGGAAAGTAAAAACGTAATTAAAACTAGAACAATCTCACCAATTCCAAACGTATTTCCATGATTCATCTCGATTGCCCTTCTCCATTTTGCTTGTATAGTATAATTGCCCTCAGATTTTTCAAGTTTGTGCAAGTATAGCCTAAGATAGTGATTAGCAAAATATCGAAGATTCAAGACAAAGTGCTCTCAAAAGTCATAAGATTTCGCGAGAGAGGGATTGGAATGAAGAATGACAAATCAATTTATAGAAAATTGATTATTCGAATGACAGGCCAAGATTGAAAGATGAACAGACGGTTGAGATCGACTGATTAGACATGCATTATGATAACTGATAGAATTAAAGACTAAATAAATGATTTAATCTTCAGTTCGGCATTCGAAAACATTAGAAATATCTTTGCATGACAAAGATGAAGATTTATTATGACTCTACATTTCAAACCTACATACAACACTTAATTAATTAAATAATAATATTTAATTAATATGCATGTGCACGCAAATGAGTTAGAACTAGATGATTGAATGATCTGACGAAGAGATTACTCGAGACAACCACTAAGACATCAAATCCAATGGATGGCTGAGCGATTAAAAGGTAGTCTTCGAGAATTGATGCTGATGAATACTTAGATAACTCACGCAATTATCTAAAAATAATATATAGAGGAATCGTTAAAATAGAATTAATGAATTAAATGAATTCATTTTAATTCAAGACTTCGATAATCGAGAATAATTAAATACATTTAATTAAATGATGAAAGGATTTTAAATGAATAATTAAATAAATAATGAATTTATTTAATTGTGGTTAATATGATAAAGAGTAGAAGATTAAATAAGAATTTATTTGAATTTGACCAAGAAGGATAAGGGTTAATTAGTAGCATAATTAAATAAAAGATTTATTTAATTAATCAGATAGAATAAAGAAAGAGTGTGAATTAATTGCAAATAATAAGATTATTTAATTAATAGAAGAATTAATGTTAAGATGAATTAATTAAATGTAATTAAGATTATTTTAATCAATAGAAGAAATGAAGACTATAGAGAGGAATAATTAAATAATTGACATTATTTAATCAATAGAAAAGATAATATTAAGGTGAATTGCAATTAAATAATTAAAGATTATTTAATGCAAATACATGAAAGAATAGGAATTATGAAGAATAGTGAGTTCTGAGGCTTAGACCGATTTTGGTGTCTACATTTGCCCCTCTTTGATACAATGTCATTTATTGTGTCAAAGAAATCCGATAACCTAAATATACGGTGTTAAGCAATTTGAAGGTATACCCCAACAGGAGGGCCAGTAGGAGTTCAAAGAACATGAGTGTGCTTTCGAAATCGATGCGAGAACTAGAAGATCAAAGAAAGAAAAAAAGGATAGAGGAAAATAGATAATGGTGGTGAAGATGTAGAAAAGAAGAAATGTTAGTGCAGAAAGAAAGATCGAGAAAGAACGAAAGATAGGAGATAGATGTTAGTATTAGCAATCTTTGATATTTTGATGTATCACAAAAGGTATTGCACTTTATCATCATTGGGCGGGACTAATACAAATGGAGATAAACACCAGGATATGACATAGATCAAGGTGTGCAAGGTCATCCACTTTCTAACAACAGACAGTCGCAGACAAGGAGTGTCGTTAACTCATACTAAGGACACAAGTTGCCCCAGTCTTTTTGTCAAGACAAACCACAGATAGCAAACAAAGTAAAAGCCGGGTCATGAGACATCATTGCTCCTCTAAATCTTTCATGGGACATCCTTGAGGAAACTAGTAACATGACTCAAAAGAAAAGTTAAAAGACAGTCGACAAACAACAGTCAAAGAAAATAGAATTCTGATACATCGTTGCTTCTCTAAATCCTTCATGGGACATCCTTGAGAAAGCTAGTAACGTGAATCCCAGTCATCAATACAAGATAAATGATAAGATAAACAAGCCATAAAGTCAATAAGCCAATAAAATAGTTGCCAAAACATGATTTGTTTGTTTGATTTGTTGATTGATAGAGCCTGATTGCAGGAGATACACATACCAGATAAGACTGTGAGTCTGGTTTCGATGTTATGACTATCTGTATAAGGCATGACAAAGCTGGTTAGAGAAAAGACATGTATACGTATAAGACGTTGAGTCAAATGTCGTTGATGTGATAACCTGTGTAAGGCTATGTTTGACCTTATCGATTATGCAGGAAGGACTCATCCTGTATAAGACATAGGTTGATTGTTTTGATAACGTCTATTTCCAAGAAGGACACATCCTGTAGCAGACAGTAGTTGATCTATTTTGATTGTTTTGTTTGACAAGGTGTTGGATTTGACTTAGAGACATTGCTGACTTGTTCACCAGATTACTGCATGACTTGATATGATGTGTGGACAATTGACTGTGTGTGATGACAAACCCTAAAGGATTGACCTAGTGTGGCCTCGGGGGCTCATCGATTGATGGCCTTGCCTACGTTATACACGCAGAGACCTCGTAGTTCAACTTGGCTTATTGTAATGAGCAAGACTGACTACAAATGAAGATGTGTGTGAAAGTGAATCGTGAACCTAATGGGTACGACCTGGTAAACGTACGGGGGCTCATCGATTGATGGCCTTGCCTACGTTATACACGCAGAGACCTCATAGTTCGACACGACCAATGACCTTGTCATATAGACATATGGATTAAATCAAGAATTTATATAGACAAACCTAAACGGACTGACCTAATGCCTCGGGGGCACATTGACAGATGGCCTTGCCTATGTCTAGTCGTAGAGGCAACGTAGTTTGACAAACGACAAAGACTGACAAGTGCGACTAACTCTAACTCTGTTTTTGGATTTTTTGGAATGTTTTGATTTTTTTGTCCTTTTGAAGTTTTCTGATGTTTTTGTGTTTTCTCAGGTCCTTTTGCGATGTTTTTGGGTTTTCCATGGTTTTACGTCTTCAACATAGCCAATGTAAGAACCAGTATGACACATGTCAAGTGTTTGCCCCCAGTCGAGTATAAGACCAATTGATTATGAATAGGGTAGGATGGGGGATATGAAATGCACTTGATGTCAATCATTCCAAGTTATGGGAAGGACTACCACTTATTATGAATGGTATATACAAGTGATGGATAGGATAGTGGACTATGTACAAGGAAGTGGGCTATGTATAGGGAAGTGGGCTATGTACAGGATAGTGGATTATAGACAATGATAAGTGGACTATGTACAGAATAATAGTAGACAAAGGAGCAGAGTTGAGTACACATGGTGCCTATTTGCCAGGTTTTCACCATGATACCTATCCAAAGCGCCACCGAAGTGGTTTTCACTATTGGACGAATGATTTGTCTTTACTATTTTCTAGATTATCAAATTTTATTTTTTTTGTGTTACCAAGACGCTTGTTTGCCAGGTTTTCACCTTGATAACGATTTTTTTGTGATTTTTTGATTTTTTTGTATTTTTGCTAATTAAGACAAAGGCTCATAGAAGCTATGCGTAGAACTTCTTCAAATGCATACTATTGATTGGTGAGGACAATGGTTCCCCTTTAGGAGTAGAGAGTTGGTATGCTCCTGATCCAAAAGCTTTTGTGACAATATAAGGTCCTAACCAATTAGGTTCAAACTTTCCTGATTTGTCTCTTTCTGCTTGATTCTTTGGGTTCTCCATTAAAACCAGATCACCAATGTCAAAGTTTCTATTCAAGACCCTCCTATTATAGCTACAACGAAGGCGATTCTGGTATGCTTGAAGATGGTCTAGTGCCTTCTGTCTTCGCTCATCTAAAAATTCTAGCTCATGGAGTCTCGACACTCAGTACTCTTCATCATCAATGTGGCCTTTCAGGGATACCCTTAGGGAAGGAATCTCGACCTCAATAGGTAAAATGGCTTTAGACCCAAAGACAAGTGAATATGGGTACTAGTGGAGATGCGGATATATGCGATAAACCCATAGAAGCCGAGGTTAAGTACGTAAATGCCAGTCCGACCAACATAAATTGGCAGGTCTTCTTGAGAATTCCTAATGATGGTCTTGTTAAGATACCTCCCACTTAGGCACATTTTTAATGGAGTAGTATGGAGTGGAAAAGTGATGTTGGATATGAAATTCATCCACCGCAGTGGTGGAAATTCTTGTGGTTCTTCGTAAGGCGTATTATCGGTGATTATGGGCCCGGGAACCTGCTCGACGGATGATATAGTTGAGGATAAATCTAGAAACTTGTGTGCCGGTAATGTATGTCATAGAATGGCTTCAATCCACTTCGTAAAATACTTAGTGGTAGTGATAATGAATTTGTGTCTATTAGATGATGTGGGGTGGATCTTACCTATGAGGTCGAGTCCCCATTGGGCAAAGGGCCATGGTGACGTGATAGGACGAAGCTCCTGTGCTGGGGCATGTATCAAATCTCCATGAACTTGACATTGGCGGCATTTTGTTACAAAGACATATGAGTCTTTTTCCATAGTAGGCCAATAATAACCCAATCTCATAATCTTCTTGGCTAAGGTAGGACTGCTAGAATGAGAAATACATATACCCTCATGCAACCCACGCAAGGTTACTTGTGCTTCAGTAGAATCAATACATCTCAGTAGGGTATTATCTAAGGCAAGTCTATATAGGGTGTCTCTGATGATGGTGTATTTGGCTGACTTGTAGAGGAATGTCCTACGTTGGTTGTGGATAGGCCAATAGGTATGACTCCGGCATGAAGGTAATCATGGGCAATCTCTTTGTACACCATAGAATCAGGACCAAGCGATGTCACACACCATTTCAGAATGCGGGATATCATGAGGTGGGACCAAAGTTGTTCCACCAGAACTCAAACTTAGGCAGTTGTTAGGAATGTCGAAGTGATGCAATTGTAGCCATGGCGTGCAACATACTGTTTAAAACTTCGAGGGTAGTGAAATTTGACTTTTGTCAAAGTACCTTTACTAAAGTTATGCTCGACCATGTGTGTGCTTGTGTGGAGCAAAGCTTCTCATCCTTAGTCTCATAATCATCATTTACCTATCGATTACTAATTGAGAATGCATGCAAAACCTGTAAAGGCAACCAATTTCCACTTGACTGGCCATGCGTAACCACGTCACGAGCTTCGTATACGCCGTGTTGTTGGTGCGTAGATGCAGTCACGAATGACTTGGGGATGAATCTTACGTGGTGTGATAAAATAATATACCAACCCTAAACCATGATTTGTATGTGAAACCATCAAAGAAATCTGATTTCATGTTATGTTTGTGTCAAATGTGAATATGAACTCATCAGGAAATTCTGCAACTAATGGGTGATCTGCCTGTATGGGTGCATCAGCTAACTGATCAGCAATGACCCATCCTTTAATAGCTTTTCTTTCTACATACTGGATATCATACTCACTAAGTATCATAACCCATTTGGCCAGTCACCCCGTTAATGCTTCCTTGCTGAGAAGATATTTCAGAGGGTCTATTTTAACAATCAGCATTGTTTGATGGTTTAGCATGTAGTGCCTCAATTTTTGGGTAGCAAATACTACTGCAAGATAGGCACGTTCAATGTTACTATAGTTGAGCTCATAACCAACCAAAGTCTGGCTGATATAATAGACTGCCCTTTCATGACCTTCATCGTCATTCTATGCAAGCAATGCTCCGAGTGATGAATGGGTTGCTGTAATATAAAGAATCAACGGTCTTCCTTCAGTAGGTGGCATTAAGACAGGTGGTGTGAGTAAATATTCTTTAATCAGTTGAATAGCCTCTTCACACCTAGCTGTCCATGCAAAGGGTACTCCTTTCTTAAGTAGATGTTGAAAAGGGTGTGTCTTGTCTGCTAGCTGCACTATAAATCTTCTGATGGATTGCAACCGTCCCTGTAATGTTCATAGTTGACTGAGATTGTCGGGTGGTGGCATGTCCATGATTGCTTTCACCTTAGCAGGATCTACTTCAATGCCTCATCTAGAAATGATATAACCTAACAACTTTCCTGACTTGACTCCAAACACACATTTCTTTGGATTGAGTCTCACATTATACTTCTCCAGCCTCTGAAATATCTTGTCTAAAACTTGTAAATGTTTTGCCCTTGTCTTGGATTTTACAATAAGATCATCGACATAATCCTCCATACAAGTGTGTGCTAGATCATGAAAGATAGTAGTCATGGCACGCTGATAGGTTGCTCCTGCATTCTTGAGTCCGAAGGGCATAACATTCCAGCAATACGTTCCCCAAGGACAAGTGAATGTTGTCTTAGGTTGATCTTCAGTGGCAATTCTGATCTGGTTATATCCTGAGAATCCATCCATAAGGGACAACATCTCATATCTTGTTATGTCAACTATCATGTCTATGTTAGGCAAAGGGAAGTCATCCTTAGGACAAGCTTTGTTGATATCTCTAAAATCAGTGCAGATGCGGATGCCCCCAGTTGGTTTAGTGACTAGTACTAGATTGGAAATCCAATCTACATAGTCGATAGATCTGATGAAACCAATGTCTAAGAGTTTCTTGAGTTTTGCCTTGACTAACAAAGCAATCTGTGGGTGCATTTTTCTCAGCTTTTGTTTCACTGGTTTGGCACCTGGTTGTAAAGGCAAGTGATGTAGAACAAGTTGAGGATCTAATCCGGGCATGTCAGCATATGACCAAGCAAAATTTATCTGTCTCTATGCAAAGAAGTCATGGAACTTTGATTTCTCTTCTGTTGTCAATGATGCTGCCAAATAAACCAGTCGAGGATTCTCTTTTGTACCTATGTTGACTTCTACTGATTCTTCCATGAGCATGGGTGAATTTTCCTATGCAACGGGAAGAATGTTCAAACCTCCATCCTTAGGTGCCTCAGAGAGGTTTTCACCTTTAGATGCGTCCTTTCTTTTTACTTTTTCATTGTCTAGAGGTGCCTTCCGGTTTTCACCTAGAGACTCATCCTTGTTATCTTGTTTATTATTTTTCTCATTTTTGCGACTGGAAGGTTGAATAGATTCCCCAAAATATGCTTTGTTGTCTAAGTCAATGGTAAAAACCAGCTTTATGATCTCCATTAGTTATGCCTTCACGTAATCCCAGGAACTCAGCAATTGCTTTGTCATTCTCAAAAGTGTCTAAGACAGGTGTATCTTGTTGATCCCAATCTATGAGTTGGGGATAAACTAAGGGCATGTCATCGTCGGAGTTATCAAAGTCTAATGGGGACAAGGTAAAGATTGAATTATTCATGCGATTACAAAATTATTGTACCAGGTCTGTTTTTCTCTTGGGTTTGGGTTTAGGTGGATGAATAGGTGGGCCTAATGCCAAGGTTTGACTATCAGAAACAAGTGGCTAAGGTTGCCAAGAGGTAGGATCAAGTGATTCCTAATAATAGTGTTTAAACCATTCCTCTTTCATCATTTTCTTTGGTGGACATGAATTCAAAGGATTAGGTGAAGAACTTAACATCAAGTCAAGTTCTCCAAATAACTTGTCAAGGTCCATGGGAGAAGTAGAGGATAATGATTCCCACTCATAATCGTTAGAATCGGGGGAGTCACAATGATGTTGGTCTACTAGTTCGTGAGATGTCTTAATATCTTCTGAAGCATGTACTTCCTCAAGTAAGGGTAATGGAGTACTAGGAACGCCAATCTGAATTGGTTGAAACCCTAGCCCCACTCCTTTTGGCCATTGAGAAACAAATATTGGTTCAATTCTGCCATCTTGGTTTAAACCTAAACCACTTTGTCCATCATATCCTTTGCTTTGCATGATTTTGAAACCCTTTCCATATAGACCTGTAGGAATATGAGCAAGTAAAAGGGGTTCCTGATTATCTTCCTTATATAGCCAGGAAGTGACATCTTTTGCATCTATAGCCTCTTTGCTTAATTCACCCCATTTAGTGAAATTTGTTGCGGGGGGAACATGTATAGTGATCATAGACTGTCCCCTACCTGTTATAGGTAAACCATATGACTTAGGAGGAACCAAATGGCTAACACAATAAGAAGTCTTCATGTAATACTCTCCACAACCCTTGTCTTGGATCTCGACCCTAGGAGTGGTAGGAAGTGAGGGTGAAACAGATGTTTGAGTGAGTGTGGATGGGTCAACATAAGAAGATGGATTAGATGGTGAGGCCTCTTGGTTGACTGGCACTTGACATTGAGGGATCTCCTTTAGATTGGTGCAATACTGGAAAGGATTGGGATCACCATCTATAGTTATTTCGGTGCCATTGTAAGGGAATTTAAGACACTAATGATATGTGGAAGGGACCGCCTTCATGGCATGAATCCATGGTCTACCTAGGAGAAGGTTATAAGGGAGGGTGAGATCCAAGACCTGGAACTTTGTCTCCATTACCACAGGACCAATTCTGATAGGAAGTGTTACCACCCCCTTTGATTTTCATTCTTCATCATCATAAGCCTTAATGACAATACTCTTAGTGGTGTCTACGCATGTTTCTGAGATACCTAATGCCTTAATTAGTTTTAAAGTGCATAGATTTAACCCTACTCCTCCATCTACCAAAACTCGTCTAGCTTTGGTGTCATCAACAAGGACTTCTAGGTGTAAAGGGTCATTGTGGTTCGTCTTGTCCGTGGCATAGTCTTGTTCATAAAACATGGCATGATGATTATTGGTCAAGTAGCCCACCATTTCCTGGAAACGATTGACATCAAGGTCATTAGGGACCATGGTGTTCTGTAAATCCTTATTAAGGATAGACCGATGCTTAGGGGAAATGCGCAACAATTCCAAGATTGAGATTTGGGCTGGGGTCTTCCCCAACTGATCAAGTAGGTTATATTGTAACTTGGAAGGTTGAGGTGTTTGTTGTGATGGAGGGCCTAGGATAGTAAACTTAGTACGACAAGTATTGATTGCACACTCAGGATTAGCATTGATAGTAATGGTATTGATGTTTTGATCAGCGGCGCGAAGGTAATGAATGATTTTTCTGCTATCATAATCATGTTTCATACTGGCATAATTGGCTGATATATTGGTCTTAGTACTCGAATTGGGGATAGTTCCTTTTCCATGGTCATGTAGTGGGTCTGAAAAGACTTGATGATCAGTGTTGGATGTCTTTTGTTTTTGTACACTAACCTCAATAATTCTCTTGTCAACAAGATCCTGTATGATATTCTTCAATTGTCGACAGTTTTGTAGGTTATGTCCCTTAGTCCTATGATAATCACAAAAGGCATTGTCATCCCACCAAGCTAGTTTAAACTGTCCTAGATCGTATTGTCTTGGTTCCTGCAGCTGTATGAGGTTGTGTTGTAACAGTTGTTTGAACACTGACTCAATGGGTTCCCCTAAGGGAGTGAACTCACATTTTTGAAATCTCCTTGGTTGTGGATGTTGAGTATTTGAGACTGTGTTAGGAGGTTGATTAACAACATAAATCATGTTGGCAAAAGTATGAGGTCCTTGTAATGTGAGGAGGGGTCTTGCTTGTAGTGTTTTAGCATCAACCACCCCATCATTGGTGACATTTTTGTTGCGAGACCAGAATCTGTTTGTCAGTGGGGGTGTTTTGTACGATTGGGTTTCTATTGGATGTTGTCATTTTGATTTCACCTTTTTCAATGAGATCCTTCTCTATCATCACCCCTTTTTCCAATAGTTCTGAAAAAGATATGCAACAATGTACCCTTAAGTTACTTCTGAGTTTTGGATGAAGGTTTTCTTGAAACATTGTAACCTTTTGTTTTTTAGGTATTTCAACAGGACACCTACTAGCAATAGTTCTCCATCTCTGGAAGAAAGCAATGAATGTTTCACCTTCGTCTTGCGTTGTGTGGCACAAGGTTGCTATATTTATCTCATGGTCAATGTTGAAGGAGAATTGCTCCACAAATTTCTCAACTAGTTCACCCCCAAGATCTAATGCTAGAATCTAGACCTAAAAACCACTCTAGTGCAATTCCTACAAGAATTCTTGGAAATAGCCTCATAAGATACGTGGGGTCATAAGCGACATCTATGCATATGGTAGAGAATTCCCTGATATGTTCTACTGGATTGTGTTTGCCATTGTACTTAGGAAGATTCGGTATGACATATCCATGAGGGAAAGGTTTCATGTACAATGATCTATCGAAGGGGAATGGGCATATGTCCTTCGTTGAAAATGATTTCTTAGTTGACACCGACATGTTATCCATTTGTGTTTGCAATGCGTGTATTTGTGTTTGTAGGACGTCAACTTGGGTCAAAGATGTGCTAGGAGGATTATGCGGATCCATGTATGTATTTTGAAATCCAAAGTCTTGTGATGGGTTTTGATTAAACATTGGCATCTGAGGTGGATTTGGATTCAGAATGTTGGTAAATGTATTATGGTCTGGTATTTGCATAAATTGGTGTTGACCTGGGTTCTGTGTAAATGGATTCCGAGCACCACTCTGTGAAAAGGGTTTCTGATTCAGAATCGATGTGAATTGGTTTTGACTTGGAATCTGTGTGGACGGATTCTAACTACCAATCTGTGAAAAAGGGTTCTGATTCAGAATTGACATAAATTGGTTTTGACTTGGAATCTGCGTGGATGGATTATGACTACCAATCTGTGAAAAAGGGTTCTAATTCGGAGTCGATGTAAATGGACTCTGACTGCTAGTCTGGAAGAGTGGATTTTGATTGCCATATTGGAAGGAGGGAATTCCCCCTATTTGTGTAATCCTTCGTATAGTACTAGTGATTTGAGCACTAGGTATGGCCATCGACTGTGGTAAGGTACCCATGATACTAGCGTAGGTATGGTTGTTGATTGTGCACTTGTGACACCGACATATGAGGTATGGGCTGAGGTTTTAGGTGTTTTACTCCCAATAAGAGGACCAGTGGGAGTGGATGATGATGCCCCTGTAGTGAAATTAAATCCTGATGTCATGCTAGATGTACCAAATGGGGATGTATGGACTGTTTACTTTTCTGTGTAGACGTGCTAGATGGCATAGTCGTCTTGACCTTTGGTATAGTAGTACTAGCAGATCGTGGTATTTGTCCCTTGTGTAGGTTGAGTTTGTAAGGTGCTAATGTCAAATCCTGGAGGTAAGGTAGCACCTTCAGCTAGCAATTTTCCTAAAAACTGTTGATGATCATTTGCTAGGTACTCATCTACAAAAGAGGAAAACTCAGGGTCCTGTGCGGCAGCCTCTATGTCTTCTATTGCAATATGTCCTTGAGTGTTTCTAGTGGTGAATTTTTCTAATAGAGTCTTATGAGGTCTTGAAGAAAATGGATTGATGAACTCGTTTGGGTTCGACATGTTTTCTCTCTCTCTTCTCTTAGACCTAGTTTCAACCATGTAAGACAAGCTCAATATGTGGGATATGCAAGACTATATCTACAAACTATATGACTCTAGTCCATGTTTTTGGGATTTTCGTATGAAAATAATGAATTTCCTAGGATGATACTAGTCTAGACTCTAAAGATGCAAAGTCTAAGCAAGACCCTAAAATGATCAATTCTATAAACCCAAGATGAAGGGACCAACTGCCTAAAGTCAAACCAAGGTGTCAATTTAGTTAAGTCAAGGAACCAATGTAGGACGAGGATCAAAGACAAGTTGAGTTTCCTAACTAGATTGATGAGCTAGGATGACTCTCTGTAGGACAAAATATAAGATGATAGGACTAGGTTCAATGAAAATTTTTGTTGACACTATGACCTTTCTAGAGTGTAGATGGTAAATCAATCCTAAAGTCTGTAAAGGTGACCTTTCTAGAAGTCTAATGCAAGGTGATATGTACCCTAAGATGAAGCTAAAATCTAACTGAAGACAACTATGGTAACGACTAAATGAACCTAAAGAATGCAAAATTGAGCAAATCATTTCAGGTTTCTGTTTCAAAGACTGTTTGTGTGAAGACAACTGAAACTGGTATAACTGTGTTGACTGGATAGTGACTGTGAACTTTGGTTTTTTGATAATCAGATAGATGCGTCGCAGGATTTAACAGATGCGGTTCAAGTTTAACAGTTGTGATCTAAACTAACAGATGCGACTCAAAATTTACAGATGCGACTCAGAATATAACACATGCGGTTTTTCCAAAGCAAATGCAAGCCAAACTTACAGATGTGACTCAGAAATTAACAGATGCGACTCAGAATTACAGTTGTGACTCAAAACTTAACAGATGTGACTCTAAAAATCAGATGCGTGTTTCTAGTGAATAGTTGCGACTCTGTGAATTTTCAGTGACATGAGATTTAAACTGACTCCATTTTCCGTGATCAAATTCTGACAATCAAAGACAATCGTAAGACAAAGTGTTTTTCAGTTTTGATTTTGGACTCAAAGAACATTTAAAGTGATAATAGACAAGCACATCCTAATAGGCCAAAGGCCTAGGGTTTGTATACTTGGTATAGCCCACCTATTATACCCCGGATTGGTGATGAACACCTTTCCTTCTCGAGAGCGGATAGCTTAGGAATTTGGTGGCATTGACTCCCCTCCACGGCTCATTAACATCTTTCGAGCACACCAATTCTGAATTCTTTGGGCAATGACCTCCCAAGAATTGCTATCTCTACTCAAGGGGATCAGTAGTGACTATCTTCGGGCATGATATTGTACCCTGCACTAATACCAAGCAACGACCACAAATAGGTTGGTCTCTAAAACAAAAGGTATTTAATTCGGGCATTCCATTCGTGGGGTGTGATCCATACGGCACGAGTCCCCTTTCAGATCCATCTCGTTGGAACCACACTCATGATTCTTGGGGTTTCCCCAAGAACCCACTTTTATATACCGGCTGGAAGTCCCTCGAGTTCAGGTGCTACCGATCTGAGTCATCCTGGGGTGAGTACTTTTTCCCACCAGAACAGGCCCAAGTTCTAGAGTTGGTAACCGTTTCTCTTACACCCAGGATCGCACAAATGCACAAGGGGAGAGGATAATTCGATGTACCAAGTTGTAAGGGTAACCAAACTTGTGCTTTCGCACCAAACACAGTAGACACTTGTTAATTTTAACTAATCGAAAGATTTGCTATGCTACCAAACAATCTGTTTAAAAATTTAACTAGGGTCTTCGACAAGCATCCTGCAGAAGATCTCATTAGTAATTTTCAAATGTCTTCGTCAATCGTCTGTAAAAGCTTGTTAACTCCAAATGGCCACACGCTGAAAATCAAATATCAGTAACACGAAAATCAATTGAAACCTTCAGATTGGAAACAAAAATAAAATTTTACCAGTCAATTGCGTCGTTTTGTTACCAGTTAGATGCGTCGTTTATTGCATTTCAATCACTTGCAGTTCAGGATACTTCAAATGCGTCGTTTCTCTGTAGATGCGGTTGAGAAAGTCAATAGAATTGTCGGATGCGTCGTTATATGAAAAATTTGCAAAAAAAAAATTAAAAGATCTACGGAATTCGCAAAGATGGTGTCTTCATGTCGGGTTCACCAAATGTAACGCCAAATAAAAGCTTTGCACAATAGACAACAAAGAAGATTAGAAGCACACATGCACACAATACTAAAATCTAAAATGCAAATTCATTCATTAAGCAACAAAGAACATGGGAAAGTAAAAACGTAATTAAAACTAGAACAATCTCACCAATTCCAAATGTATTTCCATGATTCATCTCGATTGCCCTTCTCCATTTTGCTTGTGTAGTATAATTGCCCTCAGATTTTCAAGTTCGTGCAAGTATAGCCTAAGATAGTGATTAGCAAAATATCGAAGATTCAAGACAAAGTGCCTCAAAGTCATAAGATTTGTGAGAGAGTTGGAATGAAGAATGACAAATCAATTTATAGAAAATTGATTATTGAGCAGCAGACCAAGATTGAAAGATGAGCAGACGGTTGAGAACGTGATTAGACATGCATTATGATAATTGATAGAATTAAAGACTAAATAAATGATTTAATCTTTAGTTTGGCATTCAAAACATTAGAAATATCTTTGCATGAAAAAGATGAAGATTGATTATAACGACTCTCTGTTCGAACACGCACAACACTTAATTAATTAAATAATAATATTTAATTAATATGCATGTGCACGCAAATGGGTTAGAACCAAGGATTGAATGATTTGACAAAGAGATTACTCGAGACCCACTCGCATCAAATCAATAGTTAACGAATGATTAAAATAGATGTCAGTGAGTAAAAGTGAATACTTAGATAACTCACATAATTATCTAAAATATAGAGGAATGCGTTAAAATAGAATTAATGAATTAAATAATTCATTTTAATTCAAGACTTCGATGTCGAAGAATAATTAAATAAATAATATTTATTTAATTAAATGATGAAGGATTTTAAATGAATAATTAAATAAATAATGAATTTATTTAATTATAGTTGAAAATATGATAAAGAGTAAATTAAATAAGAATTTATTTAATTTGACAAGAAAAGGATAAAGGTTAATTAGTAACATAATTAAATAAAAGCATTTATTTAGTGTCGAGATAGAATAAAGAAAAGTGTGAATTAATTAAATAATTAAGATTATTTAATTAATAGAAGAATTAATGTTAAGATGAATTAATTAAATAATTAAGATTATTTTAATCAATAGAAGAAATGAAGACTATAGAGAATAATTAAATAATTGACATTATTTAATCAATAGAAGAATTAATGTTAAGGTGAATTAATTAAATAATTAAGATTATTTAATCATGACCATGAAGAATAGGAATTATGAAGAATATTGAAGTCGCAGGCTTAGACCAAATTTCGGTGTCTACAGGTATCATGACAGTCAACAAAAATCATAATGCGTCCATCCTGCATCCATAAACCATTATCATACATACATCCTACATATTCATATTATAATCATCATCTCATAATCATCATCATATCATAAGAATGACATCATCATATGGGAAATACACAAAAGGAAATGCATCCATCTCATAAAATGTCATAGAAAGATACTAAAAAAGAGAATAAAACATCCATCACAATGCATCCATAACATAAATCATACATTGCATCATCAATCATACACACCAATAAAGAAATGCATCCATAACATAAACATCTACATCCATCTATAGCATGTGCATCCATACATAAACATAAAGCAAGAAATAAATGAAACATCATATCATAACTGAATTGTGCCATCTCATATATATCTCAAAATTTGAATGTCATGATACAAAGTTAGAGTCAATGTGTCAATATCATCAAAACTAGATATATAAGAGACTATCAAAAATTAGTCGATGAATGTGTATAAATATAATAAATTAGAGCTATACATCCAAAAAATGTCTACAAAATGCGAGGCTAGCCTTGGCTCTATCTGTCCTAGTCTTGATGACCACCTGATGGTTGTTGATGGCTCCTAAAAGGCTTCCCAATTGACGGACCTTTTGAACCCCTCAGTGCTACTTCACTTGTGTGGGAGAAGTTTGGCTATCAACACTCTATAGGCACCACCCTATGGTATAGGGTATGGTAATACGATGCCTCCACCATTGCATTCCTGTACATTTGGGTTGGAACCATCCCTTGACCTATGTGTGAACAATAGTCACCTCTAGCTGTTGTCTCTACCCAATCTCCTAAGAAAGTTGGATTTTCAGCTATTGGACTTGCTAATAGTCCTAATCTCTCTCACTTATAACTTCTTGCATCTGTGTCGTCAACTATTGAACCTATTATAATTGCTAATCTCTCTACACTGTGAGTGCCTAAATCTATGCGTCCCTTGGGTCTAGACCTAACCTTGTTGTTGATCATGACATGGTGGCGATGGTGGTGATCCTAATGGTACATGTTCTAGGTGTTTCCTATCATGCCATGGCTATTGGTGCCCATCTTTAGGAACCTATCCATCATGCCCATCGCAGTGATCATGACCATCATGTCCTTCTTTGGGAGGCTACTGAGGCACCCTCCCATGTCCTCTACCCTATCTCCTCCCCCTATTAGGTGCTTGTATAACTATGGGATCTATAAGGAAGATGGGCACAAACTACCTCCACCAGGAATCATATGCACATATGGTACCTACATCATATGGCCCCCACTCAGCCTCTCTAGTGGTTTTGGAAAATATGGTTGTGTAATCATCTAGAACCACATCTTGGACCTCCCCAAATTGATGAGTAACCAAATCTAGGAGGTATCTCTCTATCACGGTGTGCTCTAGACCCTCCAAGTACCTAGTCTGCTTGGTGAAAAATAACTGTTGAACATCATCGAACCAGGGAGGTGTTTGCAACCATGGCCTCCAGTGGAATACTCTCATGTCATCGATCACTCATCTCCAATATTGGATACCTACTAGCCCTATATGGTGTAATGTGATCATACCTCTATACCGATATACAATGGGGTTGTTTGCATCAACATCTACTAATACAACAATCAGTTTGAGAACAATAATATGCTCCCATGCCCAGATATATAATAAGGTAACTCTGGCCCCTATGCTCTACGCCTCCATGTAAACAACTTGATGCATGTCGTGATAAAGAGATGCAAGTAATATGGGGCCCCAAGGAAAAATATTCATGTTTGCTATCATCCTAGACTAGGCAAGTCCCCAACCCAGGCTGAAACCTCGATTCTTCCTATTCAACACGAGCACCCCACAAATCAAAGCACCAACAACCAACTTCAAATTCAGGGCCTATCCTCTATAATCCTCCAGGTCAATCTATGATGACTCTATGTACATGGTATTAGTACCAAGAACATCATAACAAGAAATTTTCCCCACATCCACATCATAAATAATATGCTTGTTGAGATCAACACCCACAAGATGTGCCAAATGTACTCTAAGGTGACTATATCCTCTCTAGTAGGAAAATGAAAGGATTAGGTATCGCTATGCCACCTCTCTATCAACATTGTCATCATCACAAGGTTGGTCTTAACCATGGGCATCTTGGCCATGAACCTGAGTCTAATTGCTCCAAGGAACATCCTCACCTTGTCGGTGAACTAGGGCATGATGGAAAAAATACTAGGTCGATGCTTCCTTGAGTGAAGTGGCTAATAATCTCCTACACAATTGAAGTGAACCGCATAAAAATTGCCAAAAAACTTGTAAAAATTCCATGCTTTGAGCCCTAAAATGTCAAAAGTGACTCTATTTTGCAAAAGCATGGCACTATTTTTTAGCGTCACTATTCCAAAATGTCAAAAGCATCACTCCTTGAAGAAGTGCATCGATATTTCAATAGCGACACTAGAACAAAAGAGAAAAAGTGTCACTCCTTGCAAACGCACGTTGGCTTTTCAAACACGTCCTTGAAGTAATCTAACCCTATTTTTTGCTTGCAACGCTATATTGCAAAAGTGTGTCGGCTTTTCAAACACGTAGCCAAACCAACCTAGAAAAAAGTGACACTAAATTCAAAAGCATCACTACTTGGGAAAAAGTGTTGACGACCAATTCAAAAGTGATGCTTTATAGTGATGCCTTTTTTTGGACTTTTTGATCCCTAATAAATGCTAAAAAACATGAAAAATGAAAAAAAATCAATTTGCGTACCAGTGGTCCTACATCTGTTGCACACTGGTACTCTCGTACCCTATTTGCGAGGTGTTGTGGGAGCTCACGAGTCACCATTTCGATAAGTTTTCAAAGCAAAAGTGAAAAAATCTCTTTAAGGTCAAGTGTAAAAATGAATTGAAAGTGACCCTTCAACCTATATTTTATGCATAAAAATTAGGGCTTTTTCCCTAATTTGACAGGGAAAATAGGGTCTTGATCCTTTTTCATCAATTTTTGAGCTATGGGGCATATTTTGGGAAGTTTTTCATATTTTTGAGCTTGTTTTTGCGTCATGGAACCTATTTTTGCACCTGAATCCATGTTGAACCTTTGTCACGATATTGACCTACAAATTAAAATTTTTGCCTAATCTCTCAAGGGGGCAGGGTACCAACTTAATTCCTTCCACTGGGGAAAGAGTGGGGCATTCAAAAAAATAGGAATTTCTAATTTTTTGATCTAAACAGTAGCATCAATCCGAAAAGGCATCAATCTTTGAACCAATGTAATAGGTACCTCGCTTCCAAGAGGGGAAAAATGTACACACTTAAAATTATCTTGACTAATATTACACACTTGAATCTAATGACTAACACTATTTTGTTGGAAGAATGAAGAAGGTTCCCTCTATTTTGGTTGTCATTGATGCCAACATTGATTGGTAACTATCTATACCATGATCCAAAAATATTTGCAGTAAGAAGAATCTCAATATGTTGATCAGATGTGTCAACTATAGGTGTGTTCAACATATTATTTTGTGATCCGATTGGTCTACTTTGCTGACAATTCTTCAGTGTTCTTTTGGCCAACAAAGTGTATCTTCTGTGTGTGTTTTTAAATTTGAGCTGACCCAACTTTTGGATAACATTTTTTTGATTTGTATGTCAAAAGAAATTATGTGCTAAGCTGACAAGATCTTTTGTATTTCAAGTATTTTGGGCCGACCCAGTTGATAATGGAAGCAATGGCCACATATATCTATGATGGCCTAAGTGATGGAAACATAGAGAGCGAAGTGATATGGAAGTTATGTGACAAGGGTATTAATGTGAAGATACTGATAAGTGTTTTGTGTATTGAAAACTAGAGAAAAAATCTAGAGCTTAACCGGAACTACTTTTGGCACTATGTAGGTGCACATCTATAGTTCATCTTTAGCAGTGAGTCAATAACCTTTGTACTTCGGCATTAAGCCATCTTTTGTACTCAAGTTGTGAGCCTTTTAAGGAAAGTTGTCCTGGCAGTGAGCCCCGTAATAATTTGTAACTGGTTATGATATATTGTGAGTTAAACCTCATTGTGGTTTTTCCCATTTTGGGGTTTCCACGTAAAATCCTGGTGTCTATGTGTTGTACTTTTTCTTTATGTTTTGGTTCATCATAACTATTAAATGTGGATTATTAATTGGATAGTTATTGGTTAATCTGATCAACCAAATACTGATTCACCCCCCTCTCAATATTCCAGATATTCAACAATTGGTATTAGAGCTTGGTTCCTTGGAAGAAGCCTAACAACTTAAGAAAGGTCCTAAAAATTAAAAACATGGTTGGAAAATATATTTATGGTCCTCCAAAAGAAAACTCTGTATCTGAAGAAATCAATACTTGTCTTGAGGAATTGGACAAAAGTAAGGATGAGAAAGAAACCTTGAAAAGAAACTTGAAGGAAGAAAATGAGTGTATCAGAAAGCTGAGAGAGCAGATCAAAAAATTCAAAGATAGACATAGAGAAGTTAGTGATCAACTAAAAAAGGACAATGAAGATATTGCTAAACTAAAAGTGGGAATAGAAGAAAGAAAGTGAATTGAGGAATGCCAAAAATTTGAGATCTAGATTAAAGTCAATGAATGCACAAAGCTTGAACAAGAAGTGGTAACCCTAAGAGCTGATCTGGAAAAGTGAAAGCACACAAAGAAATATTCAAGAAAATTTCTACAAAGCTTGATGAGTTAATTTCATCTTAGAAGCTTGCAAAGGACAAAAGTGGTCTAGGACTCAAAGAAGGAAAAAGTTCAAAAACCAAACCGATCTACAACAAAGTGGACAATCAAAGGAAACCTAAAAGGAATGCTTATCAAAGAAAGGACCGAAGGATCAATACCGAAATGATCCCCATTCGATAGCCTAATGCTTAAAGGTATCCATCTTTTAATGGCTTTTGTTACTCATGCAATAAATTTGGACATAGAGCAATAGAGTGTAGAAGTATGATGAACCAAAATAGAATAAGATAGAATGTTGGATTTTTTGGTGGACAATGCTATGTTTGCAAAAAGGTTGGGCATAAATCTACATAATGTAAAAGTCAAATTATGATGAATAAGTTTAATACCAGAAGAAGATTTCATTCTTTTCAAGGCTACTATTACACATGCAATATTTTTGGATATAAGGCTAATCAGTGTAGGATAAGGATGAATATAAATCCTCTTGATCAAAGATATGTTGTGTGTCACTCTTACAACAAATCCAAACATATATCAAAATTTTGTAAGAGCAAAGTTGGGAAGAAACATAATCTAGAACAAAAGAACAAATCTATGAACAAGGTAAATCTTGATGAAGTAAGGAAAGAAATGGCAAGAATTTGAAAACATAAAGAAGAATTTGAGGATAAGGATAAAACAAATTATCCTGCATTTGTATCCAGTGCATATGCCCCTAGGTGCTGCCACAATAGTGGTTTACACTTTCTGGGAGATCTTGATTTTTGCTGAAATCACATATTTTTAGAAAATATAATGATTTAAGCCTTGAAAAGTTCTATTTAAAAGATTCCAATTGAAGAGGGTTTGATCAAACCACCTTAGACCAAACCCCCTTTTATAGAACCCTGCTAGTTTTAAACCATACCTATAACGGAATCTCCTTTACACCAATCAAAATGTTGATAAAAAACCACTTTTGATTTACCTTTTCGAGGATCAAATGAATTCATTTAAAATTTATTTTTTGTAAGTATGTAGTCTTTATTATAAGTTTCCAAAAAGTATAATTTTAATTAAATTAAATTTATTATTATATTTAATTTTTATTTCTTGTGAATGTAGGCTTTTAAAAAATCAAGCTCTCTGTTCTGCACATGTGGAAAAATAGAAGATTATAAAAAAAAAATTGAAAAATATGAGTGCTATATATTGAAGTCCTTGATCCAATAAAAAAAATTGAATTTTGATACATATAAAAAAAGTTGTGTTATACGGTCTGCCTATGTCTAAATTGTAATTGGTTTGACTTCAAAACTTGATTAAGGAAAAAATATTCAATAAAACACTATGAAACCAATTGGAAGAACTAGATATCGTAGTTACAAATCTAAATTCGAAAAAAATTAGAATTTTATCCTTCATGGAAACTTGTTTTTGTGTTATACGGTGAGCGTCACTCCTTAAAAATGGTTTTAACTGAAAAAAACTAGTTTTTGAAGGAGATGGAAAAAGAAGTGCAATTTGATTCCAAAAATATATATTTAGAATCTATAGACAAAATGTGACAAATCACTAGTTTGCATCATCTTCAAGTTCGTCACGCTTTAGCCGCTATAAGTGTCCAAAAGTGAAGATTTAGTTAGAAAAAATCAATTTAGTGTCCAGTTTGGCCAAAAATTGTAAACCAGTATTGTGGGATCACCCCCCTCCTACGAACTGTATCTAGTAATGGCTCTAGGGGGAGTAGTGTTACCAGATTTTAACCTACAAGTTCAATCAAGTAGAACCCTTTAAAATTTCATGCAAATGGTACATTTTAACCTCCCTATGTTGCATTCAATCATACAAATGAAATAACCGTAAAAGATTGCAAGAATTTAAAATCATTACATTTATATAAATGTATGAAACATAGAAAGATTTTGCACATCTTTTCTGAGAAAATTTATTTTATTGAGAGAAATATTCATTTAACTCACACAAGCAGTGAGTTTAACTGTGATTTTCTTATTCAATGTGAAAAAAAATTAACATATACATGAATGAGTAAATGAATTTTTTAAAAAAGTGCATAAAGGGAAGGTAACCAGTCATTGCCTATGAATGATTGGTTATTTGTTGAGGTCTTCTTGGCTGGTTGTCGTTTAGTTGTCCTGATCTGTTCCTAGCTCCTTAAGGTTTATGTTTCCTGCAATTAATCAGAAAATGTGTTAGAGCAGCGCTCTAAGCAATGATAGGTTATGCACAATACATGTTCATTTACCCATACATGCATAAGTTAGTCCTGATCCACATTCCATAAACATGTGCATTACAAGTGTTTCCAGAAAATCATTAAAATTTTCAAACACACTTGAAATGCACATATGTATTTCTAACTCGTTTGTTCTATGTGTAGCAACAGGTGCAGTCATTTGTCTGATCAAATGAGTGGTGTAAATGTGGCTCCCATAAGGGTTGAGCCCATCTAATATCAATGAGGATTATAGTATTCATACATCAAGGGACAATCCCTCTTTGTTATTCTTAATGAGATTTAGGACAATGATTAATTGTTTCAAGGTGAGTGACATTACTTTCAAGGATCATGTGATTCAATCCCCGTGTGTTATTCAAGCCCCTATCATGAAGACATCATAAAAAAAAAATATGCACATTCTGGGAGGGACAACAATGTATTATTTGTTGAGTTGTTGTATCATGAGGATATAAAGAGAAATCATAGGCCACATTGAGTAGTTAAAGCTACAGGATGCAACTAAAGAATCAATTAAAGCAAGTAATAAATGGTGACAAATGACATTATTAGGAATGCAAAGAAACCCCAACACTCAAGCATCAGGGCATGAGTTAGTGTGTAACTCAGAATATTTGGAGGCTTACGATGAGAACATAAGGGTTGTCAATGAAAATCAACTGGTTAATCTGGTCATATCTTTTACAGGTTTCAGTCATGTTTTGAGAACCAAAAAATAGTAGTATAAAAGGGTTTCAGGAACGGGTTTCATGAACAGGATTTTCATAACAAAACAACCTATAGTAAATTTTTTTTTGATATCCTTAAGTTGTTTTAGGGGGTGATTTATAGTGATTAGTAGATGGGTTTCATCATATATTTGGAACATAATATATGGAGACTATAGTCAAGACACAGTCAGGGGTTTGTTTCAGCCATTTCTCATTAAATCCATTAAGATGCACAACCATATCATAGTAAATGGATTATTAACTGTGTATTTATAATTGACAGGGGAGGTGGAAACCCGCAGCCTAGGTTTTGTTAAATCTTCAAGTTTATGCCAAAACGACAACACATCCATGAGTTTTAGGAAAATGCAAATAACCTACAGAATGATGCATTGAAATGCCAGACAAAATACAAAATTAGCTTTTATTCTTCTCATTGGAACTTATTCAAGAGTATATTAAAAGAAGCATATGGAACCCAAAACACAAATTATGCCCACGGTTTAGAGCAAGAAGATTTTAGAAAATAATGACATGGGTTTCATAGAAAGTAAAGAGAAAACCCTTGGTTTTAAAGAAGTGCACTGGTCGCAACCATGAAGACAACCAACAAATCAAACCAACAAATCAAGCTATCTAAAGTTACAAAATACATCCATGGCATTAACGTGCAGAACTAAACAATTAAAATGAGTGACTTTCTCATCCCATAATGATGAAGAGCCTGTTATAAGAGATTTAAGCATTGAAAGAAAGTATTTTCTGATTATTTTTTTTAATAAATGCTCACCATTGCCTTTCAGATCATAGTTTAAAAGCAATAGCGTGGTTGAAATCAGCCATGAATCTTCTCCAAAATCTCTATACAAATCCTAGGTCGGCGGTGTTTAGGCTTCTCTTAGAAGTTTCAACAAAAATGAAGTGTTCTTTCCTTTTCTTTTGCTCACTTTTACAGTATTCAACCCTAAAAAGGCCAATAGGGAAAGTTTCAAAAGATATTTTAAATGCTTTCCTATTTGTTTGTGGGCATTTTAATATTTTCTTTGAAATAATACTTCATTCCCTATATTCCCTTATGTTGTACCACGATGACCTTAGAGAGTTCTCTTTACCTAAAATTGTGGGTAATATAACTTTTCCTTTTTTTTTGCATTAAGAGAGAGAATGTAAAATATATGATTTACATGATGTTTTTATAAATCATTAAAATCATATATTTATTTTTATGCAAAAAATGTTATGTGCTCCTTTTGACAAGGCTCATTCAAGGAGTTATCCTTTAATGAAGGATTTGTTTTGATTTATGACTCTGCAAGCATGTAGGGGAGTTAGAGGAAGTTTTCCAACATTTGGAGGAAATATTGGAGTATTTGGTTGCTTTTAGTTGATTTTGAGAGCATATAGGCATCAATTTATTGTGCCTTTATGTTTGTTATGGTCTTGCATGACCTTTTCATCCAATTTTAGCTCTTTTTGAGTGGATTTGAGGCCTAGATTTTAGGCATGTTGGTTGCATCCGACCCAAGGTTTTCTAGAGCCTTGTTTTGTGGAGTTACTTGGGGATGGGTTACTTAGTCATTTTTGTGACTCATTTGTTGGTAGTTCATAATAATGCAGTTTCATCACTTAGTGACTTTGGAAGTCCTTGGGCAGTTTTTGTATTTTTTGTAACTCAATTCTTTGGATTGTACGACAATATACATCATGGATAGACAATAAAGATGAGCTTTCACTTTCTCAATTCCTCTGTTTCACTGTGTGCATGTGTTCAATTATTGGAATTACTTGTGAATGTTCTTTAATTCCCTGTATTTTCTGTATCAACTTAGCACCTTTTTGCAGAGATATATGTGTATATTGCAGGTCATAAGCTATATTAAGAATTTGTGGATATTTTTAGTTGTGAGAGCCATTTTTCCTTCTAAGGGTTCAACATCTTTTAAATCTCCTTATGAAACAATTATGCAAGAAGCATATAGTGGTTGAGTAGTATGAGTTTAGATTTATCAGTTAATTAACTTGTGTTTGAAAGTTGTTTATAGGTTAACTTAATAATTAGGTGCATCACCATAAAGATAGGTTATTTTGATTTACGTAATCTCCTTTCCCTTTTCCTCAAAAGATTAGTTTTAGGTGTCATTTTCATAAAAAGCCAGCTTCTTCTGGAGGTACTTTTTCTATCATAAGGTCACCCACAGCCTTAGGAAAGATTTTCCCATGTTACTCATGATTAGTTGTGTCAAATCTTAGGCTAGGTGCAGATTATAGAGTTAAAAATTTTGGCATGCCCGGTGGGACAAGTTCCACATTGTATTGTTGGTTTGGTATGCAACCAATAAGGATCAGACTTTGCTGAAGTTATTTTAGCATACTTGGTGACTTCGTGAGGTGAAAGAACAACAGAATTAGTGCTACCATAGCTTATGAGAAGAGTACAAACAAGAAGTACAAAAGATTTTAAATTTTTGCAACTGTCACCACCCAAAAGACAAGGCAAAATAGCAAAAAGAGTACCTCCTTCTAAGAGAGTACAGTTTACACCACCTGGTGTTAAGCCAAAAATAGTGTTTTCATCACCAAGGAGGAGAGGAAGACCATCTAAAAAACATACTAAGAATCGTTCAGCCTTAGCAAGCCTTAGAACAACAAGGTCTCCTTCAAGTAGTCCAACTGCATTTGCTAGTCATATAGGTTTTACAACTTTTTCATCTTCAAGTTTTGTTGCTGCAGCAAGTTGATCAGCTATTGTTCTTACACATTTGAATCCACCTCAGCCACCTCTAATGGTTGCTCCCAGAAATCAGCCCTTTGTGCCATTTAATGGAGGTAGTCCATTAAATTTGGCACAACATAATGATATACCAATGGTAGCTTTGAAGAGCTTGCCACTCTTTATTGTGAAGACCAAACAACTCTGATTGAGCACATAAGGGATGTTGCTTCTTTATGTGGTGTTCATCATATCACATAAGAAGACGTAGCTGTAAGGTTACTTGCAACATCATTTAAAGGAAGATAATTATAGTGGTTCAGGAGTCTTGGAGTAGGTTCAATTGCAACACGAGATGAGTTGGGTGACAAATTACACAAGTAGTTTCAGGATAGGTTTGATAACTTGTCTCTATTAGAGAAATTGACTACAATTAAGAGGGCTCCTCAAGAGCAAATGGATGATTTTAATTTCAGGTTTCAGAGGACTTGGGATAGAATCCCTACAACAGTGAGACCACCTCCAAAATATGAATTTTTGTACTTTTTGAAGGCTCTTAACAACGATATAGCTGTTATGATACAATCAATGGGAGGTGTTTCTCTACCAGATGCATTTGAAATAGCAATTAGAGTAGAAAATTGCTTAATACAGGTAGGAAAGATTGCTCCTAGGCCACCCATGCCAATTTTTCTAGAGATACAACCAAATATGCCTCTTCAAATTCCATCATTTACACCATTACCTATTGTACCAGCTTTACCAGTCATTGGTAAGCAAGAATCTGTTGTTCTAGTATAGTCCCAAGAGTTGCAAGAAATAAAAGAGAGCCAACAAAAGATTGAAAACATTTTGCAGACCTTTGGTAACAATTTGGTGAATTTAGAAAAACAACAGTCTTACACCAGGCCTTATCAGCAGTAGAATTAGACTTCAAATCAACCATTTCAAGGTAATAGGCAGCAGTACCAAGGAAATTTTCAAGGTAATAGGCAATAGTACCAAGGAAATTTTCAAGGTCCAAGACAAAATGTGAATCAAAGATATTTTCGGGAATATAATCCAACACCTATTAGTGCAACTAGGGACCTTGTCCTTGTTCAGAATAACTTGGCTACTGATGATGAGTGGTGCTACCCATGTAACCAACCACATAATCAAGCTACATGCTCCAATGGAGTTATAAATCAAGCACTTATGGTACAAAATGCTTCAAGTTCACAGTAGAATGCACTCAATGATGCATCTCCACAACACCAAGATCAACTTACAAATGAAACTACCTTACTTAACTGGCAAGGGGAAGAATTATGTGGATTGAATGCAGAAAATTCTCCAGTTGCAGTTAATACAAGGGAAAAGAAAAGAGCTTTTGAACTTGGTCAAGCAGCTGATAAAGGAAAAGCAACAGCTGTAGAACCATCTACATCTCAAGTAACTCATGTTTTGCAAAGAAATCAGCAACTCTCAGTTAAGGAGCAGCCACACTTGCAAGTTGATCATGCTGGCATAAAGGTACATCATAAAGCAAACCCAACTGTACCTTATAATATTATTGATAATATGAAAAATTTAAACGTAACAATGTCTATGTGGGATTCATTAGCTATCCTAGGTCAAAAAGACATGTTACAGTCAGCCTTGTCAAATCTGAAAATGTCTAATGAGTCTGAGTCTCCAATAGGTCAAGTTAGAGCTATATTGACAAATGATCCTCAAGAAAATGATAAACAACCCAACAAAGGGGTAGGAAAAGACATCAAACCACCTCCATTTTATGTGTCTGTAATCATAGGTGATAAGTTAGTCCACAACTGTATGGTAGACAATGGAGCTAGTAGCTCTGTTATGCCAAAACAAATTGCTGACAAACTTGGACTAAAATATCAACCTTTAGAGAAAGGAGTGATTCAATTGGATGGTACCTTAGTTAATACTTTAGTTGTTATAAAAGGTTTGAGTCTTACTCTTCATGCTTGTCCAAACTTTTTCAATTCCTTAAGACATATGTGTTATAGATCTTCCACTTTTCTTTGCTTTGTGTCTCTCAAGAGACTTTACAGCTAAGATAGGAGGTTATGTGTCAGCTGATTGGTCACATATGTTGTTTAGAACAAGATATGGAACCAAAGTTACCATTGAATCTGAAAAGTTGGCCAAAGATCACATTGAGCCATATAACCCAAGTGCTATCAACATTGTTCCTATTGCTGCAGACACAAATTGTGTCATTTTTACTGACAGTGAGCTAGCTGCTGCTCAAGAACTTCAAGCAAAAGTTATTCCTGATATACTATTACATGAATGGCCAGCTGAAAATGTGTTAGAAAATCATGAAGATCTTATTCAAGATGTTGGTATGGGAAATTATGTGATGCTTGAACCTGATGCAGAAGTTCCAAACCTTGAAAAGGGAACAGATCAGCTGTTACAACAACAAAATGAACTTTGGGAAATATTTTTTGATGGTTCCAGAAGCAAGAATGGAGCAGGTGGAGGTGCAATGCTAGTTTCTCCATAGGGTGATAAGTACTTTTCAGCCTTTCATTTTTCTTTTTCATGTTCTAACAACATTGCTGAGTATGAAGGACTCATTCAAGGCCTTGAGTGGGCAAGGAAAAGAGGAATTAGCTATTTGAAAGTCTATGGAGATAGTGAATTGATAGTTAATTAGGTTAGAGGCCTAAATGTTGCCAAGAATGATGCCTTGAAATCTTATAGAAATAGAGTATGGAACATAATTGAAGAATTTAACGCCTTCAATCTGATTTCTATTCCACAAAATCAGAATAAGCATGCTGAAAAACTTGCATCAAAAGGAGCACATTTTGATATCCCAAATGATATCAAAAAAGATAAAATACAACAGTATGTTAAGGTTGTAATCAGGCCATCAATTCTTGACAACAACATCAACTAGCAGGTATTTGAAAGTGATGAACAGATTTTAACCTTTTTGCTCCAAGAAGATCAATTTTTTGTAGTAAACAAGGAAAAGATTAAACAATAGTATGATGATCAAGTGATACAGCTAAAGACAAATAAGCTTCCCAAAGGACTGGTTACCTTGGAGTCCATATTCAACACTGATGATCAGCTTAAGAAAATAAAAGTCAGTATTCAAGTGAAGGAAGATCATTACGAGGAAGTGGAAATTTTTAAAGGTAAGCTTCTCAAATTAGGCAAAATTTGTTCAGCTGAAGATAGAAAAGCTTTTATTGCTTTATGCCAAGAGTATCATGATGTTTTTGCTTAGCAATATTATGATTTAAAAGGATTTAATCCTCATATTGCACAACATACAATTGAGTTAGAACCTAGTGCCAAGCCTATTAGACAAAAATAGAGACCTTTGAACCCCAAGCTCGAACCTTTAATGATCAAAGAGCTGACTAAATTAGTCAAGGGGGGTATTGTATTTCCAATTAAACACACATCCTGGATTTCTAACCTTGTTCCGATTAGAAAGAAGAATGGTGAGATAAGATTATGTGTGGATTTTAGAGACCTTAACAGAGCATCTTTAAAAGACCATTATCCCTTACCTTTAATGGAGCAGATTCTCCAAGCTGTTATTGGTTCAGAAAGAATTTCTCTTTTGGATGGGTATTTTGGTTATAACCAGATTCTAGTCAAAGAAGAGGATCAATATAAAACAACATTTACAACAAAATGGGGCACTATGGATTACAAGAGAATTCCTTTTGGTTTATCTAACGTTGGTGCCACCTTTTAGCATGCCATGGATATGGCGTTTCAGAGTTTAATTCATAAATTTCTGCTTTTTTACCTAGATGATGTAACTGTTTATTCCAAGAATGTTGACAAACACTTGTCACATCTCAAGCAAGTTTTTGAAAAATGTAGAGAGTATGGAATATCTCTCAATCCGAAAAAGAGTATCTTTGCAGTTCATGAAGGTAAGTTTTTAGGTCACATAGTATCAAAAGAGGGAATCACCATTGACCCTGAAAGAGTTAAGGCCATACTTGAACTGCCATTACCCAATCATAAGAAAGGATTGCAGAGATTTTTAGGAGAATCAACTTTTTAAGAAGATTCATTCCTGATGTTGCAAACTTACTACAACCTTTGACTGCCATGCTTAAAAAGAATGTAGTTTTCAGTTGGACTAGAGAAGCAAAACGTAGTTTTGAAGAAATCAAGGAAGCTTTAGCATCACCCCAACACTGGTAAATCCAATTTCTCTAAAGACTTTATTTTATATGCTTTTGGTAGCATTAGCTCAATTTCTACTATGCTGGTTCAAAAAAAATGTGATAATTTAGAGCAAGCCAATAGCTTCTTTAGTCAAAGACTTGTTTTTGAAAACAAAGGGGTAAAAACTTTATTAGAAATCAGAAAAGAGCATTACAATAATAACCACGGGACCCAGTCCCAGAAAACAAGGCGAAAACCCCACAACATAAAACAAAATCAACTATCCCCATGTATCCTCCTATCCTCTTCCAAGAACCGGTCTAAATCCAGATGCAGCTCAGGGTTAACTTGATCCCAATCCTCAACCTTCCAACCACTATCTTGCTCAGAGGCCCATTTGGCCAAGCAGTCAGCAGCGCGATTCCACTCCCTTGGGATGTGAACAAAGGATGCCTCCTCCATCCGAGAACTAACTTGAAGAATCCGTTGAACCACCGAAGCCAACTGCCAATTTATATCAGATATCTTTCGCTCATTCAAGAGATTAATCAAAATCTGTGAATCAGCTTCACATATAACCTTTCTCCATCCCAAAGCAAGGGCCCGCTCCATAGCATGAAGAATTGCTAGACCCTCCATGAAGTTAACAGTCTTCACCCCCTCATGTATAGAGAATAGAAAAATCACTGAACCAGCTGAGTCCCTGCCAACCCCACCAATTCCAGCAGGCCCAGGATTTCCCCTAGAAGAACCATTAGTATTGATCTTTAAAAATCCATTGGGAGGAGGTAACCACCTTCCAACCCGTTGGACCCTCTTTTTCCCATGCCTACAGTTCCTAGAACTAACAAAAGATGAATGAATTTCTTGAAGACCTAGTCTGGCCACCAACTCAGCATCACCTCTCTCCAAGGGGAAAACCACATCACATTTAGCTAAAACAGACTCCTGCACCATTCCAAGCATACGCATCCAAACTTGCCGACCCACCAACTTCTGATCACGAAAAATTCTGCGGTTCCGCTCCAACCAAATCTGCCAAAGCAGAAAGGTAGGGCCCATGAACCAAACGTCCTGCAAAAAGGAAGCCATAGAAGGAGGTCTTCCCATACTATCCCAGAATTCAACCAAAGAGCACGCATGAATACAGGGAAGCTTCCACACCTCCCACCACCAATGCCAAAGTTGCACAACAAAGGGGCACCGAAAGAACAAATGTGAAGAATCCTCTTCCGCTCCCCCACACAAAACACAAATTGAAGGTCCTTGAAATCCCCGTTTACGAATGTTATCCCAGGTCAAGCACCTATTCCAAGCCAAAGTCCAAACAAAGCAGTTGCATTTAGGCCACGAGAGTTTATTCCACACCCTTTTCCACCAATGAACCTCTGCCCCAGTTAGCTTCTGAGCCAATAACACCTGATAACCAGAAGCAACAGAGTAAACCCCCTTAGGATTATGGGTCCAAGCAAGAATATCTTCTTCCAGAAGAGAACTACAACTCCTACTATGAAGAATCTTGTGAACCTCAGCACTTTCTTCCGCAAGTCCCAAATCTGGCCACTCTGCGGGATCCTTCCAATGAGCTACCTCCAACTGACCAAAAGAAGCAACAGACTTGAAGTCACTCACCCTAGCCCAGCCAGCCTCGAGAAATCTTTGGCACAAAGGAAGTAGATTGGGGAACTGAGAAGTAAGTGGAGGGAATCCATCCCAAGAATCTGACCAGAAGAGAGCTTCAGTTCCTCGTCTACAGATCCAAAATAAACCTTCCTTAATAAGCTTTGCACCCTTCTGAAGAGTATTCCAAATCACTGAACCTTTCCCCTCAAGAGGGTAACGAGGAAGATCCTGCCGTGGAATCCCCGGGAAATACTTATGAGATAATATCCTGGCCCACGGCTGATCCTGTTCCACACACCATCTCCAAAATAGCTTAGCAGCCACAGCCACTCCAGATAACGCAGACTGTCGAAGACCAAGACCACCAAATTGCTTTGGGCTGCACACAACATCCCACCTAACCAGGCTCCACTTGGAAGAAGCCAAACTCCCGCCCATAAGAACTGCCTTTCAAGAGAATCCAACTCCCTCAGAAAACCCATCGGAGCCACCTGAAGCATACATCTGTAGGTAGGGAGAGCCTGCACCACCGACTTGAGAAGCTGAACCCGCCCCGCAAAAGACAACCATCTGTGGGTCCAATGATTAACTTTTGCACGGAGCTTATCAATAATATTCTGCCAAGAACCCTTGGGAAGATGGCGAACAGAAATTGGGAAACCCAGATAAGTCAAAGGGAGAACCCCTATCTGAAACCTTAAGATATTAGCAATTCTTCTCTGTATAGGGCTCGGCGTGTTGAAGAAGAATATGGAAGACTTCTCCTCATTAATCAATTGTCCTGAAGCAACAAGATATATGTCCAACACCTGCCTCAAGTTAGTAGCTTCCCTAACAGTAGCCATCCCCATCAGGGTAGTATCATCAACAAACTGCAAATGAGATTGCGGAGGCAAGTCTCCACCCCATCGCCAACCTTGAATGATGCCAAGCTCCACCCTTCTTTTCAACAAACGACCAAGGCCTTCCACAAGAAGCAGAAAAAGATACGGAGAAAGAGGATCCCCTTGGCGCAAACCCCTAGAGGCACCAAAAAGTTCAGAATGATCTCCATTTATCAAAACTGAGAAGGAAACAGATGTGACACAGCTCATGACCCATTGGATCCACTCCTCACCAAAACCAAAAGCAACAAGGATCTTCTGCAAAAAAGACCATCTAACCCTGTCATAAGCCTTAGCCATATCCAGCTTAATGAACATAGCCTTCTCATGGGAGTTGTCCATGGAGTGGATGGTCTCCGTAGCAATGACAACCCCATCAAGAATCTGCCGACCTGCCACAAATCCACTCTGTTCCTCCGAAATCAACACTTTAAGCCACTTCTTCAGTCTCTCAGCCAATAACTTTGAGATGATTTTATAAGCCACATTGCAAAGAGAGATAGGCCGGAACTGAGATAACCTATCAGCCCCTTCACACTTGGGTATGAGAGCAAGGAAGGTGGAGTTCAGAGCACGAAGCATCTGTTTATTCCTTTGGGACTCAAGGACAACAGCCAGAAGATCCAACTTTATGATATCCCAGAATTCCTGAAAAAATTCAATCGAGAAACCATCGGGACCAGGAGCTTTACCCTTCTTCATCTGAAACACAATCCCCTCCAGCTCATCAAGAGAGATATCTTTCATCAAATACTCATTCGCCTCCCTGGAGACCAACTGAGGAATACAAGAAAGAACCTGTGCTTCCTCAACAGAGCCCCCTTGTGAATCCTCCCTAAATAAAGTAGCAAAATACTGAGATGCCTCAGCAGAGATTTCTTGAAACGAGGCAAGACGTTCACCCCTATCATTCACCAGAAAAGGAATGGAATTACCATGCCTCCTATCCTTCACAGAATTGAAGAAGAAGGCGGTGTTTTTATCACCTTCCTGTAACCATTCAACCTGGGCCTTTTGCTTCCAATAGATTTCTTCCCGCAATTCAAATTCCTCAACCACTTTCAAAGTATTAGCCTCCTCCCTTAGAAGATCCTCAGAGGCCCCATTCTCACGAATCAACCGCGTAATATTATTCAACTCCTCTTGTGCGGAAACCTTAGCATGAAAGATATTACCAAAACATCGCCGATTCCACCTTTTAAGCTGATATTTGACAAACTAAAGAAGCTTGGAGAATGTGTACATTATCGTACCAAAAGTTGGTCTACCAATCCGCCACCACTCAGCCACATAATCATGAAGAGTGGGATCCCGTAACCACATAAGCTGGAACTTGAATGAGGGAGACTGAGGCCCCCGTGCAGAGATAATACTAAGCTTAATAGGCCAATGATCAGAACCTCTCCAATCAAGAATTTCAGATCGAGTGGACCATAAGTTTCCAACCCAATAACATGAAACCAAGAAACGATCTAGCCTCTCAGCAACACAACTCTCACCAATTCTCCTATTATTCCAAGTGAAGTGACCATTACTAGGTAGAACATCAATAAGATTTAATTCAGAAATGCTATCTCTGAATAACAGAGCAGAAGGCTCCAACCTAGGAATTCCACCTCTTTTCTCAGACAATTCCACAATAGCATTAAAATCGCCAGCCATAACCCACGGATGGTAAGGAGCTAAGCTACGAACAAAACGAAGATGGGACCATAGAAGTTGTTTACCCAGAAACTCAACAGGAGCATACACATTAGAGAGGAGAATACACTCACCAGTCTCATACCAAGAGGCGACAAGGGATATAGAGGATCTAGAGGACATCCACCATAGGGGGAAAATCTTCCGAGGGTTCCAAAAGCAAGCCACCCCTCCAGAATCACCAAGAGCCCCCACACACTGGCATTCACCATATTTCCACAGCTTAGGAGCCATGGCCAACATATTATCTACAGATAATTTAGTCTCCTGAAGAAAAAGAACATCCGGAGAATGATTCCTAACCAAATCACGAACAGCTTTTTGTCGAGGGCCACTGTTCAAGCCCCTTACATTCCATGAGAGAACAATCATTTCTGGGGGCATGAAAAATGTGAATCAAGAGTCTTGACTGACCCTGACTCCACCAAAGTTTCCCCAGTTAATTTAATCTTCTCCATATCCTTTTTCCTTCCCAGCTTGGAAGTCCTGTCACCAACCCCTTTCTTCAGTTCATTTTGCTGAATACCTAAACGAGAGGAGGCCAAAGAGCTCTTCCCCACATCCTTGCCACCTTTCAGGGGCAATGGGGAGCCACCTCCACCACTCTTCGAAGCTCCAATAGAAGATTCTTGTTCAGTCTGGACAATCAATTGTTGATCTGTATCCATCTGCCCAACCCCAATCTCCTGCACATCCTGCATGGCCTCCAATGGTGGCCCATCCTGTCCTGTACCCAAAGTTCCCTGATCCAAGTTCAGCAACCCCGGATTCACTTCCTCCTGGCTGAGATCATCCAGCACCTCAAACCTATTAAAAGTTTCATCATCCTGCCTCTCCCTCAAGGTCCGCTTCTGGCCCCGATTCCTATTGCGAGCCTTAACAGGGACATAACCATCATCTCCATTACCATCACCCGGAATAGGCTCCTTACCATTATCAGTCCTAGGAGGATTACGAGAAGGCTGAGAAGGTTGGGGCCCCACAGGCTTAGCCCTAGGGCACCTACGCTGCAAGTGACCATATTCATGACAAAGACGACACCGAAAAGGTAGGGTTTCGTAATCTAGCTGTTGAACCCAAGTATATGATCCAGCACTCACTTCAACAGAATCTGGTAGTGGCTTGCTTAAATCAATTTCTACACAGATACGAGCAAAAGTCATTACCTTTTTGTACTGCGTCTGTTGTGAAGACCCAATAGGTTTACCGAGCATTGAAGCCACCAAATGCAACACGTCATCCCGCCAACACTCAACTGGAAACCACGGCAACCGAACCCAAACTGGAATCCGACTCGGTATTGCCTCAGTCGGGTTGAAGCCAGCATGCCATGGCTTGATAAACAAACCCACCTGGTTATAAAAATAGGGGCCACCCTCGAAGACCTTATTCTGATCTGCCATGCAATCAAAAGAGACCATAAAAAAGTTGTTCGCAAGGAGCCTAATCTCCATCTCCCCCTCCGGCATCCAAGTCCGTTGAGCCCAGGATTCCAAAAAATGCAGCGAGACTCTCAAACCCATGAACTTGCAATAAAAAGAGTGCCTTGAATAGTATTCAATATCATCTACAAGCATTTCCATCAGGATAATCAGCTTCGGTCGCTCTTTGCATCTTTCCAAACACCCATTAATCTTCGTAATTCGGGAACCATTAACCGATCCTAGATCATTCATCTCCATCTCTGAAGAAAACAGCGTATTATCAAAAACATTCACTCCATGTGCCGAAGGCTTCGAACCAAATGCTGAACGGAAATCCAATTTGGGGCTAACCCCAGATGTTTCCCCACCCGGCATAGCAAAAAACAAGATCCCCAGCAGGCATGCAAACCCCCAGGACACTTTAGCAAGAAATGGAAAAAAGAAAAGACCCCAAGGGCAGGATCAAAACCCTTCCACCCACAAGCCACCCAAACAGTAGCAAGAAGGCCTCCAGAAAAGAAAAAAACCCCACCACCACAGCCCCGATAGCTTCAAAAAACCCCCCCCACAACGCAGAAGCGAGCAACACACAGAGAACGAGCTAGGGCACGATCGCCCTAGCTCGGCTTGCAGAGC
>VDFB02281492.1:622748638-622777916 GCA_007258455.2 Sequoia sempervirens
AAAATGTACACACTTAAAATTATCTTGACTAATATTACACACTTGAATCTAATGACTAACACTATTTTGTTGGAAGAATGAAGAAGGTTCCCTCTATTTTGGTTGTCATTGATGCCAACATTGATTGGTAACTATCTATACCATGATCCAAAAATATTTGCAGTAAGAAGAATCTCAATATGTTGATCAGATGTGTCAACTATAGGTGTGTTCAACATATTATTTTGTGATCCGATTGGTCTACTTTGCTGACAATTCTTCAGTGTTCTTTTGGCCAACAAAGTGTATCTTCTGTGTGTGTTTTTAAATTTGAGCTGACCCAACTTTTGGATAACATTTTTTTGATTTGTATGTCAAAAGAAATTATGTGCTAAGCTGACAAGATCTTTTGTATTTCAAGTATTTTGGGCCGACCCAGTTGATAATGGAAGCAATGGCCACATATATCTATGATGGCCTAAGTGATGGAAACATAGAGAGCGAAGTGATATGGAAGTTATGTGACAAGGGTATTAATGTGAAGATACTGATAAGTGTTTTGTGTATTGAAAACTAGAGAAAAAATCTAGAGCTTAACCGGAACTACTTTTGGCACTATGTAGGTGCACATCTATAGTTCATCTTTAGCAGTGAGTCAATAACCTTTGTACTTCGGCATTAAGCCATCTTTTGTACTCAAGTTGTGAGCCTTTTAAGGAAAGTTGTCCTGGCAGTGAGCCCCGTAATAATTTGTAACTGGTTATGATATATTGTGAGTTAAACCTCATTGTGGTTTTTCCCATTTTGGGGTTTCCACGTAAAATCCTGGTGTCTATGTGTTGTACTTTTTCTTTATGTTTTGGTTCATCATAACTATTAAATGTGGATTATTAATTGGATAGTTATTGGTTAATCTGATCAACCAAATACTGATTCACCCCCCTCTCAATATTCCAGATATTCAACAATTGGTATTAGAGCTTGGTTCCTTGGAAGAAGCCTAACAACTTAAGAAAGGTCCTAAAAATTAAAAACATGGTTGGAAAATATATTTATGGTCCTCCAAAAGAAAACTCTGTATCTGAAGAAATCAATACTTGTCTTGAGGAATTGGACAAAAGTAAGGATGAGAAAGAAACCTTGAAAAGAAACTTGAAGGAAGAAAATGAGTGTATCAGAAAGCTGAGAGAGCAGATCAAAAAATTCAAAGATAGACATAGAGAAGTTAGTGATCAACTAAAAAAGGACAATGAAGATATTGCTAAACTAAAAGTGGGAATAGAAGAAAGAAAGTGAATTGAGGAATGCCAAAAATTTGAGATCTAGATTAAAGTCAATGAATGCACAAAGCTTGAACAAGAAGTGGTAACCCTAAGAGCTGATCTGGAAAAGTGAAAGCACACAAAGAAATATTCAAGAAAATTTCTACAAAGCTTGATGAGTTAATTTCATCTTAGAAGCTTGCAAAGGACAAAAGTGGTCTAGGACTCAAAGAAGGAAAAAGTTCAAAAACCAAACCGATCTACAACAAAGTGGACAATCAAAGGAAACCTAAAAGGAATGCTTATCAAAGAAAGGACCGAAGGATCAATACCGAAATGATCCCCATTCGATAGCCTAATGCTTAAAGGTATCCATCTTTTAATGGCTTTTGTTACTCATGCAATAAATTTGGACATAGAGCAATAGAGTGTAGAAGTATGATGAACCAAAATAGAATAAGATAGAATGTTGGATTTTTTGGTGGACAATGCTATGTTTGCAAAAAGGTTGGGCATAAATCTACATAATGTAAAAGTCAAATTATGATGAATAAGTTTAATACCAGAAGAAGATTTCATTCTTTTCAAGGCTACTATTACACATGCAATATTTTTGGATATAAGGCTAATCAGTGTAGGATAAGGATGAATATAAATCCTCTTGATCAAAGATATGTTGTGTGTCACTCTTACAACAAATCCAAACATATATCAAAATTTTGTAAGAGCAAAGTTGGGAAGAAACATAATCTAGAACAAAAGAACAAATCTATGAACAAGGTAAATCTTGATGAAGTAAGGAAAGAAATGGCAAGAATTTGAAAACATAAAGAAGAATTTGAGGATAAGGATAAAACAAATTATCCTGCATTTGTATCCAGTGCATATGCCCCTAGGTGCTGCCACAATAGTGGTTTACACTTTCTGGGAGATCTTGATTTTTGCTGAAATCACATATTTTTAGAAAATATAATGATTTAAGCCTTGAAAAGTTCTATTTAAAAGATTCCAATTGAAGAGGGTTTGATCAAACCACCTTAGACCAAACCCCCTTTTATAGAACCCTGCTAGTTTTAAACCATACCTATAACGGAATCTCCTTTACACCAATCAAAATGTTGATAAAAAACCACTTTTGATTTACCTTTTCGAGGATCAAATGAATTCATTTAAAAATTCTATTTTCGTGCATGTAGTCTTATTATGCTTTCCCAAAAGTATAATTTAATTAAATTAAATTTGATTATTATATTTAATTTTATTTCTTGTGAATGTAGGCTTTAAAAAAAATCAAGCTCTCCTCGTTTCAAGAGACATGTGGAAAAATAGAAGATTATAAAAAAAAAATTGAAAAATATGAGTGCTATATATTGAAGTCCTTGATCCAATAAAAAAAATTGAATTTTGATACATATAAAAAAAGTTGTGTTATACGGTCTGCCTATGTCTAAATTGTAATTGGTTTGACTTCAAAACTTGATTAAGGAAAAAATATTCAATAAAACACTATGAAACCAATTGGAAGAACTAGATATCGTAGTTACAAATCTAAATTCGAAAAAAATTAGAATTTTATCCTTCATGGAAACTTGTTTTTGTGTTATACGGTGAGCGTCACTCCTTAAAAATGGTTTTAACTGAAAAAAACTAGTTTTTGAAGGAGATGGAAAAAGAAGTGCAATTTGATTCCAAAAATATATATTTAGAATCTATAGACAAAATGTGACAAATCACTAGTTTGCATCATCTTCAAGTTCGTCACGCTTTAGCCGCTATAAGTGTCCAAAAGTGAAGATTTAGTTAGAAAAAATCAATTTAGTGTCCAGTTTGGCCAAAAATTGTAAACCAGTATTGTGGGATCACCCCCCTCCTACGAACTGTATCTAGTAATGGCTCTAGGGGGAGTAGTGTTACCAGATTTTAACCTACAAGTTCAATCAAGTAGAACCCTTTAAAATTTCATGCAAATGGTACATTTTAACCTCCCTATGTTGCATTCAATCATACAAATGAAATAACCGTAAAAGATTGCAAGAATTTAAAATCATTACATTTATATAAATGTATGAAACATAGAAAGATTTTGCACATCTTTTCTGAGAAAATTTATTTTATTGAGAGAAATATTCATTTAACTCACACAAGCAGTGAGTTTAACTGTGATTTTCTTATTCAATGTGAAAAAAAATTAACATATACATGAATGAGTAAATGAATTTTTTAAAAAAGTGCATAAAGGGAAGGTAACCAGTCATTGCCTATGAATGATTGGTTATTTGTTGAGGTCTTCTTGGCTGGTTGTCGTTTAGTTGTCCTGATCTGTTCCTAGCTCCTTAAGGTTTATGTTTCCTGCAATTAATCAGAAAATGTGTTAGAGCAGCGCTCTAAGCAATGATAGGTTATGCACAATACATGTTCATTTACCCATACATGCATAAGTTAGTCCTGATCCACATTCCATAAACATGTGCATTACAAGTGTTTCCAGAAAATCATTAAAATTTTCAAACACACTTGAAATGCACATATGTATTTCTAACTCGTTTGTTCTATGTGTAGCAACAGGTGCAGTCATTTGTCTGATCAAATGAGTGGTGTAAATGTGGCTCCCATAAGGGTTGAGCCCATCTAATATCAATGAGGATTATAGTATTCATACATCAAGGGACAATCCCTCTTTGTTATTCTTAATGAGATTTAGGACAATGATTAATTGTTTCAAGGTGAGTGACATTACTTTCAAGGATCATGTGATTCAATCCCCGTGTGTTATTCAAGCCCCTATCATGAAGACATCATAAAAAAAAAATATGCACATTCTGGGAGGGACAACAATGTATTATTTGTTGAGTTGTTGTATCATGAGGATATAAAGAGAAATCATAGGCCACATTGAGTAGTTAAAGCTACAGGATGCAACTAAAGAATCAATTAAAGCAAGTAATAAATGGTGACAAATGACATTATTAGGAATGCAAAGAAACCCCAACACTCAAGCATCAGGGCATGAGTTAGTGTGTAACTCAGAATATTTGGAGGCTTACGATGAGAACATAAGGGTTGTCAATGAAAATCAACTGGTTAATCTGGTCATATCTTTTACAGGTTTCAGTCATGTTTTGAGAACCAAAAAATAGTAGTATAAAAGGGTTTCAGGAACGGGTTTCATGAACAGGATTTTCATAACAAAACAACCTATAGTAAATTTTTTTTTGATATCCTTAAGTTGTTTTAGGGGGTGATTTATAGTGATTAGTAGATGGGTTTCATCATATATTTGGAACATAATATATGGAGACTATAGTCAAGACACAGTCAGGGGTTTGTTTCAGCCATTTCTCATTAAATCCATTAAGATGCACAACCATATCATAGTAAATGGATTATTAACTGTGTATTTATAATTGACAGGGGAGGTGGAAACCCGCAGCCTAGGTTTTGTTAAATCTTCAAGTTTATGCCAAAACGACAACACATCCATGAGTTTTAGGAAAATGCAAATAACCTACAGAATGATGCATTGAAATGCCAGACAAAATACAAAATTAGCTTTTATTCTTCTCATTGGAACTTATTCAAGAGTATATTAAAAGAAGCATATGGAACCCAAAACACAAATTATGCCCACGGTTTAGAGCAAGAAGATTTTAGAAAATAATGACATGGGTTTCATAGAAAGTAAAGAGAAAACCCTTGGTTTTAAAGAAGTGCACTGGTCGCAACCATGAAGACAACCAACAAATCAAACCAACAAATCAAGCTATCTAAAGTTACAAAATACATCCATGGCATTAACGTGCAGAACTAAACAATTAAAATGAGTGACTTTCTCATCCCATAATGATGAAGAGCCTGTTATAAGAGATTTAAGCATTGAAAGAAAGTATTTTCTGATTATTTTTTTTAATAAATGCTCACCATTGCCTTTCAGATCATAGTTTAAAAGCAATAGCGTGGTTGAAATCAGCCATGAATCTTCTCCAAAATCTCTATACAAATCCTAGGTCGGCGGTGTTTAGGCTTCTCTTAGAAGTTTCAACAAAAATGAAGTGTTCTTTCCTTTTCTTTTGCTCACTTTTACAGTATTCAACCCTAAAAAGGCCAATAGGGAAAGTTTCAAAAGATATTTTAAATGCTTTCCTATTTGTTTGTGGGCATTTTAATATTTTCTTTGAAATAATACTTCATTCCCTATATTCCCTTATGTTGTACCACGATGACCTTAGAGAGTTCTCTTTACCTAAAATTGTGGGTAATATAACTTTTCCTTTTTTTTTGCATTAAGAGAGAGAATGTAAAATATATGATTTACATGATGTTTTTATAAATCATTAAAATCATATATTTATTTTTATGCAAAAAATGTTATGTGCTCCTTTTGACAAGGCTCATTCAAGGAGTTATCCTTTAATGAAGGATTTGTTTTGATTTATGACTCTGCAAGCATGTAGGGGAGTTAGAGGAAGTTTTCCAACATTTGGAGGAAATATTGGAGTATTTGGTTGCTTTTAGTTGATTTTGAGAGCATATAGGCATCAATTTATTGTGCCTTTATGTTTGTTATGGTCTTGCATGACCTTTTCATCCAATTTTAGCTCTTTTTGAGTGGATTTGAGGCCTAGATTTTAGGCATGTTGGTTGCATCCGACCCAAGGTTTTCTAGAGCCTTGTTTTGTGGAGTTACTTGGGGATGGGTTACTTAGTCATTTTTGTGACTCATTTGTTGGTAGTTCATAATAATGCAGTTTCATCACTTAGTGACTTTGGAAGTCCTTGGGCAGTTTTTGTATTTTTTGTAACTCAATTCTTTGGATTGTACGACAATATACATCATGGATAGACAATAAAGATGAGCTTTCACTTTCTCAATTCCTCTGTTTCACTGTGTGCATGTGTTCAATTATTGGAATTACTTGTGAATGTTCTTTAATTCCCTGTATTTTCTGTATCAACTTAGCACCTTTTTGCAGAGATATATGTGTATATTGCAGGTCATAAGCTATATTAAGAATTTGTGGATATTTTTAGTTGTGAGAGCCATTTTTCCTTCTAAGGGTTCAACATCTTTTAAATCTCCTTATGAAACAATTATGCAAGAAGCATATAGTGGTTGAGTAGTATGAGTTTAGATTTATCAGTTAATTAACTTGTGTTTGAAAGTTGTTTATAGGTTAACTTAATAATTAGGTGCATCACCATAAAGATAGGTTATTTTGATTTACGTAATCTCCTTTCCCTTTTCCTCAAAAGATTAGTTTTAGGTGTCATTTTCATAAAAAGCCAGCTTCTTCTGGAGGTACTTTTTCTATCATAAGGTCACCCACAGCCTTAGGAAAGATTTTCCCATGTTACTCATGATTAGTTGTGTCAAATCTTAGGCTAGGTGCAGATTATAGAGTTAAAAATTTTGGCATGCCCGGTGGGACAAGTTCCACATTGTATTGTTGGTTTGGTATGCAACCAATAAGGATCAGACTTTGCTGAAGTTATTTTAGCATACTTGGTGACTTCGTGAGGTGAAAGAACAACAGAATTAGTGCTACCATAGCTTATGAGAAGAGTACAAACAAGAAGTACAAAAGATTTTAAATTTTTGCAACTGTCACCACCCAAAAGACAAGGCAAAATAGCAAAAAGAGTACCTCCTTCTAAGAGAGTACAGTTTACACCACCTGGTGTTAAGCCAAAAATAGTGTTTTCATCACCAAGGAGGAGAGGAAGACCATCTAAAAAACATACTAAGAATCGTTCAGCCTTAGCAAGCCTTAGAACAACAAGGTCTCCTTCAAGTAGTCCAACTGCATTTGCTAGTCATATAGGTTTTACAACTTTTTCATCTTCAAGTTTTGTTGCTGCAGCAAGTTGATCAGCTATTGTTCTTACACATTTGAATCCACCTCAGCCACCTCTAATGGTTGCTCCCAGAAATCAGCCCTTTGTGCCATTTAATGGAGGTAGTCCATTAAATTTGGCACAACATAATGATATACCAATGGTAGCTTTGAAGAGCTTGCCACTCTTTATTGTGAAGACCAAACAACTCTGATTGAGCACATAAGGGATGTTGCTTCTTTATGTGGTGTTCATCATATCACATAAGAAGACGTAGCTGTAAGGTTACTTGCAACATCATTTAAAGGAAGATAATTATAGTGGTTCAGGAGTCTTGGAGTAGGTTCAATTGCAACACGAGATGAGTTGGGTGACAAATTACACAAGTAGTTTCAGGATAGGTTTGATAACTTGTCTCTATTAGAGAAATTGACTACAATTAAGAGGGCTCCTCAAGAGCAAATGGATGATTTTAATTTCAGGTTTCAGAGGACTTGGGATAGAATCCCTACAACAGTGAGACCACCTCCAAAATATGAATTTTTGTACTTTTTGAAGGCTCTTAACAACGATATAGCTGTTATGATACAATCAATGGGAGGTGTTTCTCTACCAGATGCATTTGAAATAGCAATTAGAGTAGAAAATTGCTTAATACAGGTAGGAAAGATTGCTCCTAGGCCACCCATGCCAATTTTTCTAGAGATACAACCAAATATGCCTCTTCAAATTCCATCATTTACACCATTACCTATTGTACCAGCTTTACCAGTCATTGGTAAGCAAGAATCTGTTGTTCTAGTATAGTCCCAAGAGTTGCAAGAAATAAAAGAGAGCCAACAAAAGATTGAAAACATTTTGCAGACCTTTGGTAACAATTTGGTGAATTTAGAAAAACAACAGTCTTACACCAGGCCTTATCAGCAGTAGAATTAGACTTCAAATCAACCATTTCAAGGTAATAGGCAGCAGTACCAAGGAAATTTTCAAGGTAATAGGCAATAGTACCAAGGAAATTTTCAAGGTCCAAGACAAAATGTGAATCAAAGATATTTTCGGGAATATAATCCAACACCTATTAGTGCAACTAGGGACCTTGTCCTTGTTCAGAATAACTTGGCTACTGATGATGAGTGGTGCTACCCATGTAACCAACCACATAATCAAGCTACATGCTCCAATGGAGTTATAAATCAAGCACTTATGGTACAAAATGCTTCAAGTTCACAGTAGAATGCACTCAATGATGCATCTCCACAACACCAAGATCAACTTACAAATGAAACTACCTTACTTAACTGGCAAGGGGAAGAATTATGTGGATTGAATGCAGAAAATTCTCCAGTTGCAGTTAATACAAGGGAAAAGAAAAGAGCTTTTGAACTTGGTCAAGCAGCTGATAAAGGAAAAGCAACAGCTGTAGAACCATCTACATCTCAAGTAACTCATGTTTTGCAAAGAAATCAGCAACTCTCAGTTAAGGAGCAGCCACACTTGCAAGTTGATCATGCTGGCATAAAGGTACATCATAAAGCAAACCCAACTGTACCTTATAATATTATTGATAATATGAAAAATTTAAACGTAACAATGTCTATGTGGGATTCATTAGCTATCCTAGGTCAAAAAGACATGTTACAGTCAGCCTTGTCAAATCTGAAAATGTCTAATGAGTCTGAGTCTCCAATAGGTCAAGTTAGAGCTATATTGACAAATGATCCTCAAGAAAATGATAAACAACCCAACAAAGGGGTAGGAAAAGACATCAAACCACCTCCATTTTATGTGTCTGTAATCATAGGTGATAAGTTAGTCCACAACTGTATGGTAGACAATGGAGCTAGTAGCTCTGTTATGCCAAAACAAATTGCTGACAAACTTGGACTAAAATATCAACCTTTAGAGAAAGGAGTGATTCAATTGGATGGTACCTTAGTTAATACTTTAGTTGTTATAAAAGGTTTGAGTCTTACTCTTCATGCTTGTCCAAACTTTTTCAATTCCTTAAGACATATGTGTTATAGATCTTCCACTTTTCTTTGCTTTGTGTCTCTCAAGAGACTTTACAGCTAAGATAGGAGGTTATGTGTCAGCTGATTGGTCACATATGTTGTTTAGAACAAGATATGGAACCAAAGTTACCATTGAATCTGAAAAGTTGGCCAAAGATCACATTGAGCCATATAACCCAAGTGCTATCAACATTGTTCCTATTGCTGCAGACACAAATTGTGTCATTTTTACTGACAGTGAGCTAGCTGCTGCTCAAGAACTTCAAGCAAAAGTTATTCCTGATATACTATTACATGAATGGCCAGCTGAAAATGTGTTAGAAAATCATGAAGATCTTATTCAAGATGTTGGTATGGGAAATTATGTGATGCTTGAACCTGATGCAGAAGTTCCAAACCTTGAAAAGGGAACAGATCAGCTGTTACAACAACAAAATGAACTTTGGGAAATATTTTTTGATGGTTCCAGAAGCAAGAATGGAGCAGGTGGAGGTGCAATGCTAGTTTCTCCATAGGGTGATAAGTACTTTTCAGCCTTTCATTTTTCTTTTTCATGTTCTAACAACATTGCTGAGTATGAAGGACTCATTCAAGGCCTTGAGTGGGCAAGGAAAAGAGGAATTAGCTATTTGAAAGTCTATGGAGATAGTGAATTGATAGTTAATTAGGTTAGAGGCCTAAATGTTGCCAAGAATGATGCCTTGAAATCTTATAGAAATAGAGTATGGAACATAATTGAAGAATTTAACGCCTTCAATCTGATTTCTATTCCACAAAATCAGAATAAGCATGCTGAAAAACTTGCATCAAAAGGAGCACATTTTGATATCCCAAATGATATCAAAAAAGATAAAATACAACAGTATGTTAAGGTTGTAATCAGGCCATCAATTCTTGACAACAACATCAACTAGCAGGTATTTGAAAGTGATGAACAGATTTTAACCTTTTTGCTCCAAGAAGATCAATTTTTTGTAGTAAACAAGGAAAAGATTAAACAATAGTATGATGATCAAGTGATACAGCTAAAGACAAATAAGCTTCCCAAAGGACTGGTTACCTTGGAGTCCATATTCAACACTGATGATCAGCTTAAGAAAATAAAAGTCAGTATTCAAGTGAAGGAAGATCATTACGAGGAAGTGGAAATTTTTAAAGGTAAGCTTCTCAAATTAGGCAAAATTTGTTCAGCTGAAGATAGAAAAGCTTTTATTGCTTTATGCCAAGAGTATCATGATGTTTTTGCTTAGCAATATTATGATTTAAAAGGATTTAATCCTCATATTGCACAACATACAATTGAGTTAGAACCTAGTGCCAAGCCTATTAGACAAAAATAGAGACCTTTGAACCCCAAGCTCGAACCTTTAATGATCAAAGAGCTGACTAAATTAGTCAAGGGGGGTATTGTATTTCCAATTAAACACACATCCTGGATTTCTAACCTTGTTCCGATTAGAAAGAAGAATGGTGAGATAAGATTATGTGTGGATTTTAGAGACCTTAACAGAGCATCTTTAAAAGACCATTATCCCTTACCTTTAATGGAGCAGATTCTCCAAGCTGTTATTGGTTCAGAAAGAATTTCTCTTTTGGATGGGTATTTTGGTTATAACCAGATTCTAGTCAAAGAAGAGGATCAATATAAAACAACATTTACAACAAAATGGGGCACTATGGATTACAAGAGAATTCCTTTTGGTTTATCTAACGTTGGTGCCACCTTTTAGCATGCCATGGATATGGCGTTTCAGAGTTTAATTCATAAATTTCTGCTTTTTTACCTAGATGATGTAACTGTTTATTCCAAGAATGTTGACAAACACTTGTCACATCTCAAGCAAGTTTTTGAAAAATGTAGAGAGTATGGAATATCTCTCAATCCGAAAAAGAGTATCTTTGCAGTTCATGAAGGTAAGTTTTTAGGTCACATAGTATCAAAAGAGGGAATCACCATTGACCCTGAAAGAGTTAAGGCCATACTTGAACTGCCGTTACCCAATCACAAAAAAAGATTGTAGAGATTTCTAGGCAAAATCAACTTTTTAAGGAGATTCATACCTGATGTTGCAAACTTATTACAACCTTTGACTGCCATGCTTAAAAAGAATACAATTTTCAATTGGACTAGAGAAGCAAAACATAGTTTTGAAGAAATCAAGGAAGCTTTAGCATCAGCCCCAACACTGGTAAATCCAGATTTCTCTAAAGACTTTATTTTATATGCTTTTGGTAGCATTAGCTCAATTTCTACTATGCTGGTTCAAAAAAAATGTGATAATTTAGAGCAGCCAATAGCTTTCTTTAGTCAAGGACTTGCTGATTATGAAGAGAAATACACATTTGTTGAGAAACATGTTATCGCTATGATCAGAAGCTTAAAGAATTTTAAACCTCTAGTTTCAAACAATAAAATTCATATTTTGGTTGCACACCCAAGTGTGAAAGAATTTTTGTTGAATAAAGATTTGAGTGAGAAAAGAGCAGGGTGGATCACAAAAGTAATGGAATTTGATGTTGACATCAACATCACAAAACTTGTTAGAGGTAGAGGATTTTGTGAGCAACTTGCCTCAACCTCTGAAGATGCACATAAATTAGAATCAGGAATTGTTTTAGTCAATAACAATGAAATTCAGAATGCTTCTCCTGCATTAGCAATGAGTTGGGTTCATGAAATGACCCACTTTCTTCAAACTAGTGAATGTCCATCAGGTCTAGATAGAGAAAAATGAAGATACTTCAAATTACATTCAATTCCTTATGTCCTCATTGATAATATTCTTTTCAGGAAAGATCTGAATGGCATCTTATTAAGGTGTATTGATACAAATCAAACAGAAAAAGTACTTCATGAGTTTCATGATGGAGTTTCAAGAGGTCACTTTTCTCCTAGGACAACTGCTTGGAAAATCATGAGAGCTAGTTATTACTAGCCCAACTTATTTAAAGATGCATATGCCTGGTCAAGAAAGTGTATTAAATGTGCTTTATTTGCAGGAAAGGAAAAGCTACCTTCTGTGCCTCTACATCCAATTTAGGTAGAGAAGCCCTTCATGAGATGGGGCATTGACTTTATTGGGCCAATTAATCCACCTTCTAGTGCTAGTCACAAGTGGGTGCTTACAACCACAGACTATTTTACACAGTGGACAGAACCAATAGCTTTGAAAAAAGCTAATGAATCTTCCGTTCTGAGCTTTTATGAAGATATAGTCACCAGATTTGGAGTTCCTGACTCCATTATTTCTGATAACGCTCTTGCATTTTTTGGGTTAAGAGTTACAAATTGGGATGTTAAACATGGAGTTCATCTAAATACCTCCTCCAATTATTACCCATAGGGTAATGGTTTAGCTGAAAGTACAAATAAAAATTTGATCAGAATAATTAAGAGAACCATGGAGGAGAATCAAAAGGTTTGGTATACCATATTGAAATCTGCACTTTGGGAAGATAGAATAACCCCTAAGAGATCAGTTGGTAATTCACCATATGTACTTGTGTATGGAAAAGAAGCCAGATTACCCCTGTCTATAGAACTTCCAGCTCTAGATATTGTTCACCAATTAGAAATGTTTGAAGAACAGGACCCAATGTTTGTAAGATATGCAGAGCTCATGGAGCTCGAAGAGACAAGAGACAAAGCAATGAAAAATTTGGAGTATCATCAGCTTCAAAAAAAGAAAAAATTTGATAAGAAAGCTACAACCAAAGTTTTCAGGGAAGGTGATCTTGTTCTTAAGTGGGATGTGCTAAAAAGTGGACCAGGAAAGCATACAAAATTTGACCATTTCTGGGCAGGTCCATTTATTATCACTGAATGCAAAGAGCATAACACATTCTAGCTTTCAAACATGGATGGAGAAGTGTTATCAATCCCAGTTAATGGAATTCACCTCAAATGTTATTTTGAGGTATGATTTATCATTGTACATATTAGGTTAGGTTTTATGCTTTCAATAAGTGCCATTGCACTCTAGTTTAGTTGTTGTTTCATTCCCTAACTGTTGTTCCAACATAGTAAATAGTTTCACTTCAGTATTTCCTTGTTTTCAATAAATTTCCAAGTGAGCTACAACCTAAGGAAGTTGTTTTAGTTCTGTTTCTGAGTTTTCCCAATGACTCCATGCCCAATAGACAAGTCTAGGCTACTGGTTGCATGTTTAGCAAGCAAACATCCAACAAATGTCACCAAAATGTTACCATATTTTCACCTACAGGTTCAATCAAGTAGAACCCTTTAAAATTTCATGCAAATGGTACGTTTTAACCTCCCTATGTTGCATTCAATCATACAAATGAAATAACCTTAAAAGATTGCAAGAATTTAAAATCATTACATTTATATAAATGTATGAAACATAGAAAGATTTTGCACATCTTTTCTAAGAAAAGTTATTTTATTGAGAGAAATATTCATTTAACTCACACAAGCCATGAGTTTAACTGTGATTTTCTTATTCAATGTGAAAAAAAATTAACATATACATGAATGAGTAAACAATTTTTGAAAAAAAGTGCATATAGGGAAGGTAACCAGTCATTGCCTATGAATGATTGGTTATTTGTTGAGGTCTTCTTGGCTGGTTGTCGTTCAGTTGTCCTGATTTGTTCCTAGCTCCTTAAGGTTCTTGTTTCCTATAATTAATCAGAAAATGTGTTAGAGTAGAACTCTAAGCAATGATAGGTTACGCACCATACATGTTCATTTACCCATACATGCATAAGTTAGTCCTGATCCACATTTCATAAACATGTGCATTACAAGTGTTGCTAGAAAAATCATTAAAATTGTCAAACACACTTGAAATGCACATATGTATTTCTAACTCATTTGTTCTATGTGTAGCAACAAGTGTAGTCATTTGTTTGATCAAATGAGTGGTGTAAATGTGGCTCCCATAAGGGTTAAGCCCAACTCATATCAATGAGGATTATAGTATTCATACATCAAGGGACAATCCCTCTTTGTTATTCTTAATGAGATTTAGGACAATGATTAATTGTTTCAAGGTGAGTGACATTACTTTCAAGGATCATGTGATTCAATCCCTGCGTGTTATTCAAGCCCCTGTTGTGAAGACATCATAAAAAAATATATATGCACATTCTGGGAGGGACAACAATGCATTATTTGTTGAGTTGTTGTATCATGAGGATATAAAGAGAAATCATAGGCCACATTGAGTAGTTAAAGCTACAGGATGCAACTGAAGAATCAATCAAAGCAAGTAATAAATGGTGATAAATGACATTATCATGAATGCAAAGAAACACCAACACTCAAGCATCAGGGCATGAGTTAGTGTGTAACTCAGAATAGTTGGAGGCTTACGATGAGAAAATAAGGGTTGTCAATGAAAATCGACTGGTTAATCTAGTCATATCTTCTATAGGTTTCAATCATGTTTTGAGGACCAAAAATTAGTAGTATAAAAGGGTTTTAGGAACGGGTTTCATGAAAAGGATTTTCGTAAGGAAACAACCTACAGTAACATTTTTTTTTGATAGCCTTAAGTTGTTTTAGGGGGTGATTTATAGTGATTATTAGATGGGTTTCATCGTATATTTGGACCATAATATATGGAGACTGTAGTCAAGACACAGTCAGGGGTTTGTTTCAGCCATTTCTCATGAAATCCATTAAGATGCACAACCATATCATAGTAAAGGGATTATTAACTGTGTATTTATAACCGACAAGGGAGGTGGAAACCCGCAACCTGGGTTTTGTTAAATCTTCAGGTTTATGCCAAAATGACAACACATCCATGAGTTTTAAGAAAATGCAAATAACCTACAGAATGATGCATTGAAATGCCAGACAAAATACAAAATTAGCTTTTATTCTTCTCATTGGAACTTAGCCAAGAGTATATTAAATGAAGCATATGGAACCCAAAACATAGATTATGCCTGCGGTTTAGAGCAAGAAGATTTCAAAAAATAATGACATGGGTTTCATAGAAAGTAAAGAGAAAACCCTTGATTTGAAAGAAGTGCACTGGTCGTAGCCATGAAGACAACCAGTAGATCAAACCATCAAATCAAGCTATCTAAAGTTACAACATACAACCATGGAATTAATGTGCAGAACTAAAAAATTAAAATGAGTGACTTTCTCAGCCCATAAAGATGAAGAGCATGTTATAAGAGATTTAAGCATTGAAAGAAAGTATTTTCTGATTTTATTTTTTTTAAGAAATGCTCACCATTGTCTATCAGATCATAGTTTAAAAGCAACATCGTGGTTGAAATCCGCCATGAATCTTCTCCAAAAGTTCTATACAAACCCTAGGATTGCGGTGTTTAAGCTTCTCTCAGAAGTTTCAACAAAAATGAAGTGTTCTTTCCTTTTCTTTTGCTCACTTTTATAGTATTCAACCCTAAAAAGGCCGATAGGGAAAGTTTCAAAATATATTTTAAATGCTTTCCTATTTGTTTGTGGAGTTTTTCATTTTAATATTTTCTTTGAAATAATACTTCATTCCCTATATTCCCTTATGTTGTACCACGATGACCTTAGAGAGTTCTCTTTACCTGAAATTGTGGGTAATATAACTTTTCCATTTATTTTTTGCATTAAGAGAGAGAATGTAAAATATATGATTTACACGATGTTTTTATAAATCATTAAAATCATATATTTATTTTTATGAAAAAAATGTTATGTGCTCCTTTTGACAAGGCTTATTCAAGGAGTTATCCTTTAATGAAGGATTTGTTTTGATTTATGACTCTGCAAGCATGTAGGGGAGTTAGAGGAAGTTTTCCAACATTTGGAGGAAATATTGGAGTATTTGGTTGCTTTTAGTTGATTTTGAGAGCATATAGGCATCAATTTATTGTTCATTCTTGTTTTTTATGGTCTTGCATGACCTTTTCAACCAATTTGAGCTCTTTTTGAGTGGATTTGAGGCCTAGATTTTAGGCATGTTGGTTGCACCCGACCCAAGGTTTTCTAGAGCCTTGTTTTGTGGAGTTACTTGGGGATGGGTTACTTAGTCATTTTTGTGACTCATTTGTTGGTAGTTCATAATAATGCAGTTTCTTCACTTAGTGACTTTGGAAGTCCTTGGGCAGTTTTTGCAGACTTTTGTAACTCAATTCTTTGGCTTGTAGGACAGTATACATCATGGATAGACAATAAAGATGAGCTTTCACTTTCTCAATTCCTCTGTTTCACTATGTGCATGTGTTCAATTATTGGAATTACTTGTGAATGTTCTTTAATTCCCTATATTTTCTGTATCAACTTAGCACCTTTTTGCAGAGATATATGTGTATATTGCAGGTCATAAGCTATATTAAGAATTTGTGGATACTTTTAGTTGTGAGAGCCATTTTTCCTTCTAAGGGTTCAACATCTTTTAAATATCCTTATGAAACAATTATGCAAGAAGAATATAGTGGTTGAGTAGTATGAGTTTAGATTTATCAATTAATTAACTCGTGTTTGAAAGTTGTTTGCAGGTTAGCTTAATAAGTAGGTGCATCACCATAAAGATAGGTTATTTTGATTTACGTAATCTCCTTTCCCTTTTCCTCAAAAGATTAGTTTTAGATGTCATTTTCATAAAGAGCCAACTTCTTCTGGAGGTACTTTTTCTATCATAAGGTCACCCACAACCTTACGAAAGATTTTCCCATGTTACTCATGATTAGTTATGTCAAATCTCAGCCTAGGTGCAGATTATAGAGTTAAAAAGTAGTCATAGAAAAATGTATCAAACCCCTGATTTATGAGGTTTCCTGTGATGACACAAATACAAGTGATATGAATCTCTATTTTGATGGTGTTGAAGAAAATTTCGGAAGAAATCAGGCAAATAAAGGAAATTGCAGAGTTCTTTTTATAGTCTACAATGTATGTAACAAAGTGGTTGAAAACTTTTAAGTGGAAAAGTAATAAATTCAAAATTGGGGCAAGATGATAAATATTAAATCAAGCCACTAAGTTAAAGAAAAGAAAATTTGCACAAGGTTATGTGGGGCAGTGCAAGTTGAAGCAAGAAAGAAGCAACTCTAAGTACCATACCATGAAACCCTAGTTCCTGGCAAGCTAAAAGGTATTCTCTAATTCAATTTGATGTTTTTTTCAAATTGAAGAAGCATTTTGATAAAATCATTCAAGAGTGTTTTGAGAAATATGGCCACTCCTACTATTGTGGAAACTTCTAAGAGGCCCCAACCAAAGTTTAGAAGATGTTCATAGAAGGTGTACGAAAATGATCCAATGGGTGTGTTCTCGCACATTCCAAGCAATGTACTACCTGGAACGAAGACCCAAGACTGTATATTCATGGGAAGCTCGAAGAATTCGATCACCAAGAGCTAAAATATCTATGGGATAATGAGTTGACTAATGATTTACTACTTAAGATAGAATATGAAAACCTTGTTCGGATGAAGTTGAGTGTTTCAGAGTAGTTTCCTAACTTTTCTAGTGAAAGTTAAGCAAAATTTGTGAGAATGGCCCTAAGCAGGATTCACCACAATCTTGTGTGGGTAAATGTATCAAGAGTTATGAATAAAGAGGCAATTCGTCCAGTTATTGGTCTTTGTGACACCGGTACCATTCTAGTCCTGAAAGTGGTGAAAAGTGATGCGGTCACAAGGTTAACTGGAGCTAACTTTGATGGAAGAGCCCTAACCACAAAAACTATTACAAACCCTGCTGTCAGATATGCGGCCATTATGATTGGACAAAAATTCTACTTCACAAATAGGGAAAAATCTATCTCGGCCATGACAATTCACACAACTTATGAAATGGTGGTAAATGGGAAGGAATTCAATCTCTGTGAGCTACTAAGAGTGCAACTTATGAAAAATTTGATATGACAAAGGTGAAGAGACATGTCTTTAAATTTGTCACTCTTGTTGTTTGCTTGTTACTTTATTTTCTAAAGGAGCTACCTGGAAGGAAGAATATAATATGGGATCATACCAGGCCAGTTGCTCATTAGATCAATGATTATCTGTGCATAATAGGAGAATTTAGGGAACAAAATAATGCCCTAACTACCTTTGTAGTTTTTTAGAAGGAAATGCAAGAAAGGGACAAGATTCCAAGAAAACTGGTGAAAAAGTATGAAAAGGAAATAACATTCCTTGTGTCTACTGATGAATTCATCATTGAGGCAGTAGAACCCAAAATTCATTGGATTGAACCATTGGGGTATGAAATTGAAGAAAAGCATGCAAAAGGATACATTAAGATTTTGTTGGCTAGTCCCAAGTACCCCGCTCTACCTAGATTAGGTACATATTCAGAGAAATCTACTGAAATTCACTTACAAGCATTTGCATCTAAATGTAGAAAGAAAGTTGAAGCCTTCTTCCAAGATGTAGCATACGCCAAGGATGACATAGAACTATTGAAGGAGGTCCTTGATAGAAGGAAAGCTAAATCTATGGATCTACCTACTAGACCTAGAAAATTAGAAAGGCTATCCTCTTGTGCTACACCAACACCTAGTACATCTAATGTTGTGAAAGGAAAAAGGAAAGAACAAAGTATCCCTACATCTATTGATATTGTTACTCCTACTAGCCCTAGCACTAGGGCATCCAAGAAAAAGGACTTATCTACTGCCACACCACCTATTGCTTCAGGAAAAAGAAGAGTGAAAGAGAAGGCTTGCAGGAAAAGGAATATAAGTGATGTTGAAGAAGAAATTAGCTTGGTCTTGAAGAGGAGCATCAACTAAACAAAAATAGAAGAAGTAGTACTTCTGGTGGAGTCAAAGCTAGTGTAGAGATATCCACTGATGAAGAGACAAAAATTGAGGAAGATGCCTACCGAATTCATTTGCATGCAAAGAAGAATGAAGAAGGCACATCTAACCCTATGGAGACCATGCTCGGCTCTTCCCTGGTAAGAAATCATCCACCCCTAGTTCTTGGAACCTTAGTTAATCACATGATTGATAATGAACTCGTGGCTACCGCTGAGTTATATGATGATGTTGACAATGAAGGAAAAGAAACCATCTTAAGTGCTTTTGCTCAGTACATAGTTATTTGTAATATGAACATGGACTCCATACAATCGAAAGTCACTGAAAATGTGTGGAATTAGTTAGTATCAAGAATGAAAGAAGCCTTGAAAATTGAAGACAAGATGAGAAGGGAATTTGTAAAATATATTAGTTCTACTTAGTTAGAAATAGAAGCTACAAATTCATTAAAAGAATGTTCTACAATGTTTAGAGTTAAGTGAAGGGTCAACATGTTGATGACTAAGGAAGAAGAGTATTTTGAAAAAGTAAGGAAAGGAACTCATGATGTACTAGAATTATGCAATTAACAAGGAGCCATGGGACAAGAATCAGTTCTTTGTCTCACATTGCTCAGACTCAGGAACCTGTTATAGTTACTGAAGTAATGGATAATCCTATTTTGGAAACTGTTGATGAGAAACTTGGTGCTCTAGAAATCCCTACCCCTCAAATGTACACAAACGAAACTACCAGTAAGAGGTTTGATGATCATCATAAAGATCAATTCGATGAAAATAGAAAAGAACATCAAGAACATTAAGAACCCTCTGGGAATTAAGAAGAGGAAAACAAAGAATCAAATGAAGGAAATAAAGACAAAGAAAGTGATAAAGATAAGGATGATGAAGACAAAAGAAAGAAAGAAAACAGAAAGTCATCTAGTGATGAAAGTGAAAAAGAAAAAGAAGAAGAAAAGAAGGAAGAAGAAGATAAGGAAGTAATTCCGACTGAAGGTGAAGTTCTCAAAGGCCCCTAATCATCAAAGAAATTGAGAGAATCATCCAGAAATACACTTAAAGGTCTTCTCTCTAGACAAGCTGTAATCCAACTTGCACTTCCACCTCACCTAGTCAAACTGCCATCTCATCTAGGTGTTGTGGATTTGACAAAAATCACACCTAGTGATAGAATGAGGCTATGTAACATCTTTATTAGCTCTATCACGTAGGAGGCTTAAGAGTCATATCAAAGATGCAATGACCTAATAAATGAGGCTATCAAAACTCTACAAGAGACAACCCCTGGTGCTACTCTAGACAACTCTCTAGCCTTGATTGAAAATTTAAAGCTTATTGTTGATTTTGTTAAAGAATACCCATTCAATCTTAAGATGCAAACCACAAAATAAGTAGATTTGAACTTACTCGAGAAAAGGTTGCTGTTTTTGCAAGATGAGTGTACTATTGCACATGACAAAGCTTTGGAAACTCTGAAAGAAGTAAGAGATTGTGATGAAGAAGCTCAACTATTATTTGTTTACTATATGAAATGGTCAGAAACCACTCAAGGTATCAAGGCTCTAATGGATTCAATTGAGACCCAACTTGCTGATACCTCCAAAGATTATAAGATTGTCGGTGATAGAAGCTATGTCAAATGGATTTCTATTGCAGATTTACAAGATAAGTTCTTTATCCTACAAAAGTAGAAGGAAGATGTTATGAGGTGGTATGCTCAGCTTTGAAATATGGTCATGTCCAAGCATATCACCGTATCACATGCTCTAATGGAGGCTAAAAAAATTAAGAAAAGGAATGTTGCTCCATCCTCTTTGGAAGAAGGAGAAGAATGTCTGGCAGAAATAGAAATTTTGCATGAAACTCTTTCTCTAGGAAAATGCATATGGGATGATGGAAAGCCTACTTGGGAGGTAATCCTCAAAGAATTACATAATGCCCCCAATATCTGAATTCAAAATGTTTTCCTGTCCTTTTTCCTTGATGTCAAAGGGGGAGAAGAAAAGGAAAAAGATGAAATGATTATTTATGTACATATGTTAATTGAAGATTGTACATACTTTTTGTTTTGAAGAAAATTTCATTTTTTGGCACATGCAGCCATCAATGACAAAGGGGGAGATTGTTGGAAGAATGAAGAAGATGCCCTTTGTTTTGGTTTTCATTGATGCCAACATTGATTAGTAACTACCTATACCATGATCCATAAATCTTTGTAGTAAGAAGAATCTTAATATGTTGATCAAATGTGTCAGCTACCAGTGTGTTCAACATATTCTTTAGTGATCTGGTTCCAGTCTACTCTGTTGACAAGTCTCCAAGGTTCTTTTGGCCAACAAAGTGTATCTTTTATGTGTGTGTTTTTAAATCTGAGCTAACCCAACTTTTGGATAACACATTTTTGTTCTGTATGTCAAAATAAATTTTGTGCTAAGCCGACAAGATCTTTTGTATTTCAAGTATTTTGGGCCAACCCAATTGATAATGGAAGCAATGCCTACATATATCTATGATGGCCTGAGCAATGGAAACATAGAGAGTGAAGTGATATGGAAGTTATGTGACAGGGGTATTAATGCAAAGATACTGATAAGTGTTTTGTGTACTGGCAACTAGAGTAAAAATATAGAGCTTAACCGAAACTGCTTCTAGCACTATGTAGGTGCACTTCTACAATTCGTCTTTGGCAGTGAGCCAACATCCTTTGCACTTCAACATTAAGCCATCTTTTGTACTTAGGCTGTGAGCCTTTTAAGGATAGTGTGCCTTGGCAATGAACCCTGTAATATTTTGTAACCGGTTATAATATATTGTGAGTTGAACCTCACCATGGTTTGTCCCATTTTAGGTTTTCCATGTAAAAATCCTAGTGTCTATGTGTTGTACTTTTTCTTTATGTTTTGGTTCATCATAACTGTTAAATGTGGATTATTAATTGGACAATTATTGGTTAATCTAGTTAGCCAAATACTAATTCACCTCCCTCTCAGTATTCCAGATATTCAACACATTTCATCCTAAATTCATCTTCTTTTTGACTGTTTAATTGAATAATCATAGTTATTTAATTAAATGCATCATTCTTATCTATTAATTTGATAATTAATTTCATTAGGTTAATTTACCCCCTTTCACACTAACATTTCATCTTGTTTAATTGGATAATGAAAATTATTTAAATTAAAACCCTTTATGTCCTCTCATTTAATTTAACAACCTAAATTATTTAATTAAATGTCACTTAACCCCCTTTTCATTAAATAAATAAATTATTTAATGATAATCCTAATTTCCTCTAATTTGCATAATTATTTAAACTTTGTTTTAATTATGGAATTCCTAATTATCCTCACCCTCCCACTTGCAAGGGAATATTCCCATGGAATATTCCTCCTTTGCGCATTCCTCCAAAAGGGAATATTCCTAAGGAATATTCTTCTCTCTGCACTCATTCAAAATGGAAATATATTTAACAACTTCCTAATTCTTAGGAAGTGTGTTTGTTGAGAGCAAATTGGGACCATTGATTAAATTGTTTGATCCTTGTCAACTTTCAACCTTGACCATGGATTAGAATCCTTAATCCATGCCTAATTTTCTCATTGATTTTCATCCCTTAATTAAGCTGATCAATCTTGACCATTGGTTTAACAATTTTACCTATAAATAGACCTCAGTTCTATGAAATAGGGATCCACTTTTTAGAGTAAAGTTACTATAGTGAAATTTAGAGCAATCTTTAGCATTTAAAAATCATCTTAATTAGCTTTCACATCCATTTTAGCATCATCTTAGCTTAGTTTTCATCAATGGCTACCATCTTTGAGCTTGTTTCCATCTAGGGATTGGGAAAGGGCTGTCATTTGACATCATATGCAACACCAATCCCCCAATGGGATGAGGTTTGGAGTTTTAAATTAGGTTTCCTTTATGCATTTATGGTTTTCTTCATGTTTTGTTTAATGGTTGCTTGGTTTTAAGCTTTCAATAATTTCATTGGGATTATAGCTTAACTGACTTAATCTAGCTTAATTTTGTATGGATTTGGTAGATTTAGTTCATGTTATGATTATAGTCACACTAACCATTCGTTTGACATTAATTAAATAGATTACATTTAGTTATTCAATTCATTTAACCAATTCAATTTTTTTCTAAAGCTTCCACCTTAATTGTATAAAAATATGACTCCCCAATATTTTCTCATAAATTAAATGAATATATTTAATTCCTCTAAAATCCTTTACATCATTAGTTGAATAAAAAAATCAAGTTTAGCCAATTAATTAATCATTTTCACATTGCTCCACCACTTTGTGTAATAAAAATAAATTCAATCTTGCACATGGATCGAAATGCACAAGGCTCCAAAAAGACCCCTTTTCAATCCTCACCCTCCATCAAAACTGAGAAAATTTATATCCTCTATCTCTCTCCAATCTTTGCTCTAATCGTGTGCATTAATTAGAAGATGCCACTTGTAAGCCTCTCATTCTCCCTTGTAAATGGATCTACTCCATCCCTCCACTACACAAGATTAAATCTCATCCATCCATCATCCTCATCCAAAATCTATAAATAAACGATTCCACAAGCCATTTAGAAGAATAAGAGTTGGATGCAAGGCATGTTTGCATTGTTGGATTGAGTAACCACATAACCTCTCAACCACAATCAACCATCTTAGGCATATCACTTCGTCAATAAGGTTTTTTTAGTGAGAATTTTATTTCCTTCTTTCCATTTGTTTACTTACTTAAACTTAGTTAGAGGTATAGCTAGGTATAGAATAGAAATTTTATTTAATGCATTGTTTACTATTGTTTAGTTCTATATTTTAGTGTGCACATTTAAATTTTAGGTTTGATGTAGTCATGGGGTTCTAAGAGATGTGTGTATTGTCTTGTGCTTGTGCTCCTCCAGCAATGCCTTAGCCTTTCTTGGTCTCTAGTTTATTCCATTAAGTTATGCGATTTAAAATATTTATTTTTAATCATTGTAGTTTGGATTTGGGTTAGGGTTGCACGAGGAGAGCATTTAGGTGTGAAAATCAAGTTTGAACGTGTAATCTGCTACCATTCATGGTAGTGTTCAAATGACTTCACCACATCATGCTAGTATCCAAGACAAGTATATAATTTGAAATAAGATATGAGAAAATGAAGAGGTGGCATGGGTCTGGTTAGTAAAAGACATACCATTTTACCAAATTTGAATACAATTTGATCCAATTTTAAGATTAGAACATCTCATAAAACTCCTTAACATATAAGGTCATACATTCTCTTAAGTTTGTGGAACCTTAGGCCACCAACGGACCAAATTTTTCACATAGATAAAGCTTTTTCATATGAGAAATTGAACTCTTTGATCTGATAGAAGAGTAGGACCATATTTCCTTCAGTCCCTAACAATAATAAATAAAAATAATGATTGATTCTATAACTTAGAGTTTATTAAGAGAAAACAATTAAACCTGAGACTGGTTCATGTGCAGTTTCAGTTGGATTTGGCAAAACCTGGCTATCTCAGCATTTAATAAGGCAAGATCAAAGTGTGTTAAAGATCATGATATACTTTACAGAAGTAATCCATGTCAATTTCTATGACAACTGAATGCTGGGTCAGTTGAGATATCAGTCTTGGCATTACCTAAAAGACACTGGAAAAAATGTTCTTCAGTTTTCCCTAACACAACCACCTGGAAGAAGGTACCTGAACTTGTCAGCATTGTCAATTAGATAAGATGGAAGATGCACTGCAGAGAGAAAGTGAGGTATTGGACCCATCTTTGCAATTATCTGTTGAAAAGTATATTCCTCTGGCAACATGTCAAAAAGATCTGCCCCCCTGCAGATTATGTCCTGTATTCTTGAATGGTCCAAAAAATAAGAGAATCTCACTCTATCTACATGGCTATAAGCTTTCATCTTAAATACAAAGTCACGTATATGGCGAAAACAGAAACTGCAATGCCACCCTGCCTCTGAAAGGAGTAGATCTGCTTGGCGAAAATGCCCATAGCGAGTTTTCCCTGGTTTGTAGAGGTGGACTTGTGCTCTCCAACTGTCATAACTCACAGGGAACTCAAAGGAGTACATGTATTCCCTTAATTGTAAGTGCAACGCAGGAGGTATGTTGTCACACCACCTTAGAAGGTTTATGGTGTGGGCACTGGGTATTTCATCTAAATCTGACATGATCAGAAGATCATCTTCCAGAATTCCTGCCTCTCTTATGAGCTTATCCAGTTCTACTCTTTGTATTGCCTCCTCATAAAAGGGATTCTGTCCCAAAGAAATGGGCCATCTAGAAGTGTAAATTCCATACTTCAGCTTGGGTTCTGCAAACTTATACTGTTTCCTGTTGATGGCAAAGTTTAATGGCTTTGGTAAGCCTGTGAAGGTTGTATTGGATTCAAGGATCACAAACTTTGTCACAACAGGATTGAGCTCCTGCCATCGGATTGTGAGAATATCTATTTCATTGCTGAATAGTACAGCATCAAAAACTCGGCGAGGGGTGTCCCTGATCTTCCACCCATGAATGTCACAGAGGCGTTCCATGGACACATTTTCAGCATAGTAATGAGTGATAACATTGAAAGGCTTTGGAGGAGTATCCCAAAGAGGGCGAAAGAAGGAGGAGACTTTTTGGGCATACAAGAAAATTCCTACGACACAAATTGGTATAATCACCAGCCAAAGCAGTAAAGCCCTAATGTGTAGACTCTTTGAAATAGCACGAGCGCCAGACATGTTCAAAAAAGCTAGACCTGTATCCTGTCATCAACAAATATTAATTGTGAGAGTTGGAAACTTTAAAAAATAGAAATCTCAAGAAACATTACTGATCTGTGGAAAAAACCTACAGATGCCTCGAAAGATTCTCACATGGGCAGGTAATATAATACTATTGAAAAGTGGTATGGTGTGAGAAATTCAAACCGTGTAATAAATGAACAAAGTCATAGCAGAACAACATAGCCTATATTTAATTCAAATATCAGTCTCCACTAGTAGCCAAAAGTGGTCAGAGAAACTGAGAATATAAACATATGGTTTGTACAAAGCCAAACAGACCTAAAGAAAGGTGGTCAATAAAAGGGACACCAAAAAGGCACAGGTCGTTACAACTAATTAGCAAATGCTCAAAACAATACCAACTATACACACTCCCTATGTTCAAGACCAAAAAGAAGTTGAGAGAATAGAGTTATATGTTGAAGCCCATGTTCTGTAAGTCTTCTTGTTTGAATAAATTTTAACTCCTCTTTTATTTTTAAAAGAAAGTCCAAGATAGTCTACATGGGTAGCGGAGTTGGCTTGGCCATGGGTTTGCTCTCCATTGGTTTCGGGTTTGACTCCGCTTCCGGGTTTACCCGGTTGGGACTGGCTTGTGGGCTGTTGGGTCCCCCTACAGAAGACTAGTCTCACCTTAGCTCGCCCCCTTGGATGCTGAGCTGGGTCGTAGGGATACCCCTGTTGTTAACCAAAAAAAAAAAGAGTCCAAAATAATAAACAAGAGAATATAAAATACACATTAGATACAAAAAAAAAGAAAGAATAAAGTGGTTTGCATGACAGTACATGGCTCACCCTCCTCTCCAATAAAACATCAGAATTTGTACATAGAGATGTCCAACTAGCAAGCTATTTCCAAATAGGAAAAATCTGCACTAGTAACCCCTCAGGTTTTTACAAGAGGTAACTAACGCATCATTCCAGGTATATGCACCCCAAGACGGTGAAAGAGTTTTGGAGACAATAAATGATTGAAAAGTTCCATTTCTGGAGACAGTAAATGATTGAAAAGTTCCATCTGAAATTGAGTAAATTTGGTAGAACAAATATTCCTTAATCTTCACTTTAAATCAAAGATGAATGATTCTTATACCTAATACTTAGAATAACAAAATTATTGAAATGTCTATCCTCCCACCAAACAAAATAAATTCCATGAGTACAACTTTGCCCAATTGAACAGAGGGTCATTACCATGTAAATGCTGAACTTGGTAAAGGAAAAGACACATGCCGGAAAATTGCACATTGTCTCAAATCAAAGGCCCAGTGCTAGCATATTCACAGAACAACTAAAATTGCCAAATAGAGAAACTGTACCTTATTATCAAAATAAAGATTCATAAAGGAAAGAAAGACCTACATAGTTGCAAACAACTGATTTGGGCAAGTTTCCTTAACAGAAGTGGCAGTGAGAAGATCTTGGCCATTTACAGCTTTGAAGAATTTGTCCCAGAAAACAGTGAATTTAGTACATTCAAAGAAAAATAGTTAGAACAAAAGACACAGCGAATCCAAAAACATTGAAAATTATAATAAATATTCAATACAAAACTGTCTCGGGCCTCCACTAAAAAGCTAGAACTAGTCACTATTATTCCCAACAACTCAAATGTTCTAATACCAACATAAAACTATATGGTAGAACACCAAAAACATCAACTTCTGCTAATTATCCTAAAATCAGTAGATAGTCCCAATTCAAAACCACAGAAGTGCAAAACATATAGAGGAAGTAAATATAAGGGCAATGCAGAAATTGACGGGATTTTTCAAAACTGCCATCAACTGAAAAATCCAATGGACAGATAAAAAATGATCATGTCCATTGTCTACCGCTTCTATGTTGCTAAAATCCGTGACAAACAATTGAAAGATCTCAATTTTCTAAAAAAAGTAATAATGAAATGGGTGAATTTAAATCTTCATAAAGTCAAAATTTTAGGAGGACCTCTCAAGGTATATGCAGTTGTTTAAAAGTGATTGATAAGATTGATTTGAGATTTCATCTTATCTCATTTCGTTGTAATCTTACACTTACAGCCCTAAAAATTTTAGGAACTCAAATTCACAATTAGCATTCCCTGCTTCAAGAACACTGCCATGAAGAAACCCATTTTCAATTCTCGTAAGAAAACAAATGGAATTCAAGACTGATAAGTAAAACTGTACCTTGCAGATGCCATGAAGAGTCCTATCCGTTTTCTTACAACTATAAGATCCTCCATCCACCATCATGAATTCCTTGCAACCCAGATCTTATTGCTGTTAAACACCATAAGCAATTGCTCCAATCTCTGTACTACTAATGCTAACCTCTGGATTCCTTAACAACCATCAACCCTGTTATCAGAAAACCCAAAAAACGAATCACATTCCCCCCATAATTCTAATGCCCACTATAAAAATTTCTCTGAATTCGGGCCTATTCTCAACCACCACACTTCTCAAACGGATAAACTGAATCCAATTCAAGCCTATTCAGAATTCATCCAATTCCAACCTATTCAGAAATCTTAATACCATCAGGCTTGGCCTTCTCAGTTTTTCAAAATTTTAGTCAAGCTAACAACTACTTATCACTATTGATAATGATAACTATTGGAATAACCATTAATATAACTGCCACTTTCCTTCAATAACCTCGCAGAAAAAGGTGGTGAACGAAATAGTATTCAATCTGGCATATGGGTCGTAGTTGATTTAAACAGTTATAGACTTCTATGCCATTTAAATATATATACAAACATCTTGCCTGGCCAGCTCTTATCATACAAGAATGAATTAATTTACCTTTTTTTAAGATTGGGAAAACATTAAAGAAAAAAGGGCAGTTTGCAGGCTTGTAGACCTTGTCCAATACATTTTTTGAATAATGCTTTTTTGAAGTTTTTTTGGTTGGGATTGGTTTTTAATGATTGTTTACAGGTTAGCTCACTGTGAAAAAGACAGGAGGACATGGATGAGCTACAAGATATAAATGCTTAACTTTCGCCTGGATTGACTTCAGGAGGATAATAAGGCCTTACACCAGGCCGAACCTTTCATGAGTTTTTCTTGGGGTGCCATTTGTTTCAGGTATTTTCTAGGGATAAAACATAGAATATTAATACTATATTTGTGCTTGACTGGGTTATTGGGATGCCGAATGGGTGGACATGTGAGAGAAGCAATACATGCTTTTATATTGGTTTGGAGGTTCTTAGATCTTATCTCATTTTTCAAAAAATATTATGAACATAATATATCTAAAAGTAAACTGTTGGCACATTGTTTGTTATATAGGGTTTTGGGTATTTCAAATATTTAATTTTAGATATTTTAAATAATAAATAATTTCTTGTTATTTAAATTTTATTATAAAATATAAAATAATTATAAATTTGTGGATAATATGTGTATAGTTTTCTATGAGGGATTGATTTTTTAGGTGAATTGGTCAATAGATTTTGGGTGTAATGAAAAATAAAAGAATTATTATTTGTTCTTTTACAAAATTGTAAATATTTTAAATAATAAGTAATTGCTATACACATATTATCTGCAAATTTATAGTTACTTTATATTTTATAATAAAATAAGCATATAATATTTATCTATAAAATACACATGATCTTTTTGATGGATTATTATGGAGTTTTGAGTA
>VDFB02281492.1:622778016-622801079 GCA_007258455.2 Sequoia sempervirens
AATTCAAATATCAGTCTCCACTAGTAGCCAAAAGTGGTCAGAGAAACTGAGAATATAAACATATGGTTTGTACAAAGCCAAACAGACCTAAAGAAAGGTGGTCAATAAAAGGGACACCAAAAAGGCACAGGTCGTTACAACTAATTAGCAAATGCTCAAAACAATACCAACTATACACACTCCCTATGTTCAAGACCAAAAAGAAGTTGAGAGAATAGAGTTATATGTTGAAGCCCATGTTCTGTAAGTCTTCTTGTTTGAATAAATTTTAACTCCTCTTTTATTTTTAAAAGAAAGTCCAAGATAGTCTACATGGGTAGCGGAGTTGGCTTGGCCATGGGTTTGCTCTCCATTGGTTTCGGGTTTGACTCCGCTTCCGGGTTTACCCGGTTGGGACTGGCTTGTGGGCTGTTGGGTCCCCCTACAGAAGACTAGTCTCACCTTAGCTCGCCCCCTTGGATGCTGAGCTGGGTCGTAGGGATACCCCTGTTGTTAACCAAAAAAAAAAAGAGTCCAAAATAATAAACAAGAGAATATAAAATACACATTAGATACAAAAAAAAAGAAAGAATAAAGTGGTTTGCATGACAGTACATGGCTCACCCTCCTCTCCAATAAAACATCAGAATTTGTACATAGAGATGTCCAACTAGCAAGCTATTTCCAAATAGGAAAAATCTGCACTAGTAACCCCTCAGGTTTTTACAAGAGGTAACTAACGCATCATTCCAGGTATATGCACCCCAAGACGGTGAAAGAGTTTTGGAGACAATAAATGATTGAAAAGTTCCATTTCTGGAGACAGTAAATGATTGAAAAGTTCCATCTGAAATTGAGTAAATTTGGTAGAACAAATATTCCTTAATCTTCACTTTAAATCAAAGATGAATGATTCTTATACCTAATACTTAGAATAACAAAATTATTGAAATGTCTATCCTCCCACCAAACAAAATAAATTCCATGAGTACAACTTTGCCCAATTGAACAGAGGGTCATTACCATGTAAATGCTGAACTTGGTAAAGGAAAAGACACATGCCGGAAAATTGCACATTGTCTCAAATCAAAGGCCCAGTGCTAGCATATTCACAGAACAACTAAAATTGCCAAATAGAGAAACTGTACCTTATTATCAAAATAAAGATTCATAAAGGAAAGAAAGACCTACATAGTTGCAAACAACTGATTTGGGCAAGTTTCCTTAACAGAAGTGGCAGTGAGAAGATCTTGGCCATTTACAGCTTTGAAGAATTTGTCCCAGAAAACAGTGAATTTAGTACATTCAAAGAAAAATAGTTAGAACAAAAGACACAGCGAATCCAAAAACATTGAAAATTATAATAAATATTCAATACAAAACTGTCTCGGGCCTCCACTAAAAAGCTAGAACTAGTCACTATTATTCCCAACAACTCAAATGTTCTAATACCAACATAAAACTATATGGTAGAACACCAAAAACATCAACTTCTGCTAATTATCCTAAAATCAGTAGATAGTCCCAATTCAAAACCACAGAAGTGCAAAACATATAGAGGAAGTAAATATAAGGGCAATGCAGAAAATTCAAAACCACAGAAGTGCAAAACATATAGAGGAAGTAAATATAAGGGCAATGCAGAAATTGACGGGATTTTTCAAAACTGCCATCAACTGAAAAATCCAATGGACAGATAAAAAATGATCATGTCCATTGTCTACCGCTTCTATGTTGCTAAAATCCGTGACAAACAATTGAAAGATCTCAATTTTCTAAAAAAAGTAATAATGAAATGGGTGAATTTAAATCTTCATAAAGTCAAAATTTTAGGAGGACCTCTCAAGGTATATGCAGTTGTTTAAAAGTGATTGATAAGATTGATTTGAGATTTCATCTTATCTCATTTCGTTGTAATCTTACACTTACAGCCCTAAAAATTTTAGGAACTCAAATTCACAATTAGCATTCCCTGCTTCAAGAACACTGCCATGAAGAAACCCATTTTCAATTCTCGTAAGAAAACAAATGGAATTCAAGACTGATAAGTAAAACTGTACCTTGCAGATGCCATGAAGAGTCCTATCCGTTTTCTTACAACTATAAGATCCTCCATCCACCATCATGAATTCCTTGCAACCCAGATCTTATTGCTGTTAAACACCATAAGCAATTGCTCCAATCTCTGTACTACTAATGCTAACCTCTGGATTCCTTAACAACCATCAACCCTGTTATCAGAAAACCCAAAAAACGAATCACATTCCCCCCATAATTCTAATGCCCACTATAAAAATTTCTCTGAATTCGGGCCTATTCTCAACCACCACACTTCTCAAACGGATAAACTGAATCCAATTCAAGCCTATTCAGAATTCATCCAATTCCAACCTATTCAGAAATCTTAATACCATCAGGCTTGGCCTTCTCAGTTTTTCAAAATTTTAGTCAAGCTAACAACTACTTATCACTATTGATAATGATAACTATTGGAATAACCATTAATATAACTGCCACTTTCCTTCAATAACCTCGCAGAAAAAGGTGGTGAACGAAATAGTATTCAATCTGGCATATGGGTCGTAGTTGATTTAAACAGTTATAGACTTCTATGCCATTTAAATATATATACAAACATCTTGCCTGGCCAGCTCTTATCATACAAGAATGAATTAATTTACCTTTTTTTAAGATTGGGAAAACATTAAAGAAAAAAGGGCAGTTTGCAGGCTTGTAGACCTTGTCCAATACATTTTTTGAATAATGCTTTTTTGAAGTTTTTTTGGTTGGGATTGGTTTTTAATGATTGTTTACAGGTTAGCTCACTGTGAAAAAGACAGGAGGACATGGATGAGCTACAAGATATAAATGCTTAACTTTGGCCTGGATTGACTTCAGGAGGATAATAAGGCCTTACACCAGGCCGAACCTTTCATGAGTTTTTCTTGGGGTGCCATTTGTTTCAGGTATTTTCTAGGGATAAAACATAGAATATTAATACTATATTTGTGCTTGACTGGGTTATTGGGATGCCGAATGGGTGGACATGTGAGAGAAGCAATACATGCTTTTATATTGGTTTGGAGGTTCTTAGATCTTATCTCATTTTTCAAAAAATATTATGAACATAATATATCTAAAAGTAAACTGTTGGCACATTGTTTGTTATATAGGGTTTTGGGTATTTCAAATATTTAATTTTAGATATTTTAAATAATAAATAATTTCTTGTTATTTAAATTTTATTATAAAATATAAAATAATTATAAATTTGTGGATAATATGTGTATAGTTTTCTATGAGGGATTGATTTTTTAGGTGAATTGGTCAATAGATTTTGGGTGTAATGAAAAATAAAAGAATTATTATTTGTTCTTTTACAAAATTGTAAATATTTTAAATAATAAGTAATTGCTATACACATATTATCTGCAAATTTATAGTTACTTTATATTTTATAATAAAATAAGCATATAATATTTATCTATAAAATACACATGATCTTTTTGATGGATTATTATGGAGTTTTGAGTATCCCAAATATAATACTATTATGTTTTTGTTGTATAAAATTTTAGATATATTTAACAAACAAATATTTGTTATTTAAATATGGTAGATTTTTAAAATAGAACAAAAATGTTAATATTAATTGATAATCTTTATATTAATAATTTATTTTTTTATTAAATGGGTTTTTTGTATGTGTTAGCATGTTAATTTTAGTATAAATTTTGAAAGTTAAAACATAGAATATTAATATTAATTTATGTTTTAATAGGTTTAGTTTAGTTCATTAGTAAAGATTTAAGTTGACTTAGAATTGATCATTATTTAATCTTTATGTTGAAATAGTTATTAGGTCCTAGACTTCAACTTTCTTTGTCTTTCAGTCTATGAATTTTTCTTATATTTAAAGACATTTTGTCCATAGGAAAGTGGAAAGAATTATAATTATTTTCTATATTTATTTTATTATTTTAGATTATCTTACACATCCCTTTTTTGAATTCTAGTTAAGATTTATTAGAGTATACTCTTTTCTTTGGTATCTTCATATTCTTTATAAGAAATATTTAATTCCACCTCATTTCTTTTGCACACATTTTGTGTACACCTCCTCTCATCATGATCAAGAAATGTAGGCTTATACTAGTTTAAGATATGACGATCAAAAAATATAGGTTTATAATCATTTAAGACAGTAAACACAAGAGCTTGGAGTTACATACATGTTGATAAATAAATTTATCACTACAATAATTCATTGAAATTGGATCAAATCACCCAATGAGAAATGACAAAAAATCAAAACAATTAGGAAAATAGCATTAGATTGGTAATTTTCCTTTGCATTTAATAGGGATAGCTCTCTTGTATAATGCTTTTTTTTTGGGGGGTGTTATATGATTTTAACCTTAAAGTATGAAAGGTTAGAAAATATAAAAACGAGAAATTGAAAGTGAATATTAGAGAGATTGATGTAAAACATTAACTCCAATTTTTAATAAGAAAATAATGTGAATATTTTGTATCTAGTACAAACATTTTTTATACCATTGAAAATAATTTTATGTAGATTTATATGAATTGGGGCAATTGAAAAGAAAAGAAATAATACAGCTAAACATAAGCAAATATACATTCTTAATAGCGATTCCTAACAAAAAGTTAAGAAAATAATTATTTTTCTTACTCAATATTATAGAATAAATTTATGATTGTTAATAATGACTTGTTGCATCCAAAAATGTAAAAGATAAGATATTAATAGGGGTTGACAAATTTTTATCTTATTTTTCAAAAAATATTATAAACAAAATATATCTAAAAGTATACTGCAGGTTGTTTGTTATATTGGGTTTTGGGTATTTCAAATATTTAATTTTAGATATTTTAAATAATAAATAATTTCTTGTTATCTAAATTTTATTATAAAATATAAAATAATTATAAATTTGTAGATAATATGTGTATAGTCGTCTATGATGGATTGATTTTTGAGGTGAATTGGTCATAGGGTTTTGGGTGTAATGAAAAATAAAATAATTTTTTTTTTTTTTTAATGCAAAGTTGTAAATATTTTAAATAATAAGCAATTACTTGTTATTTGAATTTTATTATAAAATAAACATATTATATATTTATATATAAAATATACATGGTCTTTTTAATGGATTATTATGGGGTTTTGAGTATCCTTTAAAATATAATACTATTATGTTTTTGTTGTATAAAATTTTAGAGATATTTAATAAACAAATATTTGTTATTTAAACGTTATTGTAAATTGAAAACAGTTAGATTTTTGAAACAGAACAAAAATGTTAATATTAAATTTGTGTCTCTATTAAATGCAAGGTTGATTGATAATCTTTATATTAATAAATAAAATTTATGATTAAATGGGTCTTTTGTATGTGGTAACATGTTAATTTTAATATAAAATTTGAAAGTTAAAACATAGAATATTAATATAAATTTATGTTTGAATAGGTTTAGTTTGTCTGAGTTCATTAGTAAAGATTTAAGTTGACTTAGAATTAATCATTATTTAAGCTTTAGTGTTGAAATAGTTATTAGGTCCTAGACTTCAACTTTCTTTTGTCTTTTAGCCTATAGATTTTTCTTATATTTAATTTTTTTTTGTCCATATAGAAGTGGATAGAATTATAATTATTTTCTATATATTTATTTTATTATTTTAGATTATCTTATACATTCTTTTTTTAAATTTTAGTTAAGATTTCTTAGATTATACTCTTTTTTTTGGTATCTAAGGAATATTGAATTCCACCCCATTTATTTTGCACACATTTTGTGTACACCTCTTGTCATGATGATCAAGAAATGTAGGCTTATAATAGTTTAAGATATGATGATCAAGAAATATAGGTTTATAATAATTTAAGATAGTAAAAAAGAGCTTAGAGTTACATACATGTTGATAAATAATTTTATCACTACAATAATTCATTGAAATTAGATCAAATCACCCAATGAGAAATGACAAAAAATTAAAACAATTAAGAAAATCAATATTAGATTGGTAATTTTCTTTTGCATTTGATAGGGAGAGCTCCCTTGTATAATTCTTTTTTTTGGGGTGTTATGTTCAATTTTAACCTCAAATTATGAAAGGTTAGAAAACTTAAAAACAAGACATTGAAAGAGAAATCCTAGAGAGGTTGATGTAAAATATTAAATCTATTTTTTATGAGAACATAGGGTAAATATTTTGTATCTAGTAGAAATTATTTTTTATACCATCCAAAATAATTTTATGTAGATTTATATGTGAAGACACTTAAATTTCCTGAGTATATCACACATGGAGATTTTTCTTATTAACACCATTTCCTCTCCTAATTCACCTATTTCATCTATTTAAGTAAATAATGTCAATTATTTAGTTAAATTCAATATTTTCTCCTAATAATTGAATAATTAATTTTATCTTATTAATTCATCGCCTTCATCACTAATTTTCTTCCTTTTTCATTAAATAATGTCAAATTATTTAATTAAATGTCATTCACCCTCTTTGATTAAATAATTCCTAATTTTTAAAGTTTCTAATTCATCCACTGACATAATTAAATAATTTTCTAAATTGTTTAATTCATTGATATTTCCTCTAATCATTCAAAGAATTTTCTCATGAAATATCCCCTTTTTAAATTCAATTTCTCCCTCCACATAGAAATATCTCCCACATGCTTCCTAAAATCAAAGGATTTGTTATTTTCTCAAGCATTATGGAATCTTGATTAAACTCTTGATCCATGCCATCATGAGTTATCAATCATTGATCTAATTCTTGATCCATGTCTTCATCTCTAATCTAATTTCCTCCATTGATTAGAATTTTGAATCCTCGCCATTGATTCAATCCAAAATTTTATAAATACTTCTCATTCTACATTATTATTCATTCACAACCATTGAAAGCACCCTTACTCTATACTAAAATTACTACTCACCTTTGAGATTTTGAGCATTTCCGGATCACCATCATCAACCAATTCTCATGATTTTCCATCAACCTCAATAGTGGCTAATAAAATTTGAGCAATCTAACATCCAACCATCACTTAAGTTACACTCAATACACAATGGGATTGTTGGTTTGCACCTTTACTTAGTTTCATTAGTTTCAATTTGATCTTTAATTTCTTTGAAAATGAATCTTTCTAAGGTTTTAGGCTAATTTCATTGAATATGACACTTAATTGATTAATAGCTTGTATATTTTAGTTTAATTCAATTGTATTTGATCATGCTAGTTCACCATATGATAGTATAAATTGGGGCAATTGAAAAGAAATAAATAATACAACTAAACATAAGGAAATATATGTTCTCAATAAAGATTCCTAACAAAAAGTTTAAAAAATAATTACTTTTCTCAATATTATAGAATAAATTTATCATTGATAATAATGACTTGTTGCATCCAAAAAATGTAAAGATGACATTTATGTCTAGGAGTTGATAGTGAACTCTAGGAACTGATAATGAGCTCCCACACCCTAGGATCACTTGCAAGGAAAAAATATCCTTCCACAAGAGAGTATGGAAAGATAATAGCTTTCTTGATTATGAATGCAATAGTGATACAACTTGATAAATAATGGATGAATGCTAGTACAAAATCTTAAGAAAAATTAACAAGTGAACATGTGTGAATAGGACCTACTAGGTAAACTAGTTAGGTAAAATACCTCATTCACACCAATGCCCCCCTTAGGTGTAACTTAGGGAGAAGTAAACAAATGAAAGATTAATGCAAGGATCCAAGGATGGGTCTAGCCTACTAGGCCAAGTTAGGTACCTATTTTGCAAGATAAAAATGTATTTCCACAAGAGAGTATGACAAGAGAATAACTTGCTTGATTAAGGATGCAATAGTGATATGTAACTTGATCAATAATGAATCAATGATAATACAAACATGTAAGTAAACTTAATACATGAATGTGTGTGAATAGGACCTACTAGGTGAACTAGTTAGGTAAAACACCCCATTCACACCAACACCCCCCCCCCCCTTAAGTGCAACTTATGAAGAAGTAAACAAATGAAAGAATGAAAAGATGCAAGGATGGGTCCCAGCTATTAGGCCATGTTAGGTACCCATTTACAAATGATCTCTCAAAAATGGAGAAAAGGAAAAAAACCACATAGGAAAACCCCTCTCCAAAAGAGGGAATGCAAGAAAAAAATCATGTACAAGTGATGAAAGAAGTGATGAATGGAGGACTCAACATGACCCCCCAAGGGTTAAATCCATCATAAATACACAATTAATAACCCCCTAAGAGGGAAAGAGGGAGACTACGTATCCTCCAAAAATGTGTTATCTCCTCTAGAAATGGTATATGATTGAAGAAAAAATATGATCCAATGCCTACAAACAAAATTCCTCCCCTTGGTAAGAAACACAACCAAATATAGATGTAGGAATGCTTCCCATTTTGGATAGGAATTGATAGGAAGAAGAATGATATATTTAAAATTTTCTCATGTGTCACCGTGTCCATGAAAGATGATTCCATAATCAAATAAGGCACATGCCCAATCAATAAAAAAGGTGATAAAATAGGATCAAGTGATAACTATTGATGTAAAATATCCAAAGATAATGATGGTTTGAAAACAATAGTGTAATGAGTGTCAACAAAGAGGAGAGATAACCCCTCAAATGTTTCCTCCAAATATGTAATATGATATTCACAAAAAATGATATACTTGTCATTTATGCTTATTCCACAAAGTTGAATTTGAAAGACTATGATACGAAGAAATGATGGAAGTCTCTACAATGATATTGAATAAGGAATCAAAGAAGGTGAACGATCATCAATTATCTTTGATGGTGGAGGAGCAACTCTAGATTCAAATGTAGCATTAGGTGATGAATGAGGTGAACTCGATTAAGAGTTGGATGACATTATGTGAGACATGAAGACATAATTCATTCCCATGTTTATAGCTCCCACACTATGTACATCTATAACTTTTATATATGATTCACTCCTCAAATGATAAGACCTCCAAATTTATAAAAATAAAAACCTTTAACAATAATTAGATACTATCATATATGATGAATATTGAAAATGAAGCCCCCCTAAAAAGACAAAACAGGATGTCTAAGTAATGAATCATAATGAGATATTGGAAAAAACAATAAAATGCGCCTAGGGATAAATATGGAAAAAGTACATGACTATAAAAGAACATCTCCCATTACCTTTCTAATGCCACAAGAATTAAAAAAATGTATAACATGGAAAAGTGTTATGAGCTTGGAGGTCCAAATCAAAGATCTGACTTCAAACAATAATAAAATGCACTAGCATAAAAATCTAATAATGATATCTACACTAATAAAAATTAATCAAACTCATCTTTCCACAATATCTTTGTAAAAATATGACTCCTGGATCAAACGTTAGAGAGATTTTCTCATTTTTTTCTTAATTAGAAAATAAAATAAGAATTTAAAGCCCCTAGCGCCTAGGCACTGGTCACCCATAGGACCTAGGGAAAATGGCTTCAACACTAGATGAGCACCATTGACAGGGGCTAGGGAGTGGTGGAGGACTAGGGAAAAGTGGCATTTAGGTCCACCACGACCAAATGATAAGATTAGTCCACCCATGGGGCTTTAAGCCCCCCTCCCTTGCTTTAGCTGGAAGTGATTGGGGGAAGAGCTAATTATATGATCGTACCCTGGAAAATCCCATGCTAAGTTAGTGTGATAGACTTTTTTTTTTAAATACCCCTTACCTTTCTTGAATAGGATGATTTCTAATGACACAGATTGGTGTACCAAATTTGTAGAAAAGAATATTTTATGAATATGTTTATTCATTATTGATTGTACCACCTAAAAACCTATGCATGCATACATACTATATAGATCTATACAAGTGTATGTACTATATAGATCTATACAAGTGTATGTACTATATAGATTTTTGATTGCTAAATCTACCAAACCCTCAAAAAATGGCCAAAATATTTTTATTGCCAAAATATGAAGTATCTTATATGAGAATAGGGGATTTTGGGATTTTGAACTTAATGGTGAGGTCGATTTTACCTCAAAATGCACCCAAAAAATATTATTCCTAAATCACCCTCATATTTGGGCCTTTTGGACTTAATGGTGATGTCCATTTTTCCTCAAAATACACCCAAAAATATCATCCTTAAATCACCTAGGTCATATTTGAGAAGGATTTTATAGAATTGGATCTTTGATAACATTTAGGAGTTGATAGTGAACTCTGAGAGCTAACATTGAGCTCCTACACCCCAAGATCACCTACAAGACAAAAATACATTTCCATAAGAGAGCATGGAAAGAGAATAACTTGCTTGATTATGGATGAAATTTTGATACAACTTGATCAATAATGGAGCATTGATAGTACAAGTTCCCCTAAGTAAACTTAACATTTGAACATGTGTGAATAATACCTACTAGTTGAAGTAGGTAAAACACCTCATTCACACCAACAATTTAAAAAGTGCTATAAATTTGATACTAAAAATGAACAACTCAAGGAATCAGAGTGAAATAAAGTTTAGAAATATTTCTTTTTTTTAATTATCAAAACTCAAGGTCTCTTAAAAATTTGCAAAAAAATTGTTTTTGAGTCCCCTAGTCCTCTCCCTTGCATAGATCCCCCCTCCACCACACCCCCACCCCAAGAAAAGGTCCTTGTTTACAAAATAACCTTATACATAGGTTTTCCCTCATGTCTGACTAGTAAAATTAATTCTTAAGATTATATTTTATTTTAAAATAGAATAAAATTGATTTCAATTTTTGAGTTATAGAAATAAACTTCATTTTTAAGTCATAATTAAAAATAAATTAAGTTATAGTTTTGAAAAAGTACAATGATAAATTAGTAAAAGAAAATTGTGAGAAGAAAAGGTAGAAGAGAATAATCAATTTTATTGAGAAAGAGACATGCTCCTTTCCAAAATTTTCTCTTTGAAGTTATCCAACATGGACATATATTCATATCCTTGATACTATTACTTCATCTTCAGAGGTCACAAAGTCTAATATTTTTGAGAAATAGTGAATTTGATTGGTGAATGTAAAGGACTCAAGGGACAGTTGTGAGCTTTGAGTTGCAAAGCGTGTGTGATATTCTTCATGAATTTAATGGTTTTATGCTTTAAATATTAACTTGAAAATCATTTTATATCCTTTTTACCCTTTACAAATTGTCAAAGTTTTTTATGGTAAAACCATTCCAACTCTTGATGAGATAGTGAGAACCACTTATTATAATATTCAATAAGGAGTTGTGTTTGAGAAATTTCTTCATATTTGAGCACTTTTTTATTGTGAAAACCATGTTAGCTTCTAACAAGGTTGTGAGAACCATGTTAGGACCTAACATACATTTTGAAACTTCTTCGCTAACAACCTTTGTGAAAATTTAGTTATTTAATCCTTTGGCCTCTTGTGACTTGTTAAGAACTTATCTACTCACAAAAATCATGTTGGCCCCTCACAAGGTTGTGAGGACCATGTTGGCTCTTAATGGAGGTTTTAAAAATCTTTTTAATCATCAATAATTGAAGAATTTAAAATATTTTTTTAAGTGTTCCAAGGATGAGTGTAGGATCATCATGGGTCAAATAATGGAAATAGGTATAAAATGCATCTTTACTTAGCCAAAATATTGAAATGGATATATGAATTCTTGTATGGGTCAAATAAAAAGTTAATTTTGGTTTGGTAATTGCCAAAATAGAATGGATATATATTATAACCAAAAACATTCATTTCTCAATTCTCAATTCTCTTAAAAAAGATTATATGTTGTGACCCACAAGTTTTCCAAAACATAAAGTGTTGGGAAAAAAGGAAGAAAATAATGAATATTAGATATGGTAGAATGGATCTATCAGATATTTCAAAGCCAAATTTTCTCTTAGGATCAAGAAATGTCTCTAAGATATTTTTTGGCTTTGTCTTTTTGAGTTTGTTTGAAATTAAATCAAAATTATTTATATCATTTATGGTTTTCATTTTTTTATTCTAAACATTAGTTTTGAACTCAATTTTGAATATATGATTTAGTAATTTCTATTATGTTCTAAATGTTTAAATTAAATTATATATAGTTTAACAAGATGTTTATTTAAATCCTAAATTTGTATGTTTTCAATTTGAAATAGGTAATATGTATGAAAAATCTCAAAACCCAAACCCTCCCCTAGTGAACCCTCCTCTAATGAACCCTACAAAAATTCAAGAATGAATAGAAAAAATATTAATGAATTAAATAGATTATAAAAATTTATCATTGCCACCCTCAATTTACTTCAATGGCATCCACCTTAGAGGGATTTTTCACCCATGTTCGAACCCTCTCAATCCAACATGCCATTTCAACAATGTCAAGAAGCCATGAGTTATAATACTCTATTAGCTTATCATATGACAAAGTGAATATTTAGATATTACTGAAAGCCATGTTATAACAACATTTTGTGGGGTCAAGGTCTCTATAGAACCTTTGTGCAACATATGCTTTCTAGTTTTATTCTTAGTGCTACTGCTGATGGGATGCTGATAGTTTTTGGATTATCTTTGGTGCAACATGTTTTGCTTGGATAGGGTTTCTAGTCCCTTCAAAACTGGTTTGTAATGGGTTTCAGGTCCCATCAAAACCTATTTTTCCTCATCAAATTTTTTTTGTCAACCCTAAAATCAAATTGCATGTTTATGTAAATAAGAATAATTTTTCAATAAAATGGTGCACTCATAAGGGTATCACTAATAATTCTTTGGATAGTTGGCCGATGATTTTTGATAAAGAACCTAACAATAATCCGATGTATCTTTATATTTCCTTTGTAAACTATATACAAGGTTTATATTAGTTCACCATATGAATAATTTTAATTTTAGAGATTTCCAAGGAGTAGGTAAAGGAAAGCCTCAAGTTACACCTAGAACAATGCAACAACTATGAGGTCCATTTTTTCCCCCTCTCCTACCTCTTGTTGACCTCAAATTTAATACCCAGTCATTGTTGAAAATGAAACCCATCATAACCTCTCTACCATATACTCTTTGATTGAGAATTTAATTACATAGAATTATCATCTAGATAAACCACATGATATTGATGGTCATAGTGGATCAATTGAGATAGCTGGACCCTCCTTGTCCACACATGTTTGTGTCCCTCATCATTACATTATGCACAATAAATTATTCTTAGGTCCTCTTAGAAAGAATAGTGAAATACCTCTAAAATATTTAAATATGATCTACCTCATATGTCACCTTCACGAGATGAAGTAGTAGGGTCTAAAACACAAGCAAAGGAATTAGGGATAACAACACAACATGGGAATTAGGGGCTAGAGTAGAAGAGGAAAAAAGCCAATCTTTTGTTTAGGTAAAATTTAAAGTTGTTTCATAATGTATTCATTTTGACTATAATATAAAAATATTAGTACTAATATATCTAAGTGGGTTAATAGTTGATGATAAAGGAGGATCTTACAATTTTTATTTTTATTTTTATTCTTTTATTTTTTTGTTAATGATAGGGGTATCCCCATGACCTAGCCCAATGCCCAATGGGGCAAGCTGAGGCGAGACTAGTCCCCTGTGGGGGGGACCTAATAACCCACAAGCTAGTCCCAACCGAGTAAACCTGGAAGCAGAGTTGAACTTGAAACCAATGGGGAGAAAACCCATAGCCCAAGCCAACTCCGCTACCTGTGTAGGCAAGCACTTACAAAATTTTATTATGGTACTCTTTCAACTATTTAATTTGACCTAGACTTAATGGTATAAAATTTTCTACACATCTAAACATTTTTTATTGTATGTATTTTAGTTTTTGTTAGCGTGGATATAAATTTCCTCGAGCTCCCTTCGGGTTGTTCGTATTTTGCTAAGTTCAGCCCGCACCCCATACATTTAAACATCATCGGGCCCCTTTTTGAAGAGCTTCGCCTGCCACCACCACGTGTTTTCTAGGCGCTCTCCCCAAGGATTCCTTCCCTTGTTTCTTCGGTGTGCCCCACCATGCTTCCACGTGTCAACAATGTGGGCATTTGAAGCCTACTTCCCTTCATTTCTCAAAATATCTCTTCGCACATGCCACGTAGCATCTATCCGCATTCACCTTTTTGGCGAACCCCATAGTCAGCACTGGTAACAAGGACTTCTCCATGTGTCTTCCCCGCATGGGTTTTCATCGCAAGGAGGGAGGAATGAACCACAGACCCTGACCTATCGCCGCGTGTCCTAACTGCCTTCATGATTAAGCGACACATGTCTGCACAAGTTTCTATTGGGACCACCGCCATCATTTGTAGGGGATGCATCTAGCTCAAGGATGACTGTGTTTTATGGCTCAAATCTTTTCTGTTGCAACGACCTTAGGAAATCATTGCTCTGGGCATCATTGCTCTTGATGAAGGAATATTTTATATTATTTGGCTCGCTAGGTGGTGGGATTATTTTCTATATATACCGCTTCTTCCTTCTGAAAATGAGTTCAAAAGATACATAAAAATTTGTGAAAGACACCAGGCCTTTTGAATTATTTTAGATTATTGTATAAGACTCACAGACTGTGCCATTGTTTGGCCTTTTTGTTTTCTTAGGCTATTTTCAACCAAAACATTATACTGTGCCATTACTGTACTGAGTTGTTTATTTGCAAAACTTCTATGATTTCAATATAAGTTTGCTGATTTAGACCATGTCTTTGACTCTTCTTTTTAGTAAATGTGTATGGGAGTTATTTTATGTTATTAGATAAATTATTCAGGTTTTCATCTTTGATTTCTGTTATTCTGGGATTTAGTAGATTGTTGAATGATCCCTTAAATCACATCCAAAAGATAGATTTACCGTGCCTACATCTACATCTTGGCACATCGCCTTAGTTAGATCTTTATTTTTCATATCCGCTTCCTTTTCCCATTCCAAAACCCCAAATATAGAAGTCAGCTTCTTTAAAAAATTGGAGTTCACTTAGTTTAGCGCAATTGGTCCCCCCATTAACTGAATTTCCCATAAGGCTGTTACCTTATCAATTTTTGGCATCAATAGTTTATTTTTCTAGCACGCCTAGTGGGATTGATTAAATGTACCTAAATCTAAAGAGGGTGTATGAGCCATTAGCTTGTTACTAGATCCCAAACAACTAATAACCTTGGCTTGCTAATGCCACCACTAGTAACAGTATGAACTAGAACCCATCCATTGAACATTTCGATCCCTCCACCAGTCATGTTGCCAATTGGAAATAGAAATTATGTGGCATGGGATGTCAAAAGTCCCCTGGTATCTGCTTTAAAAGCTATATTGAAATTCATCAGTGATGGCTCAAAAACCATCTAAACACCTACAAGATGTGGTAGACATGTGTTTGGTGCATAGAGTTGCTGACCAAAATATAGCGCTAAGGTTGCTCGTAGCCTCTTTCAAGGGCAAGGTGCTAGATTGGTACTGCACTTTGCAAGCTAACACTATCGGTTCAACTGGTGACCATAAAGCGGGCCCCACATGAAGACATGACTGACTTCAATGCCTAGTTCCATACAACTTGGTAGAGGATCCAGGTTGCTATCCACCCACCAACCAAGTTGGCATTCATGTTCTATTTAAAGTCTATCAATGTCGACATCTCAATGATGATCCAATCTCTTGGTGAGACTACTCTACTAAATGCATACATCATCGCTGTCAAGGTGGAGAACAATCTGATAGACGCCATGAAGTTGCAACCTCAACCCATTATGCCTATATTTCCTAAAATATTAGTTTCTACCTAGGAAGTAGCATCTACCAGTGCGCCCACTCCACCTCAATCTATGTACACATATTTGAACGCGCCACAAAATGTCACTTCTACATCCAATTTTTCAAAGGATGAGATGAGCGAGTCAAGGAGATGTTGTGGACCATCACCAACGAAATAACTACCATCAAGCGAAATTAGTCCATGCCTTTGAATCCAACCTATGAAAATTATCAAGGCGAAAGATCTTCCTACCAGCAAAATCAGTTCCAAGGGGGCTCACACACAAATCCACAAGCTCAAAAAACTAATCAAATAGTGCTAGTACCTACTCCACTACAAGGTGCTCACCCAAGCTCGAGTAGAGAGCTGATGGTGGGGAAAAACAATTTAGTTGATGACATCAACCCCTGGTGCTTCCCCTGTGGTGATGCACATATACCCTGAAACTGCCCACACGACAACCTACAACAAAAGGTAGCAGAATAATGCAGTCAAGGCACGATGTCAGATTTTGGAGGTTATGTATATGCCTCTCTGCAAATGGAAAATGCAGTAATTATCACACAAATGCAAGGGATGTTCCTAGAGCAAGAAATAGATATAGCTCCGGACCACATGCTCTTCTCATGGATGGATGAAGAAGAGGCAGTGTTTGCAAACGATGCATCCACATCAAAAGCCTCACAAGTGTAGTATGATTACAACACTCACTCTAATAGGAGATTCATAGGTAAACCAGTAATTCCGCAGCCTAAAAGTGCCTCCGACCAAACACCTAGTACCTTCACATTTGCACAACAATTTCAACCATGAAAGGAAATTGTTATAACCAGGGCTAAGGAACAGAAGCCTTCAAATACACCACCATTCAATGTGGTGGAAAAATTAAAAAAATCCTCCACTAATGTGTCCCTTTGGGATATCTTAGCTATTCCAGAGTAGAAGTCATTACTACAAAAGGCCCTCCGGGAAGATGCAATCATTGAACCAATAGAGCAATAACTAAAGGGAAAGGTTGTTGATTCATCACCTATGACAAAAGTTATCACAAATAGTATAGAGGAAGCATCTACCAAGGTTAGAGATAAGCGGAAACCAAAACCTTTTTTCCTAACTCTTATTGTGGGGAAGAAACTATTGCACAATTCCATGATTGACTTTGGTGCTAACACCACAGTCATGCCCAAGCAAATAGCTAAAGCCTTAGGACTTAGCTATGAAGCTTTAAAATGGGGGTTATGTAGCTTGATGGGAATAAGGTCGAAACACTAATACATTTGACTGCAAAATACGACAAAACTGTCTGACAAAATATGTAAAATTCGATGTTCATCGGATGCTTGTAAAATTTGATGTGTAATTTCCAATTTTTTGAAAGTTTATCCCCGACGTTCATCGAAATTTCAACGAACTTAGGGTTTGTCGAAATGTCGGCTATCATTTTCGTCAAATTTTTGACAAACATGAAAAATTAAAAAAAACCAAATTATGGCCGACATAAAGAAAAGTGAGTTCGTGCCTGATTTATTGCGACAGTGTTTTGCTCTACTTGAGACAGTTTGTGGAGAGCTAAGGACGATTTGTTGGGAAAAATCAGAAAAAATTCAAGAAGATATCACCATGTTGAGGGTAGTCATTGTCTTTTTGCAAAATTTAGTTGTGAAATCAGATTTGTAGTTCCAGGTTTGAAAATCATATTTTAAAGCAACATCTCATCAGATTTCATTTTTAGAGGTTAAGGGTTTTGAGAATTTCATGTCCAGATTTTGTTGTATGGAATCACCATAAGATCACAACCGAGGAACAAATTCTTGTGACTATAATTATGTGATCCATAACTCTATTGGTCATGTGGCACAGTTGTGTTATAACAAATACATGATGCATTCATGTGTGACCCAAGTTTAATGTGGCTATGTTGTGATAGAAATGGAGGCACTCATATAATGTAGTTAATTCAGGTTGTATAATGTAGGTGTCAATCATCATTGGGTGCATTCAGGTTGTCTCAAGTTTAACAGGTTAGGATGTAATTATAGCATGATCGAAGAGTTATTACCTCTTGCTGCAATAAAGAGCCTATAACTCTGGTTGATATGCAGAGTGGTTGTGTTATATCAATTATGTAGTGCATTCAAGCACAACCCATGTTTAATGGGCTATTCTAGAGAGTGATCAAGATTTTCTAAACCTTATGAATGTTACTTGACATATATTTGCATAATCTCAAATTCCTTCAGAGGCTTTTGAAGTATCAATGTATCCTATATAGGGTTTAGAATGATTTCTTTTAATTAAAAAAATAAATAAATGATGTATTTCCCTGTAATTAGATAATGTGGAGATCTCCTAAATCTGCCCCAACACACTATCCTCTTTGGCACTGTATTCATTACTCCAACTACTAGGTTTTTGCATGTGACATCTTTAATATCTTCATGACCGTGGCTTTTAAATAGATCTCAGTCTTTTCTTTAATCCTTTTCATGGTAACCCTTGAGTTCCATAATTCACCTTCAATCTCTTCTAAGAACGTTGTCTTAAGTTAGACTGCATAGTATGCATATAAAGCAAGTCCTTCATACCTGCCATTGTTCCAAACCACCACTCACTACCTTGCCTAAAATGTTCCCTCCATAAGCACAATAGCATGTTTTAAAATCATGGTTGCCAGTGATTGACCATTAAGGCCACCACTTTCATCATGAAGATACAATGAGAATTTTTGTCTTCAAACTCAAGGCATTATGGAAGATAACATTGTGAATTGTTTGTTGTGTATGATTTGATTTTCTTGCACATTTACTACTTTTCTAACTTCCTTTAAGACTACGTATTGCACCCTCAGCTGCAATCTCAAACAGCTCACTCACTATCACTTGAAGATTCCTTTCATGAGCATCCTTCTATAAAATCAAACTATGCCCTATAGACTGCCTACTTACTACAGGGGACTCATTGTTTCATGGTATTGTAGTTCTTAAGATCCTTCAACCTTATTGACACTACTTCACAGTCCACAAGGTATTATTCACTATTCTCCCATCTTTGGTGAGTCTCAAAACGCTGCTCAAACATGCAATCCACTACCTCCATTATACAATATTAATGGTTAAGAAGAAATATTGAACCTATGATTACCACTATTACTTCATTTGGACAGTCATTCCCTAATTGCATTTGCCTTGTCTAACACTATCAAAAGCATTTGAAAAACCCTTAAGGTCAGCAAGGGGGTAAGGAAACTCACTGTTAAAATCTCCACTTTACTATGCAAGGTTTGAGCTTTATTATCTTGTCACTGCTTAGCCTATTTTTGACTATCACATCTCAAGTGACTGTCATTCTTCTTACCGTAGATTGCATTTACAAATGTCACTAAGCTACATAGTGTGCTTGTTATTGGCTACAATCTTTAGATTGCAAGATTTTGTTATTACCTACAATGTCTCAATCTTTCTGGTATTGCAACCTCACTAATCCGCTATAGTTATTGTTTATGTTTCTACGGAGACCTAGGGTTTGTACCCTAATCATGCTCTTACCAATGCTTCTGTTGTTTTTTGTTAGGGCTCTCTCAATGTTGAGGGCCCTAGGGATAAGCTCGTCATAAGAAGTGACACATTGCATCTTTAACTAAAAGGATAAATCCGTATTGACATTAACAATGATGATTCTACTTGTTGCTCCTTAGGAATGGGTCACTTGCTCTTACTAGCTCGCTACCTCCATTGTTGTAGGAATTTTGTGATCAAGTTCAATATTCTGATTTTAGGAGTCTTAACGGTTGGAAATCATAGTAAAATCAGAATTTAATAAGTTTTGGAATTAGCATTGTAAAGTGTTTTTTGGGGTCATTAACTTTAGACTATCTTCTCTTTTGCAGGGTGGTTGCATGCCAAATTTTTTGGTGTAAAATATGAATTATTAGATTATGTTACCTATCTATGAATAAAAATTATTGGAGTGTGAGTTTGATATTTTTTGAAGATCTAAATAGTCAAGCTTCATAAAGAAAAATCATGTCGGATAATATTAGTCTAGAACAAAATGAAGAGACACTTGATAGATTGTGGGCTAGATTGAAAAGAAAGGGTGATGGGAAATGTTATTGTCCTTGCAATAATTGCAAGGGCTTAAAAACGAGATGACTTTTAATCACAATAGCTGAGAAACATTGTAAGCAGCATGGTCACGTTGAAGGGGGGCATGATTATTGTCCATTAGTAAGTTGTTCATTATATGTGTTTATATTGATTGAATTTGTAAATGTTTATATCGTTTTAACATTTTATATATATATATATAATCACTTGATCATGATCATGGTTTATTTGTGTCTATCATTATTATAAGGGTGGGGCGCCCTAGGGCAGATGATATGGATTATCATGGCCTGATGAATGTGGTTTTTGCAAGTGGACGAACATGGAGCTGTGGATATCGAAGATGAAGTTAATGATTCTATGGAAGAAGATGATCATCGCGCTGAGAAAACCACCAGTTGAAGATGATGAATGCAATGCATTAATGCATGACACATTTAGTGAAGCGAGGCTGGTCATGATGATCAGATGATGACTTTGATGATGTTCATGATTTACACATGCTTGACAAGGCATCTGGCGCTTTATGAAGGCTCTGAAACAACTCTTCTCTCTACTGTATTGTTGTTTTTGAACTTGAAGGTTATCAATGGTTTATCAAACATAGCAATCTCACGGATGTTAAGGTATGTCATAGATGTCATCTTTTTTCATCTATTTTAATTGTTGTTAGTTCATCACTAGTAAATAAAGGATGAAATATGTACCATTAATATTCTTTATATGAACAAATTATTTTTTGTTGTAGATTGATTGGTGAATTTTTGTTACCACCATCAAATATTTTACCTCGCTCATACCGAGATTTATGTTCCATTATGAAAGATATTGGAATGGAGTATCAAGCAATAGATGCGTGTCCCAATGATCATATTATATATCATAAACAGCAGGAATTTGCAATAGAATGCCTGGAATGTCATATTAGTCAATATCAAACAAATCAACTAACAAAAAAGGTGCCTTACAAGTTTCTTAGTTATATTCCCATTATTCCACATTATGCAATGATTATCTAGGTGTGAAAGCAGCACAATTGATGGATTACCATGCGGAATAGAAGTGGAGATGACATTCTTGAAGATACCCCTCGGATGGTTTTGCATTTAGGGACATGGAGAAAAATGGCCACACTTTAAAGAAGAACCTCATAATCTCGAGGGCTTTCATTGGGAATGACGGTATCCAATCCATTTGGAAGTTGAGATCTATTTACTTTCGGTGTGGCATGTTTTTTTGTTATCAACAATAACATTCCTCCATGGATGTCAATAAAGAGGAGCACATAATGTTGTCAATGATTGTTCTAGGTATTTGTTTACATCAATTTTCTTTAACGTACTAGCATCTCATTTGTCTTATTTGTTGCATAATGACTTATATTTTTTTTATTCAATAGTTATGTACATTAATTTATATATATTGCGGTAAAATGGTTATAATAATTATGTAATGTTTATGTTCATTCAACTAGGTAAGTACCAAGTGAAAGATATGAATGTATATATCGAGCCTCTTATTGACAAGTTACTAAAGTTATGGAATGGCGTCACTATGTATGACATCTCCAGACCAATAGGAGAAAGACAATTTCAATTCCATGCAATGTTGTATGGACAATTCATGATGCCCCAAGGCTAACACATTTTTGTGTTATGTTATAGCGTTATTTGCACTTTAACAATATTTAATTTGATGAAGTAGATATCATTAATGTTTTTAAACCGTATTCATTATATAATTATAAAAATTGACATATTTAATCCAATTATATATCATCTTGGTCTTCGACAAGGGAAAATTTGCATGTCAATTTATTGTGGTCAAAGATGAAATCTCGTCATTCAACAAGTTTAGGAAAGTAGGTGTTTGATGAGTATAGGCACTTCCTCCATAGAAATCATAAATTCCGAACTCTTGAAAAACATCTTTTCAATGGGAAAGAGGGAGACTACATCAAAACCACGAAGAATGTCACCTCGCCTATGGATGTTGGAATATAATAGAATTAATCGTTAAGGTTATACATCGAATCAAATTGTTTATCTATCATATATGATATGTTTTGAATTTATATTTTTATATTGTGTTGTGTTTACTCATGTTGCAATTGACAATGATTGTCGTTGTTAATTTGTTTAACTTATATGCTTCATGAAGGTCGTCAAGGCATTAATGACCGGCTTCCACGAAATTTGAAATTTTATCGAATAGTTAGTAGGTTTTACTGCAGGCAGCTAAATTATTGCATTTGTTTGATACAATGCATATTGGAAAGAATATAACAGAAACGTTATGGGAAATATTGGATGGAAGGCATGACAAAGAAAAAATTGTAAAAATTTGTAGTGACATTCAGGAAGCCAATCATGCAATGAAAAATGTCATTGAATTGAATAGTGATGGAGACCAAATTAATATAAGTGCCATTCCTTGGTTATTAACAGAGCAGCAAAGCAATGCTATAAAAGAAGTCATACAAAAAATTCGATTTCCCACAGGGTTTGTTGCGAACATAAACAATATAATAACAAAGAAAGGTGAATTTGGGTCAGGGATGAAAACGCATGATTGGCATACCTTCATTAAGGTAATTATTCTGGTATATTATATACACTTGTATAATGCATGTACTTTTGAGTGTATTGTGTTTACTACTTTTGGAAAAATAATGAAAAGATCATTTTATAATTGTTGCAGTACGTTCTACCTCTATCTCTCCCATACAACTTTGACAACAATGTCAAGCAAGTTATATATGATCTTGGAAAATACATGGGGTAAGTAGTGAGATTTGTTCAATTTGCTGTATACATCTTATAATTGCCATTTGTTTACTTATTATGTAATGTCTTTGTATATTTTTGTTAAATCTCATTAATATATTTAAGCCTTGAATCACTTGTAGATGGCTATCATCTAAAGAAATCCATAAAGAAGATATAAATTATTGGAAGAGAAAAATTCCTCGTCTAATGTGTGAAATGAAAAAGTGTCTACCTTCAACATTTTTCAATGCACAAGAACACTACCTCATACACCAAGTTGAGGAGATTGAATTGTGTGGACCTATACACACAAGGTCAATGTGGATAGTTGAGAGGCACTTGAAATTTTTGAAGGCTTTAGTTAGACAGAGAGCACATCCTGAGGGTTCTATGGT